>JACEII010000076.1:617140-629589 GCA_014332785.1 Antheraea mylitta | reverse complement strand
GTGTGTTTTTTTTATCTTGTCAATTCTATATGCTTTGTTGATATCTTGTTCACAAATTTCAATTCCACAGTTTTTTAAAGTTGTTTTTATCGTTTGTATTAAATTTGTATGTGTAGTGTTTTCGTCAAAACCGTGGAAAATCAAATTATTTTACTTTTGTTCACGTTCCAAGTGTTTAATTTTTTCATTTAATTTATTTACTTAATTTTTCACATACAACTTTTTTCCAAAATTGGATTCGATTTATCATAAGTTTTTTGCAATATTGTTTTTGTATTAGAATCTCTTATAGCTACAGTTTGTTTTCCATTTCTCCTTTTATTTTTGAAAGTAGTAATTGCATTTGATCTTCAATTTTTTTCCATTTTATATTGACTACACCTTTTCAATTCACTATTAATTTATTTATCAATAATTTAGTAGTCATTTATTTATATATGTGCTAACACTGAATTACGATGGTTGTGTAAAACGAGACAGTAAACCGTTTTATTTATCGTTGTTGGTAGCACTGTTAAATCTCAAAGTCAAATCTTATTCACAGGTTATGTGACAGTGTAATTTGTGTTTTTTTTTTATGTCATAAAGGAGGCTAACGAACATGCGGGTCACCTGTTGTTAAGCGATCACCGCCGTCCATAGACACTAGCAACCCCAGAGGAGTCGCAAGTGCGTTGCCAGCCTGTGTTTGGGGGATTGGAGAGAAAGGGGGAGGGGAAGGAAGAGGAGAGGGGAAGGGAGGGGAGATGGGTCTCCGGCGCTCTCACTGACCGAACGAAACGCAACAATGTAAACACTGTTACTTCACGTCGGTTTTCTGTGAGAGGGTGGTGCTACCCCGGACGAGCCGACCCATTCAGGCTGAAACCAATAATAGCTTCAGCGTGGCTCTACCACTACAAACTACTACTACTACTACTCTTGCACTATATTGTGGTCAGTAACTTTATACACACACGTTATTTATTCACAAAATTACACTTTCAGTCTTTGTTTGTTGAGTTCACCTGTACAGTTTGGATTTCACAAAGTTTAGAGCGTAGTTTGTAACGTTTAAACTATAACACAGCGGAAACGGAATAAACGTATAATGCTTTTGTCCAAATACAAGAACTTAATTACTTGCTATAAGTCGAAGGAGACTCGAAGTGTGGTATCATTGATAATGTTGTTTAATCAGGTGTCTACATAAAATTAGTAGGTACATATTACTAAATAAACTGAGTTAAACATATTAGTAAATTATCGAATAAGGTCGCTGTATCTGATTTCTGTGAAATAATTATACGTCATTCAATTAGCATACATGAGTTCTAAAATTTCAAATATTTCATATGATTATATAACAACTTCGAAAATTTCACTCCGCAAGGTAATTTATGATCTATCGTCAGTTTTCAATTCAAGAATTTCTAATAAATACCTGCCTGTCTAGTTTGCATCCTCAGACTGAAGATAAGTCACGAAAGAAACTTTCCATCTATAGAAGTTGTTGTAACAAGTTCCTCAAAACTTAACGATATTTCAACTATATCGTCAATTTAAATTAAAATATTGTCAAACTTAAACATTTATGAAATTAAAAACAGTTAAATTTCGGAATCACTTTTAGTTGGTTTTCCATCACATGTATAATAGTCACTGTGTACAAATAATCTAACACCTCAATAAGTGAACAAACGAGTGTTGCCTAAAATAGAAAATACCCGTACGCTTGAACAAGATTGTAATGACAATACTGGGAAATAGCTTATTTGTATTTTTTTAGATTTTATGTTTTCATATACTTGATGTTTGAAAGATCTTTAAAAATAAAACGAAACTAATTTATTTATATTCATCTCGAAATTAATTATTTGTATAATGGCTATGAATGCGGAAACAAATAGACTGAAAATATTAAATAAAATGTTCGCAGAAAACGATAAAACGTATTCGGTTAATTTTTCTAAAAAAGACTCGCCATCTACAAGAGCTTACTGCCAAAGGTCGCACAAAAAACAATGTAGGAAACAATTCGACCAACTTAATTTATTTCCAGAAGTATATTGTCAATTAGTTACTTTTGCAAAACATGCGCAGCCATGGAATAAGAAAGTGTCATTGCTTTACAAATAGTTTTCCAAAGGATAATATAGATCTTGTCTAGCAGAAACTAAATACGGACCTTCATTTTCGTCTGTGTATAAGTCATACAAACTCCCAAGAATGTTCAACATCAATAGAACTCCGCACACTGCCGCAACACCCATGTCTGCATTAGTGATATCCATTGAAGAATTTTGTTTATATTTTTTGCAAATATAATCATCTTTGACTCTCGCACGCAACCGATAATCACGCCACAGGGACTCGTTGAAGCATCTCTCAAGGATTGACTTTAGGTCCAGTTTGTCGCTATAGAATTGTTTACAATTTTTTTTTAGACACGTACCGCGTTCTATGATGGAGTGATTAAAGTGTTTCGTGGTAACCTCTGAGTACTCCTGTAATTTTAAAATGCATTTTTTTATTTAAATTGTTTTAAACTTCACATGTATTGCCTCGTATAATGTACATAAATATATTTACTTTTACAATGTAACATATTTTGAATTACGCATCATAAGAAAGGCATATCTTTTTCATAATTTTCAGGTGTTGATAAATGTAGACATTTTTTTCTAAAAAAGACGCTAGGTGATAATATAATTCACTGGCAGCTTCGTTTACAGAATGTGTGCTATAATATATTTATTGTACAATATTATAGATGCATATAATGTAATACATACACATGTTTAGCTTTGTCTGAGAAGCCACAGAATTTTACCAGCGAATCTCTCAGAAAGTAGTAGTTTCAGATACTGAATTAATGATTTAATTAAACAGGTCCCGATACACTTATTGTGACTTTTACAAAAAAGTACAGCCCAAGAGAAGCAGGTTTTGAGGACGGTGACGGCAAATAAAAAAAAAGCTTAGCCATAGTTTTCACAAACATATGTTTTCTGGTATAATTCACTTTACTTAATTGATGCAATTTTTTTTTCGAGGTCAAAACAGTGATGTAGGAAACAATCAATAGTCTCCCGTTGATCGTACGATTGAGAAGAAGTCGGTATACAATTTAAATTCCAATTTCATTATAACCAGTATAAGACTGAATGTCAAGTACAGTACAAATCTAGCTCGCTTTGTAGTCGTAGTTCGCGTAAAAACTTCCTTGTGATTTATGATGCTGTGGTCAAATCGGATGGAAATTCAATTACTGTATGTGTAGAACTTAGCCGCCAACCTGATGTCCAATAATGGGAATGTAACTCAACAAATAATATAACAATGATTAATTTACAAAATATTACACGATATTGGGGTGTAAGGGGTGTCGAGTAACATCTTAAGACTTGAGACACCCAAGCCAACCTCACCTGCACATGGTGCACCCTGTTGAATAACGAACGAGGCAATGGCGAAAGTGGGGAGGTAGGGTTTTTCAGCCCGACTGGGTCGCAACTACCATGCATATAGCGAAAAAGTCCGTCATAGTGACTCGCTTCTGCGCGTCGCGTTTCGGGATCAGCCTGTGCATATCCAGTACCGGGTGTCTTTAGTCATTATGGCCGGCATGACAGCGGCGACCGGCGACGGATAATCTGTCTTTCGGTGGTTGCCGATGTTTTTGGATTGTACTATGCTTAACATCAGACATAGTGCAGTCACTATGTCGTGCTTCGATAAAAAAAAATCTAATAATTACTAAATAAAAAATCACTGATGTCGCCAATTTAAGCTCACGTTGCCAATTATACTAGTCTTGAGACTGTTTTAAAAATTACTTACGTGAATCATATCCAGTAAAGGACTCGGTTCATCTGTTATCAACTCTAATTTTAACATGCAGAATAACCCTTCAGGATCACTCGTGCAGAGTTTAATATCATCCAATTCGTAAACAGGTGGCATTCGATTGTATTCCGTGACTGTAAATAAAAATCATTATTTACAAGTCCATCATTGACCAAACGAAAAAGTGCTCACCAATATAAGTTTCATGATTTCTATTCATGCAATTAATCTTAATGATGTAATATGGTCTTTATAATATTTAATATGGCCTTTAAAATAATGAAATTAATTTAAATGATATTCAACTGATTTAAACACTAGCGCCATACTATTAATGTAGGCATATAGAAGGTAAGATGTCGTCGATAGTGGGGCACTTCTATGTCAAAGCGACCGATGGGCATCCTCGCTCAGACTTGAGACTTGTTAGTCACACCTACAGATTATCCGTCCTAACTATATTCAGTGTTGTAATTCTGTACCGCATAACGTTTCAATTTCATTGTTCTTGATGGATTGATCTATCAAATCATAACCATAACGTTAATAAAGATGCCGTTATAATACATTTACATGGACTCTAATTTATAGAATGTAAACTTTTTAAAACTTAATTCGTTAACGAAATTTTTACTGTAAAATAGAAATCAGCAAAATTTAAATTCCTTACTTAAAACCCATACATTAAAAACACAAAGTAGTGTGTAGCGGCTCGTACATACATTTATAATCGTTTTATAACGTTAAAATTCTAAAGTGTTAAAGTAAGCCGTTCGATGTGCCTCGCGAATGATGTGCGGGGTAGAGTGTGGGTTGCGAGACGCAGTAACCTTTCTGCGCATGCGCAGCGCGTTGCGTCGACGCATCGGAGCGGTGGCACCACCGCCCGCGCATTTCGTTTACACTAAGACGCGAAGCGCACGTCGCATGCTCTTCCGTTACCATGCAATTGTAGTGATCTTTGTATCAAATTTCTTTGTGTATTGTTTCCTTCATGTACTCCTACTTCTTGTATATGTGTATTGAGCTTATAACAATCATATTGTTCACGTGTAAGCCATTTTATTTGGGAACACGTTAGACACTCGCCTACATAGTTCATTCATTATTTGGTCATCAACAAATCTATAATGATAACACCTCGGTTGTAAACAGCGGCTTCGCTTTTGTTATTGTTAACTGTCAAGAATACTCATATTATTACTCTTAGATTTTGGCATCTCCGAAACATTTTGATTTAAATGACTAAGCACACCAGGTGTCTATTTTATCAGTAGTAAGCCAACTTTGAAAGTGGAAACATGGCCAGTGACAAAATAATTATTTTATAATGTAATAAATAAAACTGTACTCTAAAAATCTGTCAGAATGTCATTGACTAGAAACTGGCAGATTCGAACACTCCTGCATTGTAATAAACCTATCACTATATGGTGACTATATATTTCTATATATACATACATACATATAATTATGCTGATGAAATTAAAATGGGACTCTCTTTACATTATCTCATGTCTATAAAACAATTATTTTCCAAATCACTTTATAAATTACGAAGTTTTGAAGAAACATACGTAGTATACTATACCACAGATTGGACCAGCACTTTATAATCCTAATAAATTGCTGGCTCTTATGTTCTTGTAACAATCGGCTATTTTGCCGATCGCGGCAATCCATCGAACGAGCGGCGTTCGCGCACCCTCAGGGCCTCACTCGCTTACTTGCGGAGATACTATACTGGAATTACTGGAGATTACACGTATCGCGCGCTCTAAATCTTGTGATGTTTATATTACAATTTTATCATACTATATTATTTTATTCCATAGCAAAAGAACAAATTTCATTTTATTAAACATTATTGATATTAAGATTTCACTACATAAAAAGTAACAACGATAAACGTAAACGTATGACTTGGGATTGACGCCATCTTAAATATATGCGTCATCGACCATCAGGCTATACGAGACCGAGATACCTTGGACCGGCGAGGTGAAATATTTCGGCGTCGCTTTAGATAAACACTTAAATTTCGACTCATACACAGATAGAGTGCGAAACAAAGCCTCTATGATCTTGGGTCGTCTCTATCATTTGCTTTGTCATAAGAGTAAAATGTCCCTCAGACATAAACTCACTTTATATAAAACTTGCATCTGTCAGATTATAAGGTACAGTTGTTCGGTCTTTGCACACGCGCAAAATCCTGTTCAAAAGTTGCAGGTTCCCCAGAACCGAGCCCTACGTAAAATCACCGGTGCTCCACGGTATGCCCGGAATAAGAATCTCCACAGGGACCTGGAGATGCCTTCTGTCTGGGCGTATATAAAATCACTAACACGTAGTTATTTCGAAAAAGCCGCGAATCATCTCAGCTCGTTAGTGTTAAGTCAAGTTCGCTTCGAACTATGAACCCGTACCCAACGCAAGGTATAGAAGACGACCGGGACACATTTTTACCGACCATCCTGATTCAATCACGTCAGCGAACGATCAGTACCAGCCTGTCTCTTCAAACACAGCCACATAACCACAGATCACGCCGCAGTGGTCTGGGGATAAATTTCACTCCCGCACACCAGATTAGGCCTCCCTTGGCAGCGGCTCAAGCCTAGGTCCGTTCCCTCAGCGTGGAGCCCTTGAGTACGCTGCTCACGCGATTCAGTGACACAAAACCTTACATCACTGCTACAACATCACACACATCACCTATACACATTTGCACGCCTACACGCTTACACGCTGTTTTTCTTTTTCAGAGAAATAAATGACAAAGAGTTCTCTACCCTTATTTTTCCCTATCCTATCCTATCCTTTATAGTTTAAAGGATTTTTTCCGACACAAAATACATTGACAAGAGTTGCTAAGGTACACATGCTTGGTACACATGCATATTTCAATGACTAATATACGTATATCTAGATAGCTTAGCTTATGTTAGCTCAGATAGATCGCGATTTTTGCACAAAACAGGCGACAGCCCAAGCCGAGGTGTGCCGTACACCTTTGAGTTGGTCGCCCAAACACCCCAAATCGGCTGAGTGCCTTCAGCACTCGTCTCAATTGTTCGGTTAAGCTGTAAACATTTCCAGGTCAACAGCGTTTACATTTCGAAAAAAAAAATGCGTCGATAACATACACTGCCATAATTATCGTTATCTTTATCGTGCAGCCAATACTGCGCTAAACTATAGCTATAGCTATATTCTATACAAATATTATTTTTATAGCAATAAATCGGTGTAAATATTGAGTAAATAACTGAATTAGACTGAAAGATTAAATTTGTACTTATTTATATCTACATATAATAATAATAATAAAATTACTGCTATTCTAACATGGGCTAAGATTACTTTTATTTTTATTTCCCAAGAATAGCACCAAGCAGATTATTGTCAATACCAAAAATGTCTTTCAACAATAATTCCATTTTAATAACGTTTCAAAGTTAGTTAAAAAAATAACAACGTAAAGATACGATATGCACAAATAAAAGCAACTCTTACCGGCTTCCAGGTAGCCTGTTGTGTGGATGAATCTATACTAATATATAAAGCTGTCTATACTAATATACACACATCAAAAAAGTCTAAGCAACATGCGTGATATTACAAATTTTACCATTTATATTAATTAATTTCTAGGTATTTACTCAAACAAAGTGCGTAGGTAAGTAAACTTTTTTGTTATTGATGACATACTGGCTGGCTGTAAAAAAAAATATGTTTTGTTTTTTCATAAAATTATATGACTGGGAATTTGTTTGAATTTAAGTGAGTTTTAATTGCTGCGTTTAGTCTTCATTTTATAATTTTACCAACCATTTAAATAAAGTTAGCGACAAAATTGATTTGTTAGATATTCATTACGTCATGAAGCGACGTCATTTGATGGCAGATGAAATGCAATGCAGCTGTAGGGATGTTGCAAGCGGGAAGTAATCAATCTCAGGTATCTCGACATTTTGGCATTCATAGAAGTGTTATTTGTCGTCTTTGGCAGCGCTACAATAATACAGAAGAACCCGCTGAACAGCATCCAGGCCGTAAAAGGAGTACAACCACTTGGCAAGACCGGTACATACAAATGACTGCAAGACGCCAGCCGATGTTAACCGCTCGAGAGATAAGTTTGAGGCTACAAATTTCAAGTGGTGTTGATGTAAGTCCTCAAACTGTGCGAAATCGACTGCATGAGTACGGCCTACGAGCTCGACGCCCAATCAGGTGCCCACCGATACATCACGGGAATCGTAATTATGTTTTCCGATGAGTCGCGATTCGCGTTTAAGCCTGATACAAGAAAGGTGCGAGTGTATCGTCGGCCCGGAAATACTGAAAGGCTCAGGTGCGTTCAGGAATTTCATCCATACAGCGGCTCAACAGTTATGTTATGGGCGGGTATTATGAAGCACAGGCGAACTGAGCTCGTTTTTGTAAATGGAAACATGAATGCTGAAAATTACACTGAGGATATTTTCAGACCTTATATCTACCCATTTGCACAAACCTTTGGCTCCGATTTTAGGTTAATGCATGACAATGCGCGTTCACATACAGCTCGGCGAACTAGTGAATACTTTGCAACGCAGAACATCCGGGTATTGCCCTGGCCTGCACAATCGCCAGATCTCAACCCCATCGAGCACGCATGGGACATGCTTCAGAGATGTGTTTTGAAGGACTTGGACGGAACGACAACAACCCAACAGCTGAAGGATTTGCTACAATTCCATTGGGAGCGAATACCGCAAGACGACATAAACAGTTTCATTAATTCAATGAATAATCGTTGCCGACAAGTTCTGAATAGCAGGGGAGACCATACTTTGTATTAAATTGTTCTTCTATTCTTTCACAATAAATACATTTTGTTTAGAAACTTTATCTTGTAAAAAAAGTTTAGTTTCTTATGTATCTTAGTTTCTACAGTATATTCTAATATTGTTCATTTCTGTTATTAAAAGAACTTATAAAGACAACAGCTGTTATTTTTACATCATAGAACCATAAAGATATTATTTTAAAAATAAAAATAAAATACAGCGTTACAATGTGAAGAACCATCCTAAAATTTAAATTCGTACATGTTGCTTAGACTTTTTTGATGAGTGTGTAAAGCTGAAGAGTTTGTTTTTTATTGTTAAATTCTTTTTTGTTGCTACATGAGATTGAATAGCAATATTGTAACTGCGGAGGTCTAAGTTATGGATTACTATTATGAACAAAATTTCTATTTTGATTATACAAAGCATTATTTGGCTCATTTTTTTTATTAAATCATCATTTGAAGTGAGTTCTCCATAAAAATAATAAACATTATAATAATAGTTATATTTGATAGTATAATTGTTGAATGTAGGATTAAAAATGGTAATTGGAACGTAAGAGTTAAAAAATACATACAGTCGAGCATAGCAACCTCCTTCACAACCTCTTTTGAACTTCGTAATTATTGACGGCTGTCAAAATGTCTTTTTTATTTACATGTGTGCATATGTTGTGTAAAATTCAAGAGTAGTGTGAGTAGTGCATATTTTAATAAATTTAGTGTACTTCTAATGCACTTTATATAAAATAAACAGCTTTCTGCACTTCTCCGCCATATAAACTTTAATTATGCCAAATTTCAAGTTCACCCGTTAAGAGGAAATAGGTTAAAAAGGGGTAAAATTTTTTGCTTCACGTATTAATATATAGATTATCAGTTGAATAAAATGCAAAGAATTGTCCAGAATAACGAGACACAAACATTTGTAGTTAATTTCACTAGACATTTTTGCGACACCTTAGTACAAGAGCCAGCAACGTTAGAAGAACTAGAATTTTAGAAAAGCAGATTTTTTAATATATCTTCCTTTATGCCCTTCCAATCAAGATTCACGGGACCTGGAAGCCGATGAGCTTTATGTTGTGTTTTTTTTAATTTATAGTAAAGTGTTGATTTATAAATAATTTTAGGATATATTTTTTTCAATAACTTTTAAACGTTATTAAAACATGAATTTATCACAGCCAATAGCAATAAATCGGTCTAACTATTGAGTAAATAACTGAATAAATATCTGGAAGATTTAATTTGTTCTTATTTGTGTCTAAATAAAATAATAATAAAATTACGGTTATCCCAACATGGTTTGAAATTACTTTTCTTTTACATATAAAAATACATAGAAACATATAAAACAATTTACATACAAAAATAGCATGAGGCACATTATTGTAAATAACAAAAATGTTTGGCAATAATAATTCAATGTTTTAATTGTTTTTCAAAGTTAGTGAAACAAAACATCATAAAGTTATTTAAAAATCAATATTTTTGTATGTAAATGCAACGTTTAGCGAGAACCAGGTAGCCCAGCTCGCACGTTGTTCAGAAGAACATAGAGACATATAAAAACTGGCTAAATAAAATTCACTATTGAAACCATTGTTAACTCTTAGACGAATAGTTACAGGCAAGCGACAGTTGACGCGTCGATGCGATAGTCATATTTTTTTCATATTTATATTTTTCTTCAATGGATTCAATGGATTGTAAAAAAGGTTGAATACAAATTGAGGATAATAAAGTATAAGCTATAATAAAGTAAGCGGTAGAGATGAATATTTAATTTTTGATTTGATTATTTATAGATTATTTACGTATTATGTACGTGCAAAGTCTATATGCAGTAAGTTAAGTATCGTGACAGAGAAAAAGAGAGAGAATGTGTATGTATAATATACATTTCATTTCAATAGCAAAGAAAATCAGGTATCATGTATTGATGTATTAAATTTTATTAAGTAGATTATTCCAGATCATTCAGTGTTTAATTTATCATTATTTATGTCATAAATACTTTTATCGTTTAATTTACAATTTAACTCTATCAATTGATATTTTATAATGTAAGCTATACTGACTGCAGACGTCAAAAAAAAAGGAGAAGGAACTTCGTTCCGACAGGGGGTACATAGACCTCTCAAGCTTTATTTTCATTACCGCCCTTACATGTAGGTTAGTTTTTTATCTTAATTAAACCAGGCAGATGACGCTACAAACGGGTTCTAGGTTTATTTTAAAAGGTTTCTCAGGTATATATGTATGTATTTATTATAAGTTTTTGCGTTTTAAACTACAATTGAAACCGGTGATAACCGATTTGGTGCAGACGAAGTTGCACGGGTCATCTAGTACAACATACATTTTAAACATACTCCTGTACTTAACCTACAAAGTTTAGATACTCTGGATTTAGTAAAAGACCAACATAGTTCAAATACTTCAAACAATATCAAACTGGTCACTCCATGTTTCAGTTTCACTAAGACCAGCAATAGTGTTTTTAGATTAGTATTCAAATTTTATAACAAAGTCCCAAAGTACCGATTTGCCAGATTGTAAGTTTAAGTACTATGTCAAGTGAGTCTTAAAAGATAAGGCTATTATAGGGTGGATCAATATTTGAACAATGGTGCAATTTTTTTATATAAAATGCATTACAAGCATATTAAATTAATTAAAATATACATTACTCATACTACTGCTCGAATTTTACATAACATATACACACATGTAAATGGAAAAGACATCCGTCACTTTACTGTTATGTTCCAATAACCTTTCAATATTTTTAACATGAATGACGTTGCATGGCTAATATGCCTTTTTAAATCAATTCGTCAAAATGTAGGTTAGTTTTATATGATTTTATTTTATGTGATGAGATACATATACTAATAATATATACAATACTAATATATAATGTATATATATACATTAGTACATTTATGGAACTACTGAAATAATTATTATTCTCTTCGGTCTTATTGGATGTCAAAATTTTTAGATGACAGGAGTGCTTTTACTTCAGGCCACTTGGCTTCATGTTGTCATAAGAGTAAAGCAATATTACCAAACTCAAAGTCAATATTATAATGTTTATGATTTTTTATGGTGAACTCACTTCAAATGATAATGTAATAAAAAAATGAGCCAAATAATACTTTGTGTAGTCAAAATAAGAGTTTTGTTCATAAAAGCAATCCATGACTTAGACCTACGTGGTTACAATGATGCAGTTAAACCTGATGTAGCAACTAAAATAAATTTATTTTCAAATTAATGGTAGTATTAAAACATATTTCGTAAAGTTATAATTACTTGGAATTTGAGAGCCTTACCACGTTATGTAACCGCATGTATTTTGTTTCAAATGTATAATTAATTTCAATTTTTATTTAAACATAGATTTTTTTTATATTTTTATAATTTAAAAAATGAGTAGCCATGATGAAACATCGAGTTTTTTGAGACTTCGCAATGATTACCAAAGTTTATTAAAATAGAAAATTTGAAACTCACCATTTAGTCGATATATAATACTATCAACTTTTTGAATTAATGTAAGTGTTGAAAGAATAATCAAGTTTTTAAACATTTTTGTTTTTGGACACAAATGTCTCGTTCGAGAGTTAAAAAATTACTGACTGAATTATGCATGTACATATCTATACATTTTGTACTTATTAATATTAATAAGCTAACGTGTTTATGTAAAATAGAACCAAGTAATCATAATTGGAAATGTTTATATATATATATATATATATATATATAT
>JACEII010000076.1:569552-603929 GCA_014332785.1 Antheraea mylitta | reverse complement strand
TATGAAACCGTACCCAACGCTACGCGCTACAAAAGACGTCCGCGACATATTTTTAACGATCCTCCCGAAAATATAACGGCAGCGAACGATCAGTACCAGCTTGTCCCTCGAAACAGAGCGTGTCCACACCCACGCCCGCGTAACCACAGATCACGCCGCCGTGGTCTGGAGGTAAATTTCGCTCCCGCACACCATATTAGGCCCCCCCTCATATATGTTCCAACAACTCATATATGTATGAACAGTTAGCTTAAGTCAGCTCAGATAGGTCGCGAATTGCACGTATCAGCCAACAGCCCAAGGCGAAGTGTGCCGTGCACCCTTGATTTAGTTGTCAAATAAAGTCGGCCGAGTGCCCTAAACGCTCGCCTTAGTAGTCCGGTGAAGCTAACTTTGCTAGGTCAATAGCGTAGTCAGTTCGAGAAAAAAACAACCGGACGGTCATTGACACTGCTTTAACAAAGACGCGTATATATTTTTTGTATTTGTCTCGATAATTTGGTCATATATTAAGCACCTATTTTTTTTTTATTAATTTAGAACTAGAAAGAACTAATCAGTGTCCTGTAAAATATTGCTGGCGACTAACATATAGTATAGTTACACGAGTTTTGGTGAATGCATAGAAATTGACGTCATTTCCAGACGTTACCATCGTTCACATATTGATCCACCTTATATCATATACATTAAAACCCGCTTGATAAGGTGCTTGAACTCACTATCCGGTAAATCGGTAATATGCTTTGAGACTTTGTTATAAAACCTAACATTTAATACCAGTTTATGGTCTTAGTGAGCCTGAAGCATCGAATGACCTATTTGTTACTGTTTCTAGTATTTAAATAATGTTGGTATTTTACTAAATCCAGGTTATCTAAACTTTTGCGGGTATAAACACTTGTTTAAATAGGATGTTGTTTCTGTAGATTTAGCCGAGTTGCTGATCCATTGTAAGGCGGTAGAACGCTGCAGCGATGAGGATGTGGCGGATCTCAAGAAGAAATTTGAACTATAATTTTAATTAGTTGTTAATTATAATGTATGGTGTTGTATGTGTTAATGGTTGTAAGGTATGGCGGCGCACGGTTGTCGTGTTTATTAAATAAAAATGTATGGATTTAGATTTTTATTTATACTCTGAAAGAAGAAAAAGGAAAAGTTTTTTACTTCCAGACAATATCACAAACCACAAGTTAAACAAAGAAAACATATATTTAGGAGAATATCCAAAAATAACACCCCCACTTAGCTAAATACTGTAATACAACTAAGTGTTACTATAGTGTTGATTTTCAATGGGTTGACCAAAGCAATGTATGTACGTGTAGTCGTGGCTTAACAAAAATATTACAAATTTCACATATATACACACTCGATTAGGCCTCCCACGGCAGCGGCTCAAGCCTAGGTTCGATCCCTCGGTAGGGAGCCCTTGAGTGCGTTGCGCCCGCGATACGGTGACACACAAATATAAATCACTGGTACAATACTACACGATCACCCTCACACACGTGCACGCCTACACGCTTACACATGAAAGTGGAAGGGTTTACTTTTTTCCCTCATCGAACTGAAAAACTCTTAATTTTCCGATAATAAATATATGGAAGAGTTGTTGAGGCGTGTATGCTTGGTAAACATATACGGTTCAACAACTCATACACATATGAATAGTTAGCTAGGTTAGCTGAGATAGGTCGCGATTTTGCATGCAACAGGCAACAGCCAAGCCGAGGTGTGCCGTGCACCCTTGAGCTGGTTGCCATAATGAAATCGGCTGAGTGCCTTAAGCGCTCGCCTTAGTAGTCCGGTGAAGCTGTTAAGACCTTGCCTGGTCAATAGCGTAGACATTTCGAAAAAAAAAAAAAACCATATACACAATAAATAATAATGAAAGCATTAAATTACAAAATACAACAATATAACTTACACTTACTTGACAGAGACAATAGCAAATACAAGAACAATTTTAAAGGATTATTTCGTGGCGTATATTGAAACCAATTATTTTTGAAATATCACTTATGGAATTTGTATTAGATGATAAATTCAATTTTAACTTTAATTTCGGTTGAGTTTGTAAATATGTATGTATGACTATTTTTAATCTAGTTTAATGTTTGATTTCTGTTTTAAAGTCAAAATGAAGCCATAGTTCCTACAAACTGCTAGCGAATACCTACGGTTTTGCCCATGTTAAATCACAATACAATAAGTAAATGGCTTTAGCTCTCTAGCTCTAGCGGAATTTGGATATGTTTAACGATTTAATCTAGCTACTTAAAAAAAATTAGCTACTTCTAGAGACTAATTGAATATAGAAAATATTTAAGTATTTTGGCACTAATTTCATTGTAATTAATGGTAACAGCATGAATTGTTGATGTTGTTTTTGGAATTTCCCTACGAGAATGAGGTTCGATCTCGGGGTCAACCAGAATGAAAACAGCAAGAAAAGTTATAAAGTGACTAAAAATTGTTATAACTAATCCAACTATGTTCGTTTCATCACGATTAAATATTCGCAATATAGTATTTTCACCATATTTCTTACCATAAAATAATATGAAACATTTAGCGACTTCTGGCGTAATTTTTAATTATGTATTTTTCAAAATTTAGCGACTTTTTAAATGACGTCTGGAGACTTTTTATTTCATAAACGGCAACACTGCCGTCGACTAGTGGCGAATTATAGTTAAAAAGATAGCATAAAATTTTTTATGTAAATACCATCATGTGATACCAATTCATATGATAAGCCATCCATATTTAGAAATATTTTTTATTTGCGTAGAGTAGAGTGTTTGCAAAATGTAGCCTTGAGAATTACAATATAAGTAATTAACCTATGATTTTTTTCGTTTCATTTTTTTACTCTGTAATATAGGTGCTGAGATGTTATAAAATGAAATTAATCTACTGAATGATGAATTATCTGTTGATAAATTTACCGAATGAAACGGAATGAATGTACTGAATTTTCAAATCAAGTTAATCTCCAGGACGCCGTGCGCCGCTATATGTGATCGTTTTTTTTTATTAATGTTCAAAGTTATTCACATTAAATAATTTTGAAAGCAAATAGAAATTACTGTTTTATTTTATTTTAATGATGATGGTTTTTTTTTGTTGGTTAATTTTCCGGTATTTTAATAACATTACTTGACATTAGTAGGAAATGTTGAATTTGGTTTAATGTCCCAATGATTATTTGAATACTTATTTCAGTTTATTTATTTACTTAAGCGTGGTACTTAATTTTTAATAAAATAATTAAGAAATCTTCGTTAAGTTTCTGTTTAACGAACATTTATTTACATATTATGCAAAAAATAGTTTTAATAATCATAAATAGGATAAATAACTGTAGATTTTGTTATGTGTGAAAATATGCATGATTTATGTCATGGCAAAGTAATGATGCAATTAATAGTGGTTGGGTCTTTGTTTGAAATTTGTGAAGTAATAAATAGTCCGGGGAAGCTGTTAAAATCTGGCTAGGTCAATAGCGTGGTCAGTCCAAAAAAAAGTGAAGTAATAACAAATAGGGTCGATTATAGAGTTAATTCAAAAAGGTGTTTACCAAAACCGATAAAAACACCGATATGGTAACGGTTGAAAGTCGTCTACAATTACTGATAAATAGGTTTCTTTTATATACGGTTTTATCCATATTGTAGTATTTCTATAAAATTTAGACGTATAATTTAATCTGATGAATAAATAAATAGTACTAAAATAGGCATTTCAAATTCTCATCTGAATAACTTCACAGTTACTTACGTAACGGTCTGTAAATTAGCCTTAAAAAGTGCCGGTTTTTAACAAATTCGGTTAACTTAAAACCAGTTTTTCGGTGTTTTAAGATTCATGAAATTATGTATAGGAAATTTGTAAAGATAAATATTAATAACGGGTTATATGATGATTTCATAAAATTCTTTTGTATTTTGTATCGTTAACATTTTTAAATATGTTACAAATATTTTATTTTTATGCCTTTAATAGTTCTAGAACTAATTATAGGTTATAATGTATTAACACTATTACAATATATATATATACTGTGGGCAGCTGTATTCATGCTGTCTTCTGATTTTTGGTAGCGTAATTGGCAATACCATATGGTGTAATAGTCATTCCAATTTTAGGGACAACTTCAGAATTGGCAGTATGGTTTAATTCCTTCGCCTGTCCTATTGGACGAATATTATTACTATTTATTTGTCAGGGATACCCAGATTCAAGATGATTATAAAATGCAATAAAAACCCAACGTAAGATGAATATAAAATAAAACTGATTCAATTCATAACAGTTTGTTTTTTTTTTCGAGTTATTCAACACAAATTCATACAAATACGTACATATAGTTGACTATACGTGATATTCAAGTTTTATTTCAGCCCAATCTTTTAATTGTTCATTTTTTATAGTGATAAACACGTTTTTCATTGTTTTTAAACTAGAAAAATATGGAGTATTTCTTTGAATAAAAAGTTCCCAGTCGATTGTATTTCTCGATGTATGAAATTTAATTGTATTATTGTATTACTACAATTGATTTTATGTAATTAGATTATGTAGGTGTGCATGGAGATATTATTAAAAAACAAAAAAACGATTGTGTTTTCTTTGATACACTTTCTCTTTCAGCCTGATTAAAACGAGATACTTTGATAAAAAGGTCTTGTGACAAAATATCTTGCGAATGTTATGGGGGATGGGGCATTTGTACATTAGGTACGACTTTTATTGATCCATTGTTGAATTACCCACTGTAATACTCTTATGATAAACTATTTAATACCGGCGGCTTCATTCTTATGAAAATAATTTTCTTATTTTTATTATTTAATGATGTTTTTATCTTTTTGTCCTATAAAAGAAACAAAAAAGGAAAGTTTATTCAGTGTGAAATACATCAAAACTACAATTGGAATGTTTCACTCTAACATGATTGTTTTACCGACATGGTTACCATATTCAACAACTACCACAACTCGGCACGTAATGTCAAATTACCATAGCACTGATTTTCGTTAGAACTCAGTGGTAGTGATCGTTGTTTAAAATATTTGTCGTAAAATGGTATACTAAGGCATTTAGTTATTTTTCCTTATTGCGGTGTTAAAATTTAGTATTGAAATATAGCCTGCCACATTTATTGATACTCATGGAAAATAACACGTGCAAATGAAAGTTATTCAGAATGATAACAAACAATTAAGTACCTTTTTATCGTTTCTGACTCAATCGATTCTTTTTTTTGTTTGTTTAACAGATATTAATCGGTTTTTGTGATATCGATAAGGTTTCGTAGGAAAGTTTTCTTTTCATACCGAAGAAAATATAGAAAATCTACAATCACCAAATTTCTAAATTATTACTGCCATTATTGAGTAGTTAGTAGTCGAGGCTCTGTTAGAATTTGCCATGGAGTTTTTTGTGGCATTTCAAAATTCATGCTCTGTGGTATTATCCCATCCACTTCACTTGTACACAATAACCGAGACACATTACGGACAATACCACCAATATTACAATATATGGAGTGAGATAATATAAGATTATGAATAAAATATAAAATCTACTACACGAGAGACTAAGATCCCGCAAAGAACTCCATTTATATACCTATTTTTAACTAAATTCTTAATGGCAGGAAATATAATTCTCTTTCTTTGAAATAAATTATTTTCATTTCATTTTAATAATCTCAAAGTAAGAAGTTTGGGCCGAGTTGGTAATTAATTAAGCGAGGCCTGTCGGAATGATGACAGGATGTCCCCGGGACCTTCACACTGTCACTTGCAGTTCACGGACAGGGTCAACAGTTATATTAAATTTCGATTGTTTACCTTAAAAACATTGTGTGATTTTTATGACGTTGCAAGTGAAACTTTTTTTTGGATCGTAGGCATTTAACTAAACTTTTTCGAATATTTTTTCAACTTAAGGTATTAAATTCGCGTTTTCATTTATAGATATAATAAGAATGTAAATCTAACGTGTAATAAAATACATTTCAGTCATTTTAGAAATGTCCGTCTGTCTGTCTCTTTGTCTGAACTCGCATCATTGTGAAAGTACCGATTGATTGGCAATAAACCTCAAAAAAATTGTAAAGCATATCCTCAAGTAACATTTAGCCGTAGTTTCATGAAAATCGGTTGTGTCTATCAAAATTTACTTGTAATTTTAATGATGACGCGACTTAGTACGGGAGAAAAGTAAATAAGTAAATGGACTAAATACTTTCAGTTGATTTTATTTGTCACTATATTTTTACGGTGGGTTCCAAGCGGACGGAATAGCGGGCACAGCTAGTAGTTAATAATTGTAAAATAGGAATGGTAATGAGAAATCAATAGCAGATTAAATATCCAAATATGAATTATAATTTAATCTTCGTATTATAATACGGAAGATGATAAATACAATCATTCCGTTGATACACATATTGGAGTTGTCTGCCGTTGAGCGTCTTTTACGTTACCACTACCCTGTGGCCCCGCGCCGGCCGTAACGCGATTTGCGATGAATGAAAAAAAATCTTTCGAGGGGAAAAAGTTTCAATTTAAAAATATAGGATTACAGTTATTCTATCTTGTACTACCACTCTATTACTAAGTACCTACTAGGTACTCACTACTCGAGTACCATACGTGTGTTGAATATCTGAATATATATTTAAGTAATACATTAGTAATCATGTCATTTTATTTCGATATAAATCAAAAGTCGTGTGTGCATTTACGCATATGAAATTAGTCCCAACTTTTTTTTCTTATTTAACAGGCCTGTCTATAAATTCGCTACTCTTTAGGACTGCCTGTTTGATTCAATTACTCAAAATGCACAATAAGATTATAACCGACTTCAAAACAATCTACTCCTGAATAATACTGTAAAACATTTATCAAAAAAAAACTTTACTCAATTTATACCCTAAAAAGGCACTTACGAACGTCAAAACTACCAGTTCGGAAAACAACCCAGTCACCCAGAAGAACCAACCGATAGGAATCTCAATCTGATTTATTTTTTTAACATTTAATATTTAGAATATATCACACGTCACAATCGTTTTTATCGGATCTACAGAGATGAGTCAATTCCAGACTTCTCCATCGTTCACATATTGATCCACTCTATAATAGCATGTGAGCCTATATACCTTTGACCATCATAAACCTACGAATATCTCAATAAATATATATCGCCTATACGAGCTTGTGTAGTGCCCTAGTTTATCGTCGAATTCCACGGTCGAATGATAATGGAATTAAAATGGGACTACCTTGAGAATATCCTCACTCGGTTAAATAAGTAATTTTCTAAATTCTTATATTCATAACGAAGTTCTTGGCTGACACAAATAAAAAAAGACAGCAGAGCTTAGAATTTTATTTTAGAAGTCGGTTAAAAACATGTAGTTTCCATGAAATAAAAACGATTTATTATTTTTACGTTTCTCTATAAGGCTTATATGAGCTATTTTCAGATACTGTGATTGAAATAATGATCGCGTCTAAAATAATTTTTACAAAATAAATCCACATGACGTGGTTCTCCTTCTCAACATGAGTAACCTATTTTTGGAGTAATTCTTTTAATATTAGAGATTTTGCTATATGTGACCACGGTTATATTTTCTTTTTTTTTTCTCGAACTGACTACTTTATTGACCTAACAAGGTCTTAACAGCTTCACCGAACTACTAAGGCGAGCGCTTAAGGCACTCAGCCGATTTTATATTGGCAACCAGCTCAAGGGTGCACGGCACACCTAGGCTTGGCTGTTGCCCGTTGCATGCAAAAACGCGACCTATGTTAGCTAACTATTCATATATGTATGAGTTGTTGAAAGGTATATGTGTACCAAGTATATATGCCTCAACAACACCTCCATATATTTTTTATCGAAAAATTGAGATTTTTTTCAGTTCGATACGGGAAAAAAGTAAACCTTTCCACCAAAATGTGTAGCGTGTAGGCGTGCACGTGTGTGGGGTTGATCGTGTAGTGCTGTAGCAGTGATGTATATTGGTGCGTCACCGTATCGCGCAAGCAACGTTCTCAATGGCTCCTTACCGTGGGATCGAACCCAAGATTGAGCCGCTGCCGTGGGAGGCCTAATCGGGTGTGACCACGGTTTTATTTGCATTGCATTTTCTCCGCCGCGCCACAAGTCATACTCGCAATATTTCTTCGTCCTTCGTTCCTGTTTGGGATACTTTCACATAATACCACGGATCATTGATTCTGAATCGCTACAAAAAGACCACCATCTTGTTAGGTCTCAACAATAGCAGTAATAATCTATTATGGTAAAATCTAAATATAATTGTGTTAAAATAAGCAAAAATATATTTTGGACTTTATTAGGTTTTTATTGATTTCAAGGAATCGTTCGGTGGATAACAAAGGAAATTGCCATTCGATACGAGATTTCTTCTATAAATAATTCCCAGAACCCTGATAATTGTTTCCTTGAATCATAATTTATCAGTAGTTATATATTTGATACACGTTTACTGAGCAAGTGAAATAAATACCTTTGTAGTCAATTTTAAGAGCCGTTCAAATCTGTACATAAATAGTCGATGGCAAAATAATTTAGTACCGACCTTTATTTTTCTTAACGGTACAAAAAAAACTTCACGTTCTGATTATTTTTTAAGAGAATGAGTAGAATATATATGGATAAGGTAAACATTAATTTTCGACATTATTTTTTATATACTAACAAAGTTAATAATAATACACAACACAAAATAATTTGTAAAAGTGTGCAATAGTCACTACGATCCAGCAGAAAATAATGTGGTATAGATTTCAGTGTTCCTATTTTTCTCTTCGCCTTTCTGTATATATGTCGAGTACTATTTTTATATCATAGGAGGCAAAAGAATAGGCGGGTCACCTGATGTTAAGTAATCACCGCTGTCCATAGACACTAGCAACACCAAGAGTCGCAAGTGCGTCGCAAGCCTGTGTTTGGGGGAATGGGAGAAAGAGGGAAATGGTGAGGGAGAGAAAGGGGGAGGAGATGTGGGTCTCTGGCGTTTTCACTGAACTGAACGAACGAAACGCAACAATGCAAACACGTCGGTTTTCTGTGTGTCGGGTGTTACTACCCCGGACGAGCCCGCTCGTTCATACTGAAACCAATGATAGCTCCAGCGTGGCTCTACCACCTACGTTAAGAATATACTATCTCATTTTCTTACAGCCTAAAACCTATACATATATTTATATTGTGTATTTTTAGTTACAAGTTTTAGATTTATAAAATCCATTTCATGCCATCCTGAGACGCTGAGTTTTACTCCAAGAAATTGACGAATTATAACTTTTAATTATAACTTTCTATTCGTCATATTACAGGATCTTTGTGTCTATTAAACTACAATATTTATACACTATAAAAGGTTAAAATAAGTGAACAAGGACTATAAAAATTTATTTATTATGTCGAATTTCGGCTAATGGACAACTACTGGAACGTTTCAAACCTCATTGTTTAACAATAAACCACTAACAAGTTCCGTTTCACGTGTACCATCAGTGGTACACATTAAACTTGATCTTTAGGCTACGTACACACGATTTGATAACTATGGAAAACGAAAGAATTACTTATATTATGTATGGTGTTGTAATGTAATATTGTAAGATAATAAGTTATGCAGTCCGGTGAAGCTGTGAATATCCGTCAGGTCAATAGCGTAGACAGTTCGAAAAAATTAATTATGATACAGCTACTTTTTGTCAAAATATGAAATGGTCTGAAGAACAAATCAGGCAAAAATGGATTGGCACAGAACGTAACGTTTTGGGGTGTAAGGGGTGTCGAATAACATCATAAGACTTGCGACACCCAAACCAACCTCACCTGCAAGTGGTACACCCTGCAGATCAACGAACGAGGCAATGGCGATAGCGTGCTGGTAGGGTTTTACAGCCCGACTGGGTCGCAATCACCATGTATATGGCGAAAAAGCCCGTAATATTGATTCGCTTCTACGGGTCGCGTTTCGGGATCAGTGTGGGCATATCCAGATTATTACAGGCCGGCATGGACAGTGTGTCAATCGGTGGTCGCTATTGTTTTTGGATTGTACTGTGCTTACTATCAGGCATAGTGCAGTCACATTGCCGAGCTACAATAAAACAAAAAAAAACGTGTTAAGTTAGGAACTGTGTTATTTCACGCCACTTTGAATTAACCAATTAATACGCGATCTGACTTTCCTCATGTCACAATAATTCTGATAAATCTTTTCATTTGAAACTGAATACGACCCTGGTTATGTAAGCCGTGTACACCTTCGTTCCTCAATTGGGGTCAATCCGGGCTGAATATCCATTGCAAACGGTAAATATTTACACGGGCGGTGTTGGAGCTCTGTTCGGATCGAACTTTGGATGCAAATTATTGTTTGCTTTTCAAAATGATATATATATATATGTAAATATTGATGGCATGACACGTCTGTGCATCTATTTTCGAGGGGTTTCTTAACTCAAGTATCTGAGAACCGCTGATACAACATGGCACCTTTGACCTTTATATAATATGTATGTTAATGCGAATTTTGCAATATTTTATATTCCACAAGTTTTCATTAAAATTATATGGTGTACAAGTTAATTTTAATGTACAATGACTGCTCAACATAACTGAAGTATTAAATATCATAAAGATTACTACTGTATTTGTTAAAATAACGTCACAAATAATCAATTATTTTATGTAAATCATGTGTAAAGGATACAAATAAACATTGTTGGTTAGCAAAAATAATCATTTATTACAGACTTTTCCGTAGGCATTTTGGAGATGTAAAATTCTGTAGCACCTTATTTTTAAGCATATGTTAATTTCAGGTTTTAAACTCATTTTAAATTCTTCCTCAGCATATACCGTCGCACCCGATGAGGTCTAATTTGTATACATGTCTTATATATAGAAACTTTCCAGTCCGTCTGGATCAGTTGAAAGAAAGTAACGTCGATGTGTTGCAACGCCATCTGTTGACGATTTATAGGTATTCAAATAATGTGAAAACCTCTATGAGAAATAATTTAATACGCTAATTTTCATAGTGATATGTATTTATGAACAGAGATAGATTAATTAATGAAACAAACATTGTCACAAAGCATTGTTGCTGTTAATTGCCTCTCGTTTAAGAGGCGATTGAATTAATTAATACTACAAACAATGTAGTTATCTGAACTAGTGTTTATATAATAAGCTTTAGGTATTAATAATTGCTATAATTACTCGGTGATTGCGTGAAATTGGGTGTTCAAACATCACGACTATCGACGTGGTTTCGAATTCTTTGATCTAGACCACAGGCCCTCAAACCTTTAAGTCTCGCGAAAATTGCCCTTGTTTTGGCATGTTTTTCTCTTATGTTATGTTATAGACTCCCTGCTTACCTGATATTGATTCTTTGCAAATTCCTCAACTTCGACTATGTTTTGATGTTAGCTTTAATAGATTTAATGCTCATCCTAGATATGTCTTTATATTACAAAAATGTACTAAATTTATAAATTAAATCCATGATTTCATTAAATAGAGAGCATTGTCGTTGACTCTTATTTGAATTTTTTTTTTGTAATAGGAGGCAAAGGAATAGGTGGGTCACCTGATATTAAGTGATCACTGCCGTCCATAGTCACTAGTAGCATCAGGGGATTTTCAAGTGCATTGCCAGCCTGTGTTGGCAGGGGAAGGATTGAAGAGGGTAAGGACGGGGATAGGTGAGATGGGTCTCCGGCGCTCCCACTGAGCGAACGAAACGCAACAATGCAATCACTGATATTTCACTTACTACCCGACTACTCACTACTGTACCGGGGGCGAGCCGACCCATGCTGAAACCAGTAATAGTTTCAGCGTGGCTCTACAACCTATCAAAGATAGACCTTATCCTATCCTAACAAAGATGGATAAATTAAAAACCTATTACTAAGTACATATTAATGAATCCTGACTGTTTTACTTTATAATTAAGGTAGGTCATTATCCGCCCGGCCCACTAGTATCACTATAAAGTATAATATATGTGTTAATCTGATTTATAAGCTGTGTAAAGTATTATAAAAATTCGTTGTATAGTTTTAACATCAAAAAACAAGCATCTAATTTTCCTCACAAACCGTGTCTTTTATAATATGAATTTATTTATTTAAAATGGAATTGTACAGTGATTTATAAACGCTGGATGGGAATCACGTAATGCAACGTCCGGTCCATCAGAATTGACGTTCATCCACATCATTGCTTTTCAATACTCCAAGAGGACCCTATTGGCTACGCGGCCGCGGTTTATGAATAAAACCGCTACACGAACTGTTTTGCATTAGACTAAATCGTGCGTACATTCCATTTAATATAAATCTATGGAAATTATTATACAGCGTTTTGCAGTGAGTACAACGTTAAAAAAACATTTCAATCATTTTCATGAATGTATCTTTCTGTTATCTATCTGTCTCTCTGACTGACAGTTTGTTTCAACACGCATACCTGCTAAAGTACTGTGTGACAAAATCTCAAGAAGAAAAAACATAAAGCATATTATTTACGAATAACATTTAATCTTGGTTTCATTAAAATCCGTTCAGTCTATCCCTACCAGATTGGGCCCTACTCGGCAGCGGCTCAAGCCTAGGTCCGTTCCCTCGGCGTGGAGCCCTTGCGTGCGCTGGTCGCGCGATACAGTGACACAAAATATTACATCACTGCAACAAGATTACACATATCACCTCCACACACGTGCACGCATACACGCTTACACATGCAAGTGGAAGGGTTTTGTTTCCTTCCCTTATCGAACTGAAATAGTTCAGATAATTATCCCATACGAAATATATATAACAGTTGTTGAGGTATAATATTTATATGCACGTAAGTGTTTGGTAAACATAATATGTTCCAACAACATATATAGGTATGTATGAATAATAAACATAGGTTAGCTCAGATACAGAGCTACGGTTCTTTAAAAATCATTTTTAAATCAAAATAAACTGTTAGGTTTGCCTCACAAAATTGGCATTTTCTATCGAAAAAAAAGTATATATTTAAAAAGAATTCTCTCTTATAATCATAATTTTTTTTTTAATTAAATAAACTGCTAGGTTTGCCTCGTAAAATTAGATTTTTTTTATCAAAAATAAAATAATTAAAAAGCATATCTCTTTTGCTGTCACTCGGATTCGAATTAAGGCTACACGGATTTACGAAGCAGCCGATTTCCATCTGAGGTATTTTTGTTTTTACAGCGCCGGCGAAATTTACTTCTATATTCTAGCTATATTTTTTCTTTGCCTGAAAACTCAGATAAAAAAATTTTCTATGAATAAAATCTCGATTTCGTTGATCGATTTATCGTTCCCAAAACTACCTATGTACAAAGTTTCATGGAAATATATGGCGATAGTTATATAGTATTGTAAATCTTCTAATCCAGAAATGGTACATACTTGTATAACATAGGGTTGAATATTAACTGCCCCGTTTCAGTTGATTAAGCGAAAAGCTCCGATCGACGGATACGTACATTTGTATACGTGAGTTAGACACATATATTACCTTTATACTCCGACTCGTTGGATCAAGATTACCCTGATGCTATACGGGCTATGATTTCAACATGATACATATTAATTGCATGTAGTGTGTTCCGACATAATATCTATGAACTCTGTAGGAACTAATAAAACTTCTCGGTATCTAAATTACGCATTTTTCATAATTTATTGTATCGAAAATCTGAATTTAATAAATAATCATTATTGTCTATATACATATAATAGGAATGTAAATCTAACGTGACTGTTTGTATAACCACGCATCACTGCTAAAGCACTGAGTTCACAATGAAACCCTAGAAAAGTATAAAGCATATCCTCAGGAGCATTTTTTTTATCATTAAAATCGGTCCACTCTATCAAAAGTTATTGTAATTTGAATGACGACTGGAGTTAAGTACGAGAGAAGAGTAGTAAACTATACTAATATTATAAAGCTGGAAGGTTTCTTTGTTTAGTAGGTTGAAAACGCTAATCTCAGGGATTATTAGTCTGATTTTAAAAAATATTTCTGTGTTAGATAGCTCATTTGTCGAGGAAGGCGAGGCGAGGAATTACGTATATATACTAATCTATAAAGCTAGAGAGTTTGTTAGTTTGGTTGAACGCGGTAATCTCTGGAACTACTAGTTTGAAAAATTGTCACATAGCTCATTTATCGAGGAAGGTTATAGACTATATGTCATCACTCTACGACCAACGGGAGCGGAGCACCAATGAAGAATGTTAAAAAATCGTTTTTTTTCTGAGAGCTTCCCCTACGTATTAGCTTTAGCCTAAAGTAAATATTCCACACGAACGAAGTCGCGGGCAGAAGCTAGTTTCGAACGAACGAACGCGTGGTGTGATGTTAAGTGATCACCACCGTCCATAGACACTTGCACCACCAGGGGATTCGTAAGTGCGTTGCCATCCTGTGTTGAGAGAGGGGGAGAGAAGAAGGGAAGAAGAGAGAGGGAAGGTGAGGAGAGGTGGGTCTTCGGCGCTCTCACTGACCTAACGAAACGCAACAATGCAACCACTGTTACTTCACGTCGGCTGATACTACCCCGGTGGAACCGACCCATTCATACTGAAGTCAATAATAACTTTAGCGTGGTTCTACCACCTACAAAAAGAACAGTAACAGTTCTTTTGGTACTAATTGTAGAATTTACCACAAAATCTCAGAGCATAGTATGTTGCAAGATAACATTATCAAGCATATATCAAGTGGATTTAGAAGTCTGCAAATTATTATGGAGTAATGTCTGGAAATAACACTCCTCTGTGTGTATCCGTCAATATAATGTATCTATAATGCAGTTTTATCAAAACAAAATATTTGGTAAAAAAACTGCCTGTTGATAAAATCTAATGCCTTTAAACGAGCAATTCTTGTATATTTTTATATATTCAGGATCGGTAACGGTGCTAGCGATTTCCGTGAAACTTAGTATTGTGGTGGTTTCGGGGACGATGAATCGATCTAGCTAGATTTCATTCACAGAAAACTTATTTATCTGAGTTTTCAGGCAATGAAAAAATATAGCTAGAATATAAAGGTACATTTCGCCAAAGCTGTCTAAACAAAAATAGCTTAGATGGAAATCAGCTGCTTCGAAAATCCATCGAAAAAGGTAATTTTATTTAGCAAATACAATGATATTACAAATATAAATATCATTGGGCAAATCTAACAGTATATTTTAATTTAAAAATGTTTTTCAAAGAACCGAGCTAGGCTCGGTCTTCCAGGTACTTAGAGTTTAAACAATAAAAAAGATGTCTACGATTAACCTAGATAAAAAAAAAAAACGAAAACCAAGTCACGGGCACTAACTAGTATCGTTAAGTGACTTGCCGCTGGCATATTCGAAGTAAACGCATTAATAATATTCAATTTGTTATTTTTACAATATGAAAATAGGCTGATGTATGGATGTCTGACGTCTGCCCTTACTTTGGCCTTTAGTGACCCCGCTCTACTGAATATGAATATGGATATAATTTACTATCTCATTGTAGGAGACTTTATAGACTTGAAATAAGGTTGAATTTTGTTTGCTAACTCTCAAATAAGCTTGAGGATTCTGAATAATCGTTTATAGCATTTAAAAACAATTATTCAACTACTAAGAAGCTTACAGCCAACGCATATTTCTAGAACTTTCTGTGCAGTGTATTAAAATTATCGTAATGTGATAAAAAATCTAGAAATAAGCAGCACCTTTATGTAATACTAGCTTCTGTTCGCGACTTCATTCGCGTGGAATAGTTACTTTGAGCTAAGGCTAACACTAAAAGAAAAAAAAAACGATTGTTAAATATTATTCATTGTTGCTCCGCTCCTATTAGTCTTAGCGTAAAGATATATAGTCTATAACCTTCCTCGATAAATGAGCTATGTGACAATTTTTCAAACTAGTCGTTCCCGAGATTACCGCGTTCAACCAAACTAACAAACTCTCTAGCTTTATAGATTAGTATATATACGTAATTACTAGCTGTGCCCGCGACTCCGTCTGCGTTGAATCTATGTAAAAACAGTGACTAATAAAATCATCTGAATTTATTAAGTCCATATATTTATATACCTGTTTCTCGTACTTAAGTTGCGTCGTCATTAAAATGACTATAACATTTGATAGAGTGAACCGATTTTACTGAAACCAAGACTAAATGTTACTCCCGGATATGCTTTATGGTTTTCTTGTGAACGCAGTACTTTAGCAGTCATGTCTATTCAAACAAATAGATAGACATCTCTAAAAACGATTGAAATATATTGTATTACTTATTCCTGTACATTTGCATCTATTTTTTTTTTTCATAAAAATCTAAAAATGCAGACACGTTAGATTTACATTATTATGTAGTATATATAGAAGATATGAAGCTGTATATAAAGTACCAGTTAATACCTAAGCCTTGCTAAAGGGCATGGACTGGCGAATCACAATAAGTTTGTGGTGACAATGTTGACGATGTTTTTTGTATTGCAAAGTACGCAGTCAGCCACAGCCTCCACTTGATTCAGTGGCACTGTTGCCGTTTTAGAGACTTTGTCGCTAAATCTAGCGGATTTTGGGCATGTTGAGCGACTCTTCTTTTTAATCTAGCGACTTAAAAAAAATTAGTTACTTCTAGAGACTAATTGAATATAGAAAATATTTAAGTATTTTGGCACTAGTTTAATTGTAATTAATGGTAACAGCATGAATTGTTGATGTTGTTTTTGGAATTTCCCTACGAGAATGACGTTCGATCTCGGGGTCGACCAGAATGAAAACAGCAAGAAAAGTTATAAAGTGACTAAAAGTTGTTATAACTAATCCAACTAAAGCCTTGTTCGTTTTATCACAGTGAAATATTCACAATATAGTTTTTTCACCATATTTTATACCATGAAATATTATTAAACATTTAGCGACTTCTGGCGGATTTTTTTAATTGTGTATTTTTCAAAATCTAGCGACTTTTTAAACGACGCTTGGAGACTTTTTTATTTCTTAAACATAAACAACTCAGTCGTTGTTTGGCCTCCGTGGCTAACCCTAAATTTTAAGTGTATATTCTAGAGTATCATTTCTCCACCCTACACTCACACATCAAAAACACGTTAAGAAATAAAAAACCCAAAAAAACTAAATTGGTGACCTTGAAAGGTCGTTGACGACAGACTTCAAGGTGTTATTTTACAATATATCTAAAGCGATAAGAGAATATTTTGATCATTTTTCCTGTGAATGCCTATGTAGAAATTGTTGAATTTAAAACAGACAATCAGTTTATTTAATTATGTAGGTATTTGCAAACAAATATAAAGTTGAACGTCTACAAGGGGAGTTAAGCAATCCGCGAAGTTAAACCATAAGGCGCATACTGTTTAATCGGGCTTTATCTCGGCAAGTTGTTGTTCTGCCGTGCACAGTCTTAATCTAGTAAGGACCTGATTGTTTTCAAGTCCGTGATGTACCAAGAGAATTAATATTCACGTTCAACTTTTATTAACTCATCGGCTCATTTTTAAAGACTCAAATCTGAAAATGGCGGATCATTAATTATTATTATTATTTCATGACATTATAAATTGAAAATGTCTGTTGTACATATATTTTTATAAACTTCAAAAGACGTTATGCAATTCAATATCGCGTATCCAAGATAGTGGGTTTATTTTTATGGAAATCGTGTTACTATGTTATTAATATTTTAGGTCTTCGGGTGTCATAGGTTTTTACGTTTATTGACTTTAACTTAACTAGCTGACCCGTGCAATTTCGCCTGTATCAAATCGATTATTACTGGTTTCAATTACATTTTTAAACACGAAAAATCTTAATAAACTCGATTGCAGCGTCATCTGCCTTTACCAATTGTGAATCCAAACGTACTGAACTTTATACTGATCGACGATGGGGACGATGATTCGGATCCCAATGAATTTTTTTTTTTTAATCTTTTTTATTCTGCAGACTCTTGGTCTGCACCTTTTTTTTTGCTTACATGTAATATTTTGTATACGTAAAAATCGTACCCGTGAGCATATATATATATATTCTTTTTTTTATTATTCTTAGTCATTTATTAAATATTAACTGTTCAATTATTATTAACTATTTTTGGTTTTATGACGTTATTGTTTTTATAGCGCTTGCATTTCCATTTCTTTCATTCAAGAAAGAAGAATGATATTTTTATTGGTTATTTGTTTTTTAAGTAGCGTAGGAAGATGAAATATGGCTACAATTTTTAGCTAATCTGTCTGTGATATACAGCACAAAGAAACATTACCAAAATCCATTAAGAATTTCATTAACTACAAAATTTTGTCTTTTGTCTGTTATCCTGGAGGACCCCTATGTTTTATGAGATAGTAATCCTAGATGTAAACTTGTAATATTAGTTATCACTGTGTCAAGTTTCGTCAAAATTGATTCAGTACTTTCAGAGAGATACGTATTCACAGGGACATATTGACTGACAAAAATTGTAATAAGATTATTTTTAGCTTCTATAAATGTACAGATTTGGTCTTGTTACAGTTTTATTTTGCTATAGATAGAAGATCTCATACATAATTTTATTAACATTCGTTTCAGGCGATATGATATGTATTTTCCATTGAAAGTAATGTAGATATAACGAATTTAAGCAAAATCAACTTGTCAATTGCAAATAACAATCTTTTTTCTTTTATTTTTCGTCCTGACTATCGCCGTAGGTCTGGCGGGTTTTTACAGCTTTACCGAGCTTTTTGGGCGAGCGCTTAAAGCACTAAACTATATGGAAACGATCTTAACGATTCATTGAAATGCCTCGGCTCGGACTATTAAAACATAATACCTGTGTCGTATTTCTGAACATTTTGATTAGATTTCAGTGTACCACAAACCTTATGAAGCCTTAAGCGAAATAGGTAGTTGAGAACTGAAATTAAATTTCAAACATACATATGTGTTATATATATTACGAAATGGATGATAATAATTTATTTACAAATAGAATATCATCCCAAACACTTCCCACTGTTGGGCGAAGTGTTTAACTATTAATCCAAAATGTACATATAATTACCGAGATTAGTAATTCTGTATTTTATCAGAACACCGTTTTATTACACAAGCACAGTATTTTAATGAGAAAAAAAATCATCCGCGTATTGAACAAACGAATAGTCAGTCAGTCTGGGAAGCCAACACTCTGTAGGCAATGTGACTAAATTCGCGCAAAGCTTCGCTTTACAATAACTTCGATATTTTTTATTTTTCGATATTTCGAAATTTCAGTCTGGTTTTTTTTAATTCATAGTATATTTATTAAAGATGATCATAAATTATCTGATATTAGCGAGCTTGATGGACGCTATCCTACATGATAATAAAAAAATATAGACAAATTATATACCTACACCTTTCTTATGAATCACTCTATTTACTGGTGAAAACAGTGTGAAAATTCATTCAGTAGTTTTTGAGTTTATTGCGAACAGACAGACAGACGTGGTAAAGGACTTTTTTTATAGTGTATAGTGACAATTTCACAACCGTTAGAATCGCAGCAACTACCATCCAAAATGTAGGTCTCAATTTCGGAGAATAAATGTAATAGTGCACGATACCGAAAGGGAAAAGATATAAACGAGACTAAATCCGGGAGACATAACTTGTTGCAATATAAAATATAGTACTTAAAAAAGGGGAGGGTAATAACAATACAAAATATAATATATATATATTCTTATATCGATATAAATATAGGAGCAGTGAAAATATCGATTGATTAAATATCGTGTTAATGATTACATCCGGTACCGGTACGAGACACTCGAGACGCGAGACTACAACGTCACCGGAACATTACTAGATCTACCATATTAGAGATAAATATTTATATACATAAATAACGACGATTATATAGAATTAACGTATCACTTAAATAACAGTAATATTGCTATTTAATATTACCTTTGTGTTACTAATTTGGGGAAATGTGAATAAATAATAACTGCTTTCACTTCCACAGTTCGGCATATAAAAGGCAGCGTCTACGTTAGGGTAGCCCAAAAAAACCGACTATTTTTTTTTAGTCTCGGGTGAAAATATGTTAGTTTTTGATGTTTTAAGAGCCCTCTCCAAAAGACAGCTCAAAAAAAAAATTTTAATAGGTCACTCCAAATTTTTTAAAATTTCCAAAATCGTCAAAAATCGATTTTTTTTAAAATTATTTTTCTCATTATTTTATTTTTTTCTACAAGAAAAATGATAAAGATCCTGAAAATCTCAAGTCGAAATTTTAATATTTAAAGGTCGCAGGAAAAAAAATATCAAGTTCGTTGATATTTTCTTTATTCTTTTTCTTTTTTTTTCTTTTTCTTTTTTCTATTCTTTTCTATTCTATTCTTATTTATCTATTTCTATTGTCTTTATTCATATTCAGAAGTGGCTCGAAAAGATATAAAGTACTTGTCTTGGAAACCTTGAAAAATTTGGAGCGACCTTTAAATATTAAAATTTCGACTTGAGATTTTCAGGATCTTTATCATTTTTCTTGTAGAAAAAAGTAAAATAACGAGAAAAATGATAATAAAAAAAGATTTTTGACGATTTTGGAAATTTAAAAAAATTTGGAGTGACCTCTTAACAATTTTTTTTTGAGCTGTATTTTGGAGAGGCTCTTAAAACATCAAAAACTAACATATTTTCACCCGAGACTCAAAAAAAAAATTGACGGTTTTTTTGGGCCACCCTAATCTACATGCATTCCTATGAGAAAGTTATTGTAAGGTACTCTGCACGGATAAATATTCAGTGTCTACAGAGTGGTAATGGTTTCTCTGACCGACCGGTTGACATATACGTATTTTCCAACAGTCGACCTTCTTAACTGAATGTTATCGAGACTTTTTTTTTCTATTATAATAATCATATATTACTTATAAAATTGGTGGCCACACTGAATCTATAACTGGTTTCAGCATGAATGCCGTCGGCTCGCCTGGGGTAATACTACCCGATCCAAAGAAACATCGACTTGAAGTAACAGTACTTGCATTATGCGTTTCGTTCGGTCAGTGAGACTGCCTTAGGCCCACCTCCCCTCCCCCTTCCCCACCAACACAGGCTGGCAACGCACTTGCGACTCCTCTGGTGTTACTGGTGTCTATGGACGATGGTGATCACTTAACATCAGGTGACTCAACTGTTCATAGGTCTTCTTTGATGTAAAAAAATCTATCGCCATGAAAATAACACTTAAGTATACCAATTTTCACATTTACCTAGATTTGTATGTTGGAAAATATAGAGGTTCTATCTCCAAGATATTTGTCATTCCGGGGTTACATCGAAATCGTACCTGATTCACCGTCTTATATAACTAGGGACGGTATCAATTCAATAACTTTAACTTCGTAACTTTCACCACAGGTGGAAGAATAAAGCTTATTCAGTATTTTTTCAACAATATTTATTTCTCTGAATGTCTGGTCACCTTTTAATAGCTGCTCGGTTCATAAGAGCGATTTGTTATGGTTTTGAGGTGCAAAGTATTTTTGGAGATAATACTTTTTTTGGTTATCGGTTAAGCCTTTAATTTAACGGTTTTTTTTTATTATTACTCCTCGGAATAACCGAACTATGGTACGAACCAGTAAACTGAGTATCCTTCAGGTAAAACGATGCATTTAAAGTGCTTTTTTTCTCTTTATTTATAATTGGAGTTTGGTCACAAATTAATCATGCCACCTCAGTAATTAACAATAAAATTTAAAAAAAAACAAACAAACAATAATTTACCGGTTTTTCAATCCATACATAACCAGCCTATAAAACATTCTTGCTTCCTCGGATGTCGGGAAAACAAGAATGACATTACATAAACCTACTGATTTTAATGATTCATTCATTTTATTCTCTAGTGCTACTCTTGGGGCTTGGTTACGTGTGCATTCAGTCATAATGTGATACACATCTTCTACAACATTGCATATGTCACCATTTGCTGACGATTCACTTTTATTAAATATAAAAAGCTATTCAATGGAATGTGCCCTGAACGGAGTCGAAAATCAGTAGTTAATTCAGTTCGACTGATTTTAATGTTGTCAAACCTGGTATAGCGCAGTAAGGTAGGTTGTAAGGTTTTAATTTAAAGTGCTTAAAACGTCATATTTTTACATTTTGAATGCTGGTATAAATCGTATACACGTATAACTGAAATTTAAAGTGTCTAAAACGTCATAATTTTACATTTTGAATGCTGGTAAAATCGTGTACACGTATAACTGAAATTTAAAGTGTCTAAAACGTCATATTTTTACATTTTGAATGCTGGTAAACTCGTGTACACTTATAACTGAAATCTTATGTTCTGAAGATGAGTTTTTGGCGGGATGTTGGAATATCACACAGTGGATATTATATTTTATTCATAATCTTGTGTATCTGATTCTATATTTTATAATATTAATGATGTTTTACGTAACATCGTTTGTTTATTGTGCACAAGTGAAGAGGATGGGAAATAATACCACAGAGTATGAATTCCGTTTTCCACAAAAACTTCTTGTAAAGTTCTAACAAGTGGGTTACCCTCTTGTTAGAATATTGAAACTATCGTAAGAAACTTGTAATATCATTTCCTACTTGACAATGACAATAATAATGTACCAAAAGTATGGTTTCCGAAAAAAAACTCTGATGATTGACATCCTTGTATATTCTTGGAATACAATATCTGTAGGTAATTACATATAAATAAAATTATAAAGGTCTGCCTACGGTTGTGTGTATTACGCAAAACCTAATGCCTAGATTTCGATCATCTTTATTTTGAGTTTTACGAGTAAACTGTAGATACATGGTCTTTATTAAAAAAAAAAAAAGCTAAAAAAACTATGACTTTCATAAGCATTCGATAGAACTAAATATTTTTTTAAGCATTATGTTTTCTTGTACCTTATTCTTGAGTATATAGAATAAGTTGTTGATTACAATTTGAATTACAAAGTTGCGAGTATGAGCTGGTTGGTTTTATAAAGTATACTAACATCGTATTTTAATTCGTTAAGGGAATGAGCTGTAGTCTACGCGTCGCTTGTGCTGTAACCCGTATAACATTAAGTTTTCGCGCGCGATTAGACAACCGTTTTCGGATTATCACCTTCATTTATTAGACGCGAAACTTTCGAGATCCTTTCTCTTTGCACGTCTTTATGACTACATCCATTGAATTATGATTATCTTACTACATAAGTTCTATGTTTAGCGGTTACTATATAAATATAATTAACAATGAAATATAGTCCAGCGCCTTCCAGTAGCTGGTTGTAAACTATGAATAGTATAAAAACCTCATTGAAGCAATCTCTCTAGTGTACGAATTGTCTCGTTTATCAATCTTATATATTAACACCCACTTATATATTTGTACTAGATACCCAGTAAGGCGTTGCTGTGGCTCAATTATTACATGTTGAATTAAATAAAACACTTGCACTATATAATTAAATGGAGTCGAAAAAATTCTATTCACAATTAAAATGTGGTCTCATCTATGACACAATTTTTAACAATTTTTTATCAACAAACTTGTTTGAAGCGCCATCTGTTGGAAACTGATTAAACTTACAATCAATAACAATAATCAACATTGACATTCGTTTATTTCGTAATTTAAAAATATTGAGTTCATTAATCGCAATATAAATTATCCTATCTCTCAAGTTGGGTCAAATTATTCAAAAAGGCCGATTTTCATGAAGATCTCTTAAGTAGTTTCAGAGTTCATGGTGGACAAACATAATACGGGATTTTTATATATTTAGACTAGTGGGCCCTGCGGATGCTGTCCCGCTCTAATAATAAAAAAAAACATGTCAAATTATACACCTAACCCTTCTTCATGAATCACTTTATCTACAAGTGAAAATCACATGAAAATTCGTTCAGTTGTTTCCGAGTTTATAACGCACAGACAGACATGGCAACTAGGTACGTAATGATAGCATGATTATGGGCTAATTTGTTTTATACTATCGTACAGTAATATATTACTTTTTTTTTGGTTACTTGACTTCGGTGGAGCATTTTCCAGTCAATATTTTATATACAGTATTGTATAATGATTTGATAATGTCCAGATAATCGAAACCATTATCCAAGTGTATTCAATATAATGAACTCTTGTTATATTAAAGGTCGAGGCTTAGTTGAATTTTCTAGGAACATTTTGGGGTTACTCGAAATTTATGTTCTGTGTAATTACATCGAATTTATTTCACTAGTACAGTATAATAAAACGATGTTCGGTAAAAAGCTCTAAAGTTATGGAATTTATGTACGTACTAATTTTAAAATATATGTTTATATATAGATGTATAGTTTAACTGTTTTTTTTTTTGTTTTAATAGAATCTTATTATATAAATAAAGTAGGTAAAGGTATGTCATTCCGCAATTAAGAGAGTCCAACAATTGTTTACTGAAATTAGAAAAAAAAAATTGGTTGTTTCAACCAACTTCCATTATATCTGTACTGATAGTATAAGTTATTTAAAAGTCGATGATAAAATTAATAGTAATCATTTAATGAACCAAAAAAATTTTCGAGAAGAGAGAATGGAGAATAATTATTCCACTACAAATGCGAGCGGAGCTGCAGGGATTGCAAGTTAAAAATAAAAGCTTCATGTTTAATCCAGTATTTTATTTCCCACTAGTTCATATCCGTGGCTACGTCTGCGTTGTTTACCATCGTAATAATATATTTTACGTAAACAGAAAAAAAACGGAAGGAAAGGACTTCTCCACGACAAGAAAATGTTTTTTTGTTAAATGAGTAATATCTATAAATATCGTAATTCGTTTTAAAACTTGAATAACTTTAATGAAGCTATCGAGATAATCTCATAAAAATGGTTATATTTAAAAAACAGTGCGTGTACACGCGGAGGAAGTGAAACCTCTTTGATTTATAATTAAAATATGTATATAGGTATAAGTTTGTTAATAAACTATGTACTATACGACATGCCGTAGTGTAAGTTACATTTATTCATTTTTGTATGAATATTTTTGTTTCATTGTAACTCCTAGATCTAGACATACACGTATACCTACATACTTATAAAAACACACAAATACATACCTACTTTACCTTTAACGCGTAAATTATAACGATAATGTTCCCTACAGTGCGATAAGACATACAGTATACAGTAATTTCTGGGTAATATGGAAACAACGACACCGATGTTTCAACACCTTTTAAGTCACATATTTCTTCTGAATAGTGTTGACACAAAACGAATGTTACAGTTTATTGTTATGGGCGATATATTAGTGTTCCGCGAGACATTTAATTCTCAAACTATAAGTATAAACTATTAACGTAACAAATAAAATAAATCGAAATAATTATTTTGTTATAAATGTGAAGGAAGGAATGACAAAAAGACTTATTTGGGATTCCATACAAATTATTACTTCATATTTTTTTTTTTATATTCGATGCATATGTGTATAATATAAACATTGAAAGTGCAAGTTATTATTTCCCTTAACGCGTTGAATGAGCGTTGTGTATATTAAAGTCACAAAGATTCGTCAGTCGTGATTTAGTTACAAGTCAGAGATTCGTGGTAATTTTAAAGTCCGTCAAATACCTTCAGATTGATGATCATATATTTACAAAATTATGAAAGGATTTGATAGCGGACTCCTTTCCCATCAAACTCGAAAGATCAAAGGAAGATATACGAAGATATTTGGTACAAATATTTAAGTATATAATACGTATTATATTACTTGTATCATATCGAGACAAGTTAAATCTTATATGTTAATACATGAAGCCAAAACTTTGTACCCCTTTTTAAGCGAATTGCATGGACGAAAGAGCTTGAAATTTAGCACAGTTATACTTTATCTGGCGGAGAAGTACAGAAAGCTATTTATTTTATATAAAGTGCATTAGAAGTACATTACATTAACTAAAATATGCACTACTCACACTACTGCTTGAATTTTACACAACATATACACACATGTAAATAAAAAAGAAATTTTGACAGCCGTCAATTACGGACTTCAAAAAAGGTTGGGAAGGAGGTTGCCATACTCGACTGTATGTATTTTTTTACTCTTACGTTCTAATTACCCTTTTTCATCCTAAATTCAACAATGATATTATAACATATATAATAAATATTATTATAACATTTATAGCACGAATTACGTTTCATACCTTACATGATTTTTGAATTTAACTGATCAAATTACAGGTTAATTTTACAATTATATAATAAATTTTAAATAAATAATCTTATATATTAATACGTGAAGCCAAAACTTTGTTCCCCATTTTTAAACGAAACGCGCGAACTGATAAACCTGAAATTTGGCATAGTTAATGTTTATATGGAGGAGAAGTGTAGAAATCTATTTTTTATATAAAATGCATTACAGGCATATTAAATTAATTAAAATATACATTACTCACACTACTACTATGAGCCAAATAATACTTTGTATAATCAAAATAAGGATTTTGTTCATAAAAGTAATCCATGAAGTAGATCTACACGGTTACAATGTTGCAGTTTAACTTGATGTAGCAACAAAAATGAATTTATTTTCAAAAGTTATTGGTAGTTTTAAAAACATCTTTGTTTTGGAATTATCATTGGATTCTATTGTGTATCCAATAGAATCAGTATTATTATATTATTATTATATCTATCCAATATTACTTCTCCAAAAAATGATGCTGGGCATATCACTATTTCTTATAATAAACAGACTACATTTAATTCAATAACACCCAGAAATACCACCCACTCATGGTGTCGTGTAAAATTAATTGAAAATTGTGTCATGGGTTGCGATTTTCTTTATTTTCATAAAGTTAGGTTTACTTAGAATTTGAGAGCCTTACCACATTGTGTAAGCGCCTGTTTTTTGTTTCAAATTTATAGTCAATTTAAAGTTTCATCTATTCACAGATTTTTTTTTATGTTTATACATTTAAAGATCGTGATAAATTGCAAATAACTGAATAGCCATAATAAAAACCTTTGATTATGGAAGTATACAAACAAAAAGAAAAGGACCCTAATAAAGTCACTTTTACAAAACGCTAATAAAGTTCAAACTTTAAAAAATCAATGAACTATGGGCGAATGTCGACCAGTGGGCGCCCACTAGTATAAATAAATGCTAATTTTAGATTTCTATGATTACATTATAACTTTGTTGTATATTCAACTTTTGACTATATTACGCCCAAGCCCCAATCTACGTCTTCGTTCAGAGCGGCCGAATAATTGAAGAAGAATGCAATTACTAATGAGTACTAATCGAATCAACAGTTGTTGTGAAACAATGTGCTTGTCATAAAATTGAATTGTAATCGAGAAAATAACAATGAAATATACATTGATTTATATTATATTTATAAAATCATAGGTTCATGTAAGTTTTGACTTTTTTATCTCTGTGCCTACAACGCACCCGAGTGCGTATAGGGCGTGATGCTAAAAATACGTTTTTTATTACTGCGTTCAAAAAATGTTGCCGCTTTTTTATTCCACTGTACAATAATTATATTACGTTTTTCGTGTAGTAACATCATTACTGTGATTAAACACATATAAGATAATATGTCTTTTTACTGATTTAGTGATATATTTTCACCTATAATTTACAAGTACCTGGGCGACCGAGCCTAGCTCGGTTCTTTAAAAAAACATTTTTAAATTAAAATAAACTGTTAGGTTTACCTTACAAAATTAGCGTCTTTGTTGCAAAAAAAATTATTAAAAAATGGTATCTCTTCTGCTGTCACTCGGATTTGAACTGGGGTTTCGCGGATTTTCGAAGTAACCGATTTCCATTTGAGCTATTTTGTTTTGACAGCGGCGGAGAAATATTCTAGCTATATTTTTTCATACCCCGAAAACTCAGTTAAAAAAGTTTTCTATGAATAAAATCTAGCTAGATCAATTTATCGTCACTGAAACTACCTATATAGTAAGTATCACGGAATTAGATAACGCAGTTTCCGAGATCCTTGAATATACAAATATAAAAATATACAAGAATTGCTCGTTTAAAGGTATTAGATAAAATCGGTAACATACGGAGTAAATTTTTTGGTAATAGATGTTATCTTATGGGTTAACAGAGTTCCCAAAATAAGCTTTTTTTAACAACCAATCTTCTAAATTATTACTGCCATTACGGAGAAGGTAATAATGATACAAGTGTCTCGTAATAATTTCAATGTTCTAACAAGGTGGTGGCCTTGTTAGAACTTTCCAGGGACTTTTTGGTACATCTCAGAATTGACTTGAAGAGGCATTTACGCAGGCCGGCATGACAGCGACGACCGACGAAGGATGACGTATCTCTCGGCAGTCGCCGTTGGTATTGGATGGCACTGTTCTTACCATCAAACACAGTGCAGTCACTTTGCCGTGTGACTATTAAAAAAAATCATGCTCCGTGGTATTCTTTTCCATCCACTTCACTTATGAACAAAAACCGGACTTTATTACGTGAAATGCCTCCAATATTACAAAATATAAAGTCACATAATACAATCTTATGAATAAAATATAAAAAACCACTATATAAAAATCACCAGGTCAACGTTCCAGGTCAACAGCGTTTACATTTCGAAAAAAAAAAATCAGCAAAAACGCAAAATAATAACTATACCTATGATAAAATACTGACATACAAGATGTTTGACGTCATAAGTCAAATGTCAAACTTGAAATATGGTACAATAAAAAAGCTAAGAACAATTCCTCGTTACAAAAATATTTGAGAGCTTCAACATTTAATGTACAAAGGAATCAATCAAACCACATTATTAGAATCCATAACATGTTCCCGATCATTGCGTATTGAAGCGGAAAGCAACGTTATACGTTAGTGTTGCCAATATCGTCGGCTTTCTAAACCGGAGATTTGTATTCAAATCGCTTTTCTTCTTGTATTAACAATTTCTAGCAAAATACAGTATGTTTTTATACGCCAGAATAGCAGTAATTTTTTTGGTGTACATATTTTGTAATCTGCCTATACAGGATACTAGTGAAGGTTCCTAAAATATTATATCAAATAGAGTCATTTAAACAAAATAAACACTTTTCTTTGTTAGTTTTATTAACTCGTTGTTATATCTCTATTATATATTTATATTTATATTATATATTTATATTTAACCAAGTAAAGAATTTCAATGCGTTACGATGTTTATTGTTATAATACCTTCATCTTTCATTTGCCTATACTTTTTTTTTTTTATTGTAGCGCGACAAAATGACTGCACTATGCCTGATGGTAAGCACAGTGCAATCAAAAAATAATAGCGACCACCGATTGACACACTATACATCGCCGGTCGCCACTATCATGCCGGCCTACAAAACGCTGGATATGCACAGGCTGATCCCGAAACGCGACCCGCAGAAGCGAATCACCATTACGAGCTTTTTCGCCATATACATGTTTTCGAATTTTCTTCGTCAAGGCAAGTTCTTTTATTTATTGAATTATTAATCTATAACAATAGTACTATAAAAGTAGTATTAGATAACTATTTTTATTTATATCTATTGATTTCTACAATATATGTACATACTCATTCTTAAGACTCGTTTAGTTCTAATAATTTAAAATAATCGTACAAAAAGAGACCAAATGTTTGAACGAGCAATGCCAAGAAATCATAATTTTCTCATCATATCTACTTCTTCAGCCTGTTTCCTATAAGTATTAATAGGCTTGTTGTATTCCACACCATTACCATGTCTTTAAGGGAACCCTCATCCAAGTCCTCGCCAACTAAAATATATCATCCATATATTTTATCGTTGGGCGACCAGCTCACGTTGTTATCGTCGTACTGAGTCTCCAGTCTTGTACCGCTTTACTCTGTATGTTATCATTTTTGTGACATACGTGATCCACCCTACTTCCATTTCCTTCAAGCTACGGCCGTGAGCTTAGTTCATCTCCATCCGTTTTGTAGGTGGTAGAGCCACGCTGAAGCTATTATTGGTTTCAGCATAAAGGGCTGGCTCTTCCGGGGTAGCACTATCCTCTCACAGAAAACCGACGTGAAGTAACAGTGCTTATATTATTGCGTTTCGTTCGGTCAGTGAGAGTGCCGGAGACCTATCTTATCTTCCCTCACCCCTCTCCTTTTCTTTCTCCTCTCTCTTTCTCTCCATTCCCCCAAACACAGGCTGGCAACGCACTTGCGACTTCTCTGAGGTTGCTAGTGTCTATGGACCCGCATGTCCGTTTGCCTCCTATATGTAATAAAAAAAAATCATCGTGTTTTGGATTCTGTATCAGAAAGATACTTTTAATCTTAGTAGATTATTACTGCCAGTGTCGAGTAGGTCATGGTATTACGAGTTTCATTTGATCATTTTAATGTTCTAACAAGATGATACCTCTCTCGAAGTTTTTGTAGCAAGTCAGAATCCATGCTCCGTGGTATTATTTCCCACCCACTTCACTTATGTACAATAAGCAAACTATATTACGTAAAACAACACTAATAATCTTGTAGGCCATAACTGATTTCAGCATGAATGGGTCAGCTCGTTCGGCGTAGTTCACACTCTCACAGAAAATCGACGTGAAGTAACAGTGCTTGCATTGTTGCGTTTCGTTCGGTTAGTGAAAACACCGGAGACTCACCTCCCTTCCTCCCTCCCCCTTTCCTTTCCTTCCCTCCCCCTCCCCTCACCCATACTTGCAACATACCCTTGTAACTTACCTGGTGTTGCTAGTGTCTATGGACGGTGGTGATAATAAAATACAAAATATAGAGTCAAATAACACGAGATTGTGAAAAAAATATTAAAAACTAACAAACAAAAACATGATTTACTACGTGAAGGTTCAATTCTCAACTCCATATATTTTAGCATACAATTTTGACAAATAATTTACGTTAAGACAAAATCAAATATGAACAGTAGTTCGAAAAACGTTTGATTTATAGATAAAATTATGAGACTGGCAACACAGATTGTATCGTTCATTTCATACGTTTCTCGACGCCATTATGTATTACGCATGCAATGTGTCGAAAAACGGCATGTCATTGCGGTAATATTTCGTATTTTTGTAGGCATATAAATCGCCTGTAAGATGTATACGAAACCTTTTTTTCCAGCTGTCTTCACCGAAACATTCGTCGATGCCAATATTTTTAATATATTAAAAATAAAAAATTCAGTACAATTCAATGTTATTTTCATCTTATTCAACATTTCTTGGCTATTATGAAAGCAATTTTAATAGCAAAGTCATGTAACTAAAAGTTATAGTAAAGTGGTGTCTACTTTATTAAATATTACCTTATTATTTAGGGGTGTAAGGGGTGTCGAATAACATCTTAAGACTCGAGACACCCAAGCCAACCTCACCTGCACGTGGTGCACCCTGCTGATCAACGAACGAGGCAATGGCGAGAGTGGGGTGGTAGGGTTTTACAGCCCGACTGGGTCGCAACCACCATGCATATGGCGAAAAAGCCCTTCATAGTGACTCGCTTCTGCGCGTCGCGTTTCGGAATCAGCCTGTGCATATCCAGTACCGGGCGACTTTCGTCATTATGGCCGGCATGACAGCGGCGACCGGCGATGGATAATCTGTCTCTCGGTGGTTGCCGATGTTTTTGGATTGTACTATGCTTAACATCAGGCTTAGTGCAGTCACCTTGTCGTGCTTCTATAAAAAAAATAATTAAAACTTTGTATCGAGTTTTCGAGGCAATTCAAGATTCACGTTATGTGCTATTTATTATATCGAATTTACTTGTACGACATACTTTATTTATTTTTTGTATTAAAAACTCAAAAGAGCGTATACTTTTTTTGAAGCGAAAACTTACGTCCGTTGAGTGGTATTTTTGCCAGGAGATAAATTTATAATTTCACGTCATGAAATGCAACGGAAGCGTGACCGATCGTACTGCGCTTACGCAGCTTGCGTGAGACTAGCAATGCGAAGTGTAGAAGCCCGTGTACATCTAATATTTATATTGTGCAACCCATTATATGTTTAATGAGCCAAAAAAGTATAGAAAAAAGTATATTATTATTATTCGGAGTGGCAATAAAAGTGTAAGAGAAACTAATGATAGTGATTACAATTTACAAGTTATGAAATTTAAATAATTCACAGTTTAATTAATTAAAAAAAATCAAAACAGAACAAAGTTATTCTATTAAGTTTTCACTTCTATTAGCAGTACTTATGTTTCGATTTTTTAAATATTATTTCTCAGGAACTACTAGTTATGTTTCAAAATGTCTACTCAATAATACGCAACGACTGTTAGAAAATTATTCTAAGTACTACGTACTAATGCGGCCTGAGAGTGAGGCGTACCTCACCGCCGTAGCGTATAGTAGCGGGGGCCGACAGCGGATTGACCGCCTGATGAGAACCAAGCATAACCGAGAAGGATCGAACTGTAAATGCCTATGGTAGTGAGGTTATATAAAAGCGTATTAAACAAAAATAGTTTATGTCGAATCTATTGTATGCCAGTGAAATTGGTTTAACAATGTTATGTAGGATTTTAGATGGGATGAGAAAACTTTATCACATCCCGTGAGGGTAAGGGATGATTAACAATGATCTAGTTATAAATTTTCGCAAATTCCGTGTCAAAATACAATGCGATTCGTCGGTTTAAAGTTTTAACTAGTTGGTCGTAGCTGAAGTTAATTGGCTCAGAGCACGAACGCTATACTAACCGTTTCAAACTAATCTGAATTGTAGGCGGTGACTATCTCTTTGCTTTATCTACTATTTTTCTATGTATAAATGTGCCTTTTCGTATAGAAAAAATGGGTATTGAACACCTTACGCATATATATAGAAAGGCCAGAATCGAGTAAGATCTAAGTTTTATCCTTAATTAATATTTTAAATGAAATTGTGCTTGATTGTTACACTTTTACGTTTTAACTACTGCATTGGTCATCTTTAAAATTGGTATAGACGTTAAAGTAAAGGGCACAGGGTACTTTTTATACAGAAATAAAAAAAAATACAGAGTTATTAAATCTAGCTTGTAGTGGTAGAGCCAAGCTGAAGCTATTATTGTTTTCAGCACTAATGGGTCGGCTCTTCCGGGGAAGCACCACCCTCTCACAGAAAACCGACGTGAAGTAACAGTGCTTGCATTGTTGCGTTTCATTCGGTCAGTGATAGAGCCGGAGACCCACCTACCTTCCCCTTCCCCTTCCTCCTTCCCTTCCTGCCCCCCCCATCCTCATCCCAAACACAGGCTGGCAACGCACTTGCGACTCCCTTGGTGTTGCAAGTGTCTATGGACGGTGGTGATCACTTAACATCAGGTGACCCATTTTTTCGTTTGCCTCCTATAACATAAAAAAAATTCTACATTAACTCGATCGAAACCGCGGACAAAAACTGGCTAATATTAGAGTAATATATCAATTAATGTACTGTTAATTTGTCAACAATATGGTGGGCTGCACAAGCTTAATAGAAAATCAATATTACATGTACGAGCGTGTCAACGTCACCTTTGACGGTCGGTGACGCGAAATCACAAGATTATACCCATCCAAAGATACAAATACGCGTATATTATAGTCACTTATATACAATGTCTGTCTCAAGCGCGATACGTCGCGAGCATGTTGAGGTTATCAGTAACGCGAAACCATAAGTTTTCCCCTATTAGTTTTTTTCAATTTTTCAGTGAGCCTTAAGAACTTTTCACTCCAAAAGCTCTGTCGAGTTTTTTATGGACAACTAAATCTTATCAGTAACATCTACACAAAATAGTGTTGGCTGACAAATAAACAAGAAATTTGTCTATTTATGCCTACTAGTGTGCGCCCAATGGTCGACATTCGTCCATAGTTATTTGATATTTTTAAGTTTGAACTTTATTAGGGTTATTTTGATAAATACATCTATAATTAAAGGTTTTCATCATGGCTACTCAGTTATTTGCCATGATCTTTAATTATATAAACATTTAAAAAAATCTATGTATAAATGAAAATTGAAATTAATTATAAATTTGAAACAAAAATCACGTGCCACAAAAAGCTCTCAAATGTTAAGCAAACATAACTTTACGAAAATAAAGAAATTTATCGCAACCCATGACACAATTTTCAATTAATTTTACACGACACCATGAGTGGGTCGTATTTCTGGGTGATATTGAATTAAATGTAGTCTGTTCATTAT
>JACEII010000076.1:531377-569452 GCA_014332785.1 Antheraea mylitta | reverse complement strand
TTGAAATTAATTATAAATTTGAAACAAAAATCACGTGCCACAAAAAGGTCTCAAATGTTAAGCAAACATAACATTACGAAAATAAAGAAATTTATCGCAACCCATGACACAATTTTCAATTAATTTTACACGACACCATGGGTGGGTGGTATTTCTGGGTGATATTGAATTAAATGTAGTCTGTTCATTATGAGAAATAGTGATATGCCCAGCATCATCGTTTGGAAAAGTAATGGATCCACAATACAATCAAATGGTGAATCCAAGACAAAGATGTTTTTAATATTACCATTAACTTTTGAAAATAAGCTCTTTTTTGTTGCTACATGAGGTTGAATTGCAACATTATAACCACGGAGGTCTAAGTCATGGATTACTTTTATGAACAATATTCTTAATTTGATTATAAAAAGTATAATTTGGCTCATTTTTTTATAAATTCATCATTTAAAGTGAGTTCACCATAAAAAATAATAAACATTACAATAATAATTATATTTTATAATATCAATGTTGAATGTAGGGTGAAAAATGGTAATTATCACATTCAAAAATACATATAGTCGAACATAGCAACCTCCTTCACAACCTTTTTTGAAGTTCGTAATTATTGGCGGCTGTCAAAATGTCTTTTTTATTTACATGTTGTGTAAAATTCGACTAGTAGTATGAGTAGTGCATATTTTGATATATTTAATGTGCTTCTAATGCATTTTATATAAAATAAACAGCTTTCTGCACTTCTACGCCATATAAACTTTAACTATGCCCAATTTCAAGTTCACTCGTTCACGGGAAATAGGTTAAAAAGGGGTACAAAGATTGTGTTTCACGTATTAATATATAGATAGCTGATTTGACCATGCCTTGCCTTGACCCAGGTATTGAAAAAAAAAAATTAAAACGTGGTGGCAACTCTCAGACAGTCGGTCGGTCAAAGGTCGGTCCTACAATTTTTTTTCACCAAATTAATTTAAAGCGCCATCTATTCGAGACAAAATATTGAGGCCATTAATTGAAATATAAAGTATCCTAGTTCTCAAGTTGAACCAAATTATATATAAATGCCAACTTTCATGAAGATTGGTTGATTAGTTTCGAGGTTCATCGTGGACAGACATCTTGACATTCGATTTTTATCCAGGAAGAAGATGTAATAAATTTGAAATAAGTTGTGAGAACCGGTCTGTAAAACATATTTTCAAAGTAACATAGTAAACAGGCAAATGTGGAATTGAATTCGTATTCTGAATATAGAAAGATACTATGCAGTTAAAATCAATTTCAAACATCGAAGCCAGCAACAATCGTATAAAATGTTTGGAGAGGGAAAACGGCATCGTGGAATGCAGGTCAAAGTTTTCCGATTTCCGGTTGCGGCGGTCGGCGGGCGGCGCAGCGTAGGGCGGAGAGCGGGGGATACTTATAGTGTTTCGTATACATAAATAGCTGTAAGGCTGTGTTACTGCTGTGTATAGATGTCCCGTTTTTTATCGACTATCGATATAATATCGCAGGGAATCGGGTAAATGTCGAAAAAATTTTAAACTAAAAAAGAGTTCAAAATAAAAAAAGTTCTGATTATTTAATTATTTCATTGCCCCTTTTAAATAAAGTAAATCAAAAATTTAATCTCATGGGAAGATGTGTTTAGAGTTTTATTATTTTTACATGCGCGACATAATGTTATCTCTTAAAAATAAAAGCCTTGACCATTTTAAAAATAAAGTGAAGGAAAACAGAAGCAATAATTTATTTTTAATAAATCAAAGTAAATGAGATAATTAATTTTTATAAAAGCAGCGAGTTATTCCATTTTATTACACTTTATTAACCTATATGATACTAAGATTTTCAAAGGTTTCATTAAAAAAAAAGAACATCGGTCATGTATTTTCATAGTTTTGATCGTATTTAAGTGGCTGTTTTGAATTGTACGCATTCTTATAGCAACATTAATTTACTTTCAGGTGAAATCTCGATTAGTTTACATTTTGTGTTACTTAAATCTTTTATTTTTGGTTAAAAACGCGTTTTCCACAAATATCTAAATATGAAAGTCGCTATGCTTATGTAAGTACGTCGTCATAAAGTTAAGATTAGATTTCGTCTCAGAAAAGCAAACTATACGAAAAATTGCCAATTTCATTGACTACGTAAATCTCTTGATATTTAAAAAAAAGACTATAAATTACTAAATATTAAATTGCGATAACGATTACATTTTTCATGATATGAAATGAAAAAAAAAAAATCGAAGTCTTGAACAGCTCACGTGAGACACTCGAGTTGTAAAAGCTGGCTTGTATTGAGTGACCGTGGAGTGGTTGGTTACACTGTACACTCTCTCGCACTCGTACATATGTTTTATCTAGGTTATATCAGTCTCTTCGAACTTAGAACTTAGTGAAGCAAAAATTTGAATGAAGTGCGACGTGATTGATTATTTCGTAATGATGTAAAACAGTATATAATAACTTGGAACGCCATTATTAAATACTCCTATATTATCTACTAGCTTTGTCCGTAACTCCATCCCCGTGATACCTAATGTAATAAAAAACTGGCTATTAAAATAATATAAATGTATTAACTCCAATTACTTATCTACTTTTCTTTCCTACTTTAGTCGCATCGTCATTAAATGTACAATAACTTTTGATAGAATGAACAGATTTTAAAAGTAAATATGACTCGAAAATATGCTTTATGATTTTTTTCGTGAAGTTTTATCGTCAATGCAGTACTTTAGCAGTGACGTATGTTCAAATAAACAGACAAGAAATGATTGAAATGTTTTTATGTCTTATTTTAAGACACCTACAACATTTTATTACAAAAATCTAAAAATTACAAACATGTTAAATTTACATTCCTATTATATGTGTAGAAGATATATTTATATGTATATCCCTATACAGATATTATAGAGGTACCGTTTCCTTATGTGTGTTTATAAGTAAAAATGTACTAAAACAATAAACATGATTCTTTTTTAATAATAGGTATTATGTTGTCAAGATTTAGTTTATGTTTTGTTACATTAGGTAATGTATGAAACAAGTTGAGCGTTTAGAATGACTTGCACATTCTAGTACTATATTATACTTAAACTGTTACTACTAACAGTTGACGATAGTAAAATAAAGACGATAGAAAAAAAAGAAGTATTCCGAATATATTTTTTATATTTTAATTACAGTAAATACCTTTACCTGACAAAGTTAAATTAAAATCTTAAAGGGAACTCTCAAAACATTAATCTAATATATGAAATCTAATAATATTCTTTAAGCGCATTGAGCGGTATTTTTGGCAGGAGATAAATTTATAATTTCTCATTATAACACGCTTGTAAACATGACCGACCGGATTACACTTGCGCGACTTGCGTTAGACTAACAACCCGTAGTATACGGACCTGTGTACATCTAACATTGATATTGTGTATTGATTTTTTTTTTCGAACTGACTACGCTATTGACCCAGTAAGGTCTTAACAGCTTCACCGGACTACTAAGGCGAGCGCTCGCGGCACTTGGCCGATTTTATTTGGGCAACTAGCTCAAGGGTGCACGGCACACCTCGGCCTGGGCTGCTGCCTGACACGTGCAATTCGTGACCTATCTGAGCTGAACTAAGCTAACTATTCATACATATATGAGTTGTTGGAGCATATATGTGTACCAAGCATACATACCTCAACAACTCCTATATATATTTCGTATCGGATAATTTTCCAAACTATTTCAGTTCGATAAGGGAAAGAAACAAAACCCTTCCACTTTCATGTGTAAGCGTGTATGCGTGCACGTGCGTGGGGGTGATATGTGTACTGTTGTTGCAGTGATGTAACATTTTGTGTCACTGTACCGCGTGAGCGGCGCACTCAAGGGCTACACGCCGAGGGAACGGACCTAGGCTTGAGCCGCTGCCGAGGGGGGCCTAATCTTATTGTGTATTGAGATTGGGCAGCCTATCATACATTTAATTAATCAAGGAACTGTATAAAAATGTATATAATTATTGTTCGGAGTGCCAAAGACCACGAAAATCATAAAACATATCCTCGAGTAGCATTTAGTCACTGTTTTATTAAAATCCGTTCACTCTATCAGAAGTTATTGTAATTTCAATGATGACGCGTCTTTATATCAGAAAAAATTAGATAAGTAAATGGACTTAATAAATTCAAATGATTCTGTTTTATTTGTAACTGTTTTTTTGCATTAAGATTCACGTGGACGGAGTCTTGGGCATAGCTAGTTTATGATAACAATGAATTTCCGTCGCTGCTTTTTAAATTTGGTGTAAAAAATACATACTTAACAATCTTTATTATGATAATTTTAATTTACAAATTATGATATTTAATGAATTCCCACTATAATTAAATTAAACCTCGAAAGTAGAACATATTCTATTGCATTGAGCTTTCACGTCTATCGGCAGTCCTTATGAATGCCTCGAATTTTTTTGACACAGATAAGAAATGATATTCTGGTTGTAAGTTCACGAATTCCGTTAATGAATAAACTTTCGTTGATTTATTCTGAAACATTGTTAAAATTCACCGCAGTGTTTAATACCGAAGGAGAGCGGTTTTTGCGGGAGAGAAAGCTTTTAGGACTCGACTAACTAAGTCAAGCCGTAACTAACGTCGGAGTTTCATAATGTATTCATACGTTTCACGGAAAACAACATTAATAAGAACTGGTGGTAACAGGCACGTTAGAAAAAGATAGAGTTCGCAGCTGATACCTTAAAGTTATTTTTTTTATATCATATAGGAAGCAAACAAATAGACGGGTCACCTGTTGTTAAGCGATCACCGCCGTCCATGGACACCAGCAACCCCAGAGGAGTCGCAAGTGCGGTACCATCTTGTATTTGAGGGAATGGAAAGGGAGAAGGGTTAGAGAAGACGAGAAGGGAGAAGAGAGGGGTTAGACAAGACGGGAAGGGAGAAGAGAGGGGACGAGAGATGGGTCTGCGGCGTTCTCACTGACCATACGAAACGCAACAATGCAAGCACTGTTACTTCACGTTGGTTTTCTGAGAGAGGGTGGTGCTGTTCTGGACGAGCCGACCCATTCATGCTGAAACCTATAATAGCTTCAGCGTGGCTCTACCACCTACAAAAAGGGACATTGTAGACAGGTAGACATTGTACTGTACAAACGATCTTCAGGGATGCAGAGAAATGCACTGATGTAGAAAAAAAGAGAGTAGATCTTTTCTGCTTGAGACTTTTATAATAACGGAAACTTTAAATTATTTTAAAATGGGTATTAGCCATCCGTTGAAAAGCGTTACTTTATATTCCTAAGAAGACCAGAATTGGCTTGAGTTAGTTGAGATAAGGTGTTGAAGAATTTTGACTAAATAATTTATTATATGACAATTGTGAATTTGTATGATTGTTTTTTTTTTTTCATTCGGTGTGAAATCATCACACAATATAAAAGAAACTCCTCTACCGCGTCTGCCTGTCTATTCGTGACAAAATCAAAAATTACTAAACGAATTATCATCCGGTCTTCACCAATACATAAATTGATTTATAATGAAGGCTTAGGTATATAATTTCTCAATGTTTATTTTTATTATCAGAGCACGACAACGTCTATCGGGCCCGCCAGTATATGGTTTATGTTTCATATATGTATATAGAAACCTCAGTGCGAGTCGTGTTTGAGTATTTGTATTAAAAACTTTTCCATCCAAATAAATGTTTTGGCAAGCCCTACCTTTTGGTTTCTAATTTGAAGAGTGTGTTTACTAATACATAGTTATAAATAAAAAGATTAACCTCACTTCTCAAAGATAGTAAGACAACAATTGAATAACTGTACAACTTAAAGTAACTTTACAAGAATTTAGTCTTTTATAAGCTAGTGTTAGCTACCCACTTCCGGTACCGCTCGTCATTCAAGACTCGAGATATTAGCGCTACATATTAGAGATACGCATTGATACTAGCGCCAAGCGCCAACATATAAGAGAGACACATTAACACTAACGCCATTTTATTAAAGATATATAAATGAGAATTGTTATAATTATATAGATTTCAATGAGTCATTTCAATAGGAATTGATATTGTTCATTTATTACTTGCACAACATTAGTTGATAATAATAGTAATTGCTTTGACTTCAATAGTTTGACCTATAAAGGGCTAGATGTCTCTACTCTACACACATACACATATTTCTGATACATAAATAACAATGATTTTATATAGAATTAATGCACGTAAATAATATTCATTTGTTCATTAATTATTATCTTTGTGTTACTTAAAACATATAGCAGAATTATAAGTAAATGGTAATTGCTTTGAGTTATATAGATCGTCTTATAAATTATATAGTTCGGCATATAAAAGGCAAGATGTCAGTGTTATCTACGCATTCTTTTGTAAAAAGTACTATAAGCCGTAACTCTGGGCAAATAAAGAGTGGAAGTAATTACTTACTATCTATTGGCATCTTGACTGCATCGACTATGTCGTATACAACCTGATAACACTAGTTTAAAGGTTAGTACTGTAAAACAGTAGAATAAAACAAATATTTGTGACTGAATCAGGAATCAAACTATCAGATATAAACTTTTATCACAACGGCATGCTTAGGCGTATCACGTTCCGGATCACTGAGGTTTTTTTTAATGCTCTTTTTTTTTACTTGATTTGTAACTGAGGTTTGGATATAAATTAATTATGTCAGCTCAGTGATTAATAATAAAATAACATATGTACACAATCAATATTTTTTACCAAAATAAAATTGTAGAACAGTCAAGTCTGTACGTTGAAAATATTTGTCAAAAATTTATAGCACAGGCAGTGTAAGAAAATATAATGAAAATATTTTTAAAAGAATCCCTATCTATTTGCTTGTTGATTGTATCATGTTAAAAGAAAATTTAAAGAGGAATTTTATAGTGTAGTTTAGTATATAAGTTCATTAATACACAGGCTCTATATTGTCAAAATCGACTTACAAACAAATTGATTTTAAAAAAGTTTAAAAATGTTGCGTCATTAAGTACTTGATTTTATAACGCTTCTTGCTGCCAATCTGCTTAGTGTCAATTACTTTCCGCACGAAGAGTTCTACATGACTTATGTTTTAATAAATCAAACAAAATTAAAAGCAAAAATATTTCGTTCAATTTAGCCGTGAGAATGCGCATATAAAATTCAAAGCTACCACCTGTTCAAAAAACAACTTAGTCATCTATAAGAAACAGCAAGAAAGCTGGTTTATATTTTCATAATAAATATTTTTCTTCACATAGACATTCGTTTTTGGTACATGCAGAAAGAGAGAGGCGTAATTTCCAGATGTCACCATCATTCACATATTGTTGTACACACCCTTTGTTCATATTCTTCATCATACAACTTCAATGTATATAAGTCATTACGCTTACGAATTTGCGGACATAGCGATAGTAAAAAGTATATCAATTGAGTTATGAATTGATAATATTGCCATAGGTTACAAGAGAAAACCAAAAACCAAAGACCAAAAAAAAGATGACGTGATATTTTGCATCAAAGATGTGGAGCAGATTGGATGAGAAAGACAAGGGAGACGGACCAGTGGAAAAAACTAGGGGACGCCTACGCCGAAGAGGCGACTACAATTTGGATAAGGAAGTGAAAATAAATTTGTATAAAAAATGTAGAATAAAGGCTTTTTTGTTATATTTAATATTGCCATATTACGTAACTAAATTTTAATAATAACATTTTTAAATAACATGGAATTGCACATTCAATAGGCAACCGCACTTAAGTAACAGCGATGACTATAAAAACAATAGAATCATAGCGATAGAACGCGGACAGAAACAATATACGTTCGAGAAATGGCCCCGAACGGTCAGGAATAGCCGATTATAGCCGAAAACTGGCCATAGCAAGCTGTAACGTGTCCACGGGCGCCGCCCCACTAGCACTATCAGCGCAACATGTCACAAACTATGTAAGAAAACGTATCTTCAGACCTTTTACACACGGCTACAGAGAATACCAAACATTCGATTAAATATATGTAATAATCAAAAGGTACATTCATCTTGCTTAATCCTATCCTCTCAATACAATGTTTATAATTCAATGTATGTCCGCAAAAGTTTTGTGAAGTTGGATTTCGTAAAAGACCAGCATGATCTTAATATTGGGGACTATGACAAATTGCTCTTCCAACTCTTCAGAGTAAGTAAATCCAGTAACAGTTTTAGCTTTTATAACAAAGTTCTAAAGCATATTACAGATTTACCGAACTGTAAGTTTAATTGCAATGTCAAGCAGGTATTGTTGTCGAAAGGTTATTATAGAGTGAATCAATACGTGAATGATGGTGATGTCTGGAATTGATTTCTCTCTGTGCATCCACTTAAAACGATTATAACCTGTAATGTATTTTGAATATATGTATGTACGATCAAGTTTTTAGCTGGTACTTCTCGATGAATGGGTTGTTTTCCGGATCAGTGGTAGTTTTGACACGCCTTCTTAGAGTCTAAAGGAAATCAACAATTTTTGATTTGATTGAATAATAATTAAAAGGTTTATTCCTTTATTCTCATCTATGCATTTATTTGCAGACAGGGATTAAAGTGCACTAATCTTTATTAAAGAGGCACATACTATTTCAACTCGTTTTTCATAGTTTTGTGGTATTCAGTAACATTTTCATAGGATCTTGACAGATTTTTTTTTTCGAAATGTCTACGCTATTGATCCAGCAAGGTCTTAACAGCTTCACCGGACTACTAAGGCGAGCGCTTAAGGCACTCAGCCGATTTTATTTTGGCAACCAGCTCAAGGGTGCACGGCACACCTCGGCTTGGCTGTTGCCTGTTGCATGCAAAATCGCGACCTATCTTAGCTAACCTAGCTAACTATTCATATATGTATGAGTTGTTGAAACGTATATGTGTACCAAGCATACACGCCTCAACAACTCCTCCATATATTTATTATCGGAAAATTGAGAGTTTTTCAGTTCGATGAGGGAAAATCTTGACAGATTTACCGGTTAATAGCTTCAAGAATCATGTAAAGCCATATTGTAGTAAACTTACTATGTAGTGGAGTCATTATATTAAAGTTAATAACATCTGGAAACGATCTCGTTTCTGTACATTCACTTGCCAATTCTTCTCGGTAACTATACTAGTGTTAATCCTAATATTTGACATTTATAATTACCTACTATGAGCTTAAACTACTTTTGATTTTAACACTTCTTCCCCGAATCTTCTTATATTAGGAAGTAACAATATATTCTTTGTCTTTTGTTTACTATTATCTTTTTTTTTTCATAGAAGTTCTATTGATCTGCTGTAACATCCTAAAACGGCATTAGCTGATCGATAAGAATATGAGGTCTAAACAATTTACGGTTTATTTTTATTGTCAGAACTAATTGTCTGCATGTATTCAATAATACTCTCACGCTATATCTCTTTATATATGTGTGCGTTAATCCGAATGTCGACGAAGAATGTTATTAAGACTCTCGGACTTCGTTTATAATGTGTAAACAGCGTATCCGGACACAGAAACAATATAACAGATTGTGCATTTAAAAACAATAGATTAACGATAGAACTTTTAGGTTTTCCAATGTTTTAGACTAGTCATAAAGAGCTGGGGGTGGAGTTTCTGCATCGAAGTAATAAATCTGGTTGACGGTAGGGCCTTTTCTGAACTCGCCTGACTAGCAACCGCCCCAAAACTGAAACCCTGTCCTCAAGCATTAGAAAGCCAGTCTGTCATTTAATATCATGCGAGATTGCAGTCGAAAGCTAAAAATTATAAAATACAAATAAGCAGAGAACTATTTTGTATGACAGTTGACAACCATCTCAACTTTTCAAATATGTGAGTCTAGTGGTTGCCCGCAGATTTGTCTGCGTTCGTATTTTTGTAAATGATTAAATACATCGCATTATCTTTCTGCTGTGTGGTGCCGGCAGAGTAGAATAGCACCATCCTATATCTTCCCGTGGGTATCGTAAAAGCCGATAAAGGGAGTGTGAGATAGTACTGACCCCTTGCATTTTCTCACCGGGATACTGTACCATCTGTCCGAGTCCTTCTCTGGTCGTACTGGTCCCCGTTCCACTGTGTCTAGAAGAACAAGGACGAGTATGTCCACCTGTTATTTGCACGTACACTTGTGCACCTTAATATATCCTGCGCGTCTGACCACTTCTACCACTACTCTAAGTTTAGGGGTCAAAGTGGTCGCCATGGTCGAAACCGGTCGGACCAATCATTATCTTTCTGTAGATGTAACAGTTTATACAGCACAGATTATTCTCAGATGGTAACATTTGTTCAAACTCACAAAAAACTCACGTTCGAACAAAGTAAACAATATCTTTATAAGTAATGTGTTATTGGGGTGTAAGGGGTGTCGAGTAACATCTTAAGACTTGAGACACCCAAGCCAACCTCACCTGCACGTGGTGCACCCTGCTGATCAACGAACAAGGCAATGGCGTTAGCGGGGTGGTAGGGTTTTACAGCCCGACTGGGTCGCAACCACCATGTATAAGGCGAAAAAGCCCGTCATAGTAATCGCTTCAGCGCGTCGCGTTTCGGGATCAGCCTGTGCATATCCAGTACCGGGCGACTTTCGTCATTATGGCTGGCATGACAGCGGAGACCGGCGATGGATAATCTGTCTCTCGGTGGTTGCCGATGTTTTTGGATTGTACTATGCTTAACATCAGGCATAGTGCAGTCACTTTGTCACGCTTCAATAAAAAAAAAATCTAATGTATAAGTTAATGTTATTGTGAAATTAAATCAAAATAAGTTGAGTAATTTTTGAGTGTAAAAATAACAGTCTTCATTATCGTCACAAATTTTCTAGTTTTTAATTGTTGTAATTGATTCCTCTTAATACAGTTCATCGTGTATGCTCGCACTTCGAAGCTTGGAGTCACTATAATATTCTTTTTGTATATATATCGCGAATATTATTCGTCTTTAATTATTTCTATATAAGATCTCTCAAACAAAAACCCTCTTTTTAATTTTCCACGACAACGGATATAATTGGCGCGGAATGGCCATACGTTTTATCTCATATCGAAAGAAAAATGTGTGACAAATGTCAAATGCCTCGTAACGGTCCATTTGGTGCTATTACACAGATGATCCGTAAGGCAATACTGTGTCTGCGATATCGGGCTTAGTCGACCACAAAATAGGTTTAGTTGACCTTTTGTGGACCGTGCTTAGTTTTGTAATTTAGAAAATGGAGTTTCGGTCATTCGTTGTTCGAAAATATGAGCATAATCATTGTGATATGGCGTCCAGTAAGACAATAATTTACGAAGTACAGTTTGAACCATATTTGAGTTACTGATTGTAGAAGAACCAGTTCCGTTTTTTTTCTAATGACATTATATGATTATAATATGATACCATTATTGTTATATTCTGCTGCAAACAGTTTATCATTATAAGAGTTTCTGTTGTGAGATAGTTTGTTTTAGACTTATACTACATTAAAATTATATCATTTAGGTTTCTAAATCACTCGGTTATGTAAACGTCTTTCTCGGATGTTACTAAATATATCTATAGATTTTCTTTAATTTTCTACAATACAGTTATTGTACCGAAGATATTTATTGGACTTACTGTTGCTCATTGAATGGACATTACTATTTCAATTGGTTTATAAACACTTAATACATACTGAATCGTATAAACAATTTCAATTATATCCATAGATAATTATGACAAATATGTTACTATAATTATAGAGTGGCTTTAAAGTCATTAAAATCGATAAGATTTTATAAAAAATCATGTTTATTTCAATTATAATTACTTACCCACTTCGCATATAACCTCTTTACTTTGTCACCTCAGACGACTCGTTTGATAGACGCAATCGTTCCTGAGAAGTGCTTTGACAAGATGGCGTCGATAAATCGAATATTGTCAACCGTCTTTAGTTTGTGATAAGTTCCACCGATTATCCTGAGAATTGGTACACTGGAGTATTTGTGTAGTAATAAGAATATTGAAGTGCATCTATAAGCACGTTGAATTGTATTTTTTGGCAGGAAATATTTTTTACGGCTGCGTCAGACTAGCAATGCGTAGTATAACCACATGTATACATCTAATTTTTGTATTGACATTATATAGCAACTTATGTGTTTGATGAACTGATAAGCTGCATAAAAAAAAGTATATAACTAATACTACTCGAAGTGCCAATAAATGTGAAAGAGATACTAATGATGTTAATTTCAATATACAAATTATGAAATTAAAATAATTCATACAATAATTGTTTGCGATATTTAAAAAATAACAGTTTTGTTGTAATATCTTATAAATTAAATTACTTATTAAGGAAGCAAACTTTTTCTTCTGATTATCCCCTTAGGGGTTCAATAAAAAAATACTTTTTAGCAAGTGAAAAAAAAGATAATTGTCCAAATTTAATGTTTAGATTCAGCTGTGCGTCGATCAGTTTAATGTTTTTTTTGTTTTTTTTTTTTTCGATATGACTACGGTATTGACCCAGCAAGGTCTTAACAGCTTTACCGGACTACTAAGGTGAGCACCTAAGAAAATCAGCCGATTTTATTTTGGCAACCAGCTCATGGGTGCACGGCACACCTCGATTTGGCTGTTGCCTGCAAATCTTAGCTAACCTAGCTAACTACTCATATATGTATGAGATGTTGAAACGTATATGTGTACCAAGCATACACGCCTCAACAACTCCTCCATATATTTATTATCTGAAAATTGAGAGTTTTTCAGTTCGATAAGGGAAAAAAGTAAACCCTTCCACTTTCATGTGTAAGCGTGTAGGCATGCACGTGTGTAGGGGTGATCGTGTAGTGTTGTAGCAGTGATGTACATTTGTGTGTCATCGTATCACGCAAGCAACGCACTCAAGGGCTCCCTACCGAGGGATCGAACCTAGGCTTGAGCAGCTGCCGTGGGAGGCCTAATCGGTTCTTTAATGTTAATCTTTACAAGTTAATGATTAGTTTCAAAAATTATATCAGAGGATCTGTATTAGTTTTTGAAATGTTTCAAAACAAATGTTTTATGCTGAAATCTTTGGAAATCAATTTAAAATTTTTCGTCGCTGCTAAAAACAAATATTCAAGAAGTTATGTACTACTTGATATTTCGCATCTATCAAAGAGACTCTAAAATCCATATTAAATTACATCTAAACCCACATAATAAATAGCTTAAAAGCAGTTTGACCGAACTCTCGACCATCGTTGAAGGATGAAACGATTGTTGCAAATACTCGAGAATCCATTTCGTAGTTGAAAATGTTATCCAATCTCCTCTGAACTACGTATATTGCTATAACAGTATTTCAGGCCGAAATCTGCTCATGTTATAAGATCGTGTGACGCCCAACATCCCGTGAACTTCGGAATCTACAACTGCGATAGTGTAACAGAGGTCATTTTATTAGACACTACAATGATGTAAGATAGACTAGCTGTTTAATAATATATGTTAAGAAAAATCCTATGTATGGAAATTAGTTGTTAGATTTTTTTTAAATAATTAGTTGGTTTATTGTAGCAACTTATATCTACAATATATAAAATCTACAATATAAAAATATATTTGTAGTCGAACTCCTTCGAAACGGTTGAACCGGTTTTTATGAAATTTTAAATGTAGATTTCGTAGGTATGATATGATGGTCGTAAGGTATATTTTATACCTCTAGGTGATTAAGGTGCCTCTATCCAGGTATTTTTTTCAATATTTTGTCAATTGGTCTTTTTGTATTTTTTTATTTGTTGTGAAAAAACACGTATAACCCCAAATTTTCACCCTTTTTCATTTTTTATTCGAGATTTTTTAGTTGAAAAATATCTCAATACATAATTCCACGGTTGTTTGTATTTAAAAACAAAACTAAGTTATAGATATTGCCAAGTGACAGATTACACTATGTTCCCCTCGTCGAAATTTCTTCCACATTTGCCTAAGTCATTCACTTATCCTAGGTATATGTTTTATTGCCTGAATAGTTTGGTCTTACAAGTGGAGAAGGTGGCGGTCGCTGTAATCGGGTTATAGGTTTTTTTTTTAGTTTTTTTGAGTTTGGAAATACAAGTGGAACCCAATGGTAGGTAACCAATTTCACGTAGACGAAATTGCGCGAGTCAGCTAGTCATTTTATAAGCTTCTTTGTTTTGTATTTTATAGGTTTTAGCCTTTGATCATAATCTTATCTGGTCATGACCACGGGAAACCTAGAGGAAGCTAGCTCTCAGGTGTAGCTACCGGAACACACCAACAGACGTTTGGCTTCAGATCTACAACTTGAAGATGTTAGCAACCGGGCAGCGGACTTAGAAAAAGTCCTAAAAGCAAGCTATATAATTAGCAGCTATTAAATTAGACTATAAGTATATGCTGTCATGAAAAATATTACATTTACATCAGCACAGACACGTGTCCCAAGAATAAAAGGATATGTCAAAATATATTTTACAAAAAAACACTGGACTTACGTTTTATATTAATAATGGCAGGCCCGGTAGACGTTGTCCTGCCCTGATTATAAAAAAAAAACCTTGACAAATTATATACCAAATATTTCTTCATGAATCACTTTATACACTGGTGAAAACTGCATGAATGTCCGTTCAGTAATTTTTGAGTTTCAAGCGAACAGACAGACAGACGCGGTATAGGACTTTGTTTTATACTGTGACAATATGGAAGTAGTACCTGGGCGACCGAGCCTAGCTAGGTTCTTTAAAAAACATTAAGTTAATCTTAGGTTTCCCCTCACAAAATTAGCATTTTTTGTGCCTAACACATAAAAAAAAAATTAAAAAGATCTCTCTTATTATTATAATTTTTTTTTTTTATTTAATTAAAATAAATTGTTAGTGTCTCTTACAAACTTATCATATTTAAAAAAAAAAAAATATGTACACTCGGATTTTAACTGAGGTTACACGGATTTTCGAAGTAACCGATTTCCATCTAAGCTATTTTTGTTTTGACAGCGCCGGCGAAATTTACTTTAATATTCTAGCCATGTTTTTTCATTGCCTGAAATCTCCGTTAAAAAAGTTTTCTATGAATAAAATCTAGCTAAATCGATTTAACGTCCCCGTAACTTCCTACATACTAAATTTCATGGAAATAAATGCCAATTCCGAGATCCTGAATATATACAAATATAAAAATATACAAGAATTGCTCGTTTAAAGGTACTAGATTAGATATGAACGCAATGTTCTAAAGCATTGTAGAGTAAATTAATAAGAGGAGTATACGGTGCTACCTCATCAAAATGCTCCTAACGCAATGGTATCGGCCACGGACGGTAGCTGCGTAATGTCCAATAGACACACCGCAAACTGAACTTAAATGACCTCGCATCATATCAGTATCTAGGATTTTTTACATTGATAGATATTATATCAGTATCTCTAAGATATAAGTACGGTATGAGAACATAAATTCAAAACGATCCAATAAGTAAAGCTTCTTTCTGTGATCATAAATTGTTAATATCAGTTATCGAAATTCAATATTTAATAAATTACACTACACGGAACACATAGTAATATTAAGTATCACATATACTTATGTACCTTTTTAATTAGCAAAAAAAAAACGACCCAAAATCTTTCATATTTTAATCACAATAACTATTTTCCGCGGCAATGTTAATTAAAATAGTTAAACCTAACATGCGCCGCGAACATTAATCATAAGGGAATGAAATAATCCATTAACATAATTAAGTTATTTACTTCATTCAGCTTAAACACTTAGTTAAGTAATAAATATTCTGTACAAACAAATTATAAATATAAATGTTGTGCGGTATTTTTGGCAGTGTATTTATAATTTCGCGTCATGACGCTACTAAGCATGACCGATCGTGTTGCGCTTGCGCGACTTGCTTCATACTAGCGACGCATAGTATAAAAACCTATGTATCTAATATTGAAATATTGTATTGAGATATTGAATTTTAGTACTCATTATAATCCAGATAAAAAAATACAATTATTGTTTGAAGTATCAACAGGTGTAAAAACCATAGTAATGATAATAATTTTAATTTACAAATTGTGAAATTTAAATAATATACAATATAATTAATTTAAAACAGAACATAGTAATTTTATTGTATTGAGTTTTCATTTCTCTCGGAAGTCCTTATGATGGTCTCAATTTTTTAAATGTAAATGGTAAACACCTTAAAAATCATTTTCAAATTCACGCTAATAAAGCGTGTTGTATATTTCATTTATAATGAAATTAATTAATTGTTGCTGTTTCTACAGTGTGTAGGAATAAATGTATATTTTGTCTTGTACTCAGAATTATATAAACTGTATTAATATTATGTTATTTATTAAAAGAAAATAAAACTTGTAACAAAATAATAGCAACAATTTCTGATTTTCCTCAATACAACAATGTATCTCCTAACTTATATATGATTTCGCTTACTTATCTTGAATAATAATGAAATATTTCCTTAATCTATCAAAGGAAGTTGGGCGTGGATGATGCATGACTCGAAAATAACTGTAATAGGAAAATAGTTTTTTTTTTCTCCTATACCAATATTATAAAGCTGAAGAGTTTGTTTGGTTGAATGCGATAATCTCAGGAAATACACGTCTGATTTGAAAAATACTTTCAGTGTTAGATAGCTCATTTATCGAGGAAAGCTATATATCATACGCTAAAACCAATAGAAGGGGAGCACTAATGAAGAAAGATTCGAAATCGTTTTTTTTTTCCTTTTGACAGCTTCCGCTACATGCGCTGCGTAAACGGTAACTATTCTACGCGGACGAAGTCATGAGCAAAAGCTAGTATATTGTATTGCTCAGCTTACAATTACTCCACTAACGAAAAGATCGCACAACAAGTTCCCTTCTTCGTTATTCCCTATCCTCCTAAGAGCCAAGCTATAATGAACGAGGTGAGTTTAAAACCGGATGTTCAATATATAGTAAATTATGTTTTCTTTTCTTAATGAAAAATGCAACCAATGTTTTTTATTTAAATGCACGTTGGGCATTTAGATGATCCCGAGTTTTAAATAAAGGGAAATTTTGATAATGTCTTATTAGATAATATGCCATTAATCACAATATTAGATGATATACATTTTGCAAGAAACTTTAAAAGCAAAATCCATAAAACTTGAATGTAGCATTATTGTACTCTGGGGTTCTACATGTTTTTTTGTCAAACTTGGCAAACTTTTTTCTATCAAAAGTTTCTGGCGATGGTGGAATAGTGTTTTTTGCCACTGCATCAACTAACGTAATATGCAAATGAAATGGAGCTTTCCTTCCATCTCAAATAATTGAAAATATATAGCCTAGGTTCTATAGGTGTATATGGGTAACTGCCATTGCAAACCGTTCCCCCCTTAGTTGTGCATGTTTAGAATCCAAACATCATCATTTAACATCAAGTAAGATTGTGGTCAAACGCTTAAACAAGACAGGCTATGATGAAGATAAGTTACTAACTTTAAATTCATTTACAGATTTTACTACGTAAGCAAAGTTTGTCTAAGCAAGAACTTCTTGATCCGAAGTCAGAACTTCACAAGTTGCAATAAAGTTACACTTATAAAGAAACTTGAAGTTCTTCACTGAAAAGTAAACAGGATTCGAAGTTAACGAGTTGTGTAGAAAACCCTCACAGATATAAAAGAGAATTTAAGTAATAAAAATAATAATTTATCTATAAGGCAGCAGTTTTAGACTGCAGTCCGATAAATTGACGACACTGCACTTGGTGGTATGCATGCCATTAATCCAAAAATAAGTACAGCTACCTACAGATCCATAATCAAAACCAAAAATACGTTCTTCCATTTAATTAAGCCCTTAGAAGGCGCTTGTGAACGTGAAATCTACCACCGGTTTGGAAAATAACCCAGGCATTGAAAATAACTGACAAGAAACTTGTTCTGGTTTATCTTTTTAACATATACTCTTATAGTTTTTTATGGTATCTCATTCTTACCATAAAGCTAACCTCATCTGGCAAGTCCTTATTGAGCCACAACATTGTTTATGTCCACACCGCATCATCGTAAGATGAAGTGATAGGATTTTTGGCATTTTAAATGTTGAGACTTACTACTTAGCATGCTATGGATTCACCGTTCGGGTGCCAGGTCCATCGCGTGGCAGCGAGAGAAATTCCGAGTAGTTCCCGATACTTGTGACACGGGTGTAGGTTTAAGGGGCCCCTTTCGAATGTACATTAATACTCACCTTAAGTATTCGTGCTTCTTTCGCTGTCTATCTAAATCTGGCCTGTATCTGTTAGTGCAGCTTTAGAGGCTCGTTCTAGTATAGAACTTACTGCAGTTCTGGATAGACCACGGTCTTTCAGCAGGCTATAGAGATACTTTGCTGGTATACCTCTAGCTCCCACTACTACGGCATATAGATTAACTTTTATTATTCTAGACATTACGTAGATAATCTGTAAAATAACTTATATTTACACTTCAACGGTAACACATACATCGTATTGTGTTGAGCATATAAAAACCAGTAAAGGTTACTTATTCGTATTCCGGTGAAGCTGTTAAGACCTTGCTAGGTCAATAACGTTGTCAGTTCGAAAAAAAAAGGTTACTGATTATAGAAACAGCTTTCGTTTTGTCCTTTACCAAGAAATCTAAATAAAAGAAATTCCCAAAGTCGTATTCGCATACTCGTAATAGTATGAAAATATTGGTATATTTTTATGATTTCCCGAAGAAAATATCCTGTTGGAGTAGTTCGCTAAAGAACTCGATTTCCTATGTACAAGAAAGTATTCATATTATTGGATTTAATAGCGGCGTCACAGGAATAAAGATGTAGCGGAATATGTTAATGAATATTTTGGCAATCGACTGACGTCTGATAAAACTCTTTTTAGGTAAGTATACACTTTATTTATATGTTATTTATACACACATAAGTATTGTATTACTTATGTTGTTGTATTGTATTTTATGCCGTGTGGTGTCGGCAGAGTAGAATAACAGCACTCCATATCTTCCCATGGGTATCGTAAAAGGCGATTAAGGGAGTGTGACATAGTACTGACTCTTGTAACTATCTCACCGTGATACTGTACCATCTGTCTGCATCCTTCTCCGATCGTAACGGTTTCCATTTCACTGGGTCCAGAAGAACAAGGACGAGTATGTGCAACTGTGTCTTGCGCGTACAATTGTGCACAGTAATATATCCTGCGCATCTGATCGGATCACTTCCTGATCATATTGTACTGCAGAAATAAGTATTGTATTTTATTTTCCTTTATGTGTAACGAAACTAACTACTAAACTAAACTAAACGAAAATATGCATGTTGAAAAGCCTGCAAGATGGCGTCACAATCTAAAACAATTGACGATTTATCGATGCACAAAGAAAAAAAAAATTCTTAAATCATTTAAGATCGCTCTACGTCCTCCAATGAGTCCACACCTTTGCACTCAAACGGCCTTTCGCTTTAAATGTGTTGGAATATCCTTTTAAGGTCCAGTTTGCTCACTTTTCTCGCGGCACCGGGGCATCAGTTGGGTGACATAAGTTTTTTGTCTTGTCACTTCTGAATAGTATGATGCCCTTGAGGCAAGAATATAATTAATTGTATTTCATAATAATTTATATACTCGTCGAAGCTGTTCCTGAGTAATAATTGATGGAATGTATGCAATAATAATACCAATACGTTCAATAATAAGATACATGAGGAAAATTCTATGTGATCTATACTAATATTATAAAGCTGGAGGGCTCAGTAGTCTGGTGAAGCTGTAAAGGCCTAGCAAGGCCAATAGCGTAGTCAGTTCGAGGAAAAAAAACTGGAGGGGGGCTTGTTTGTTTGTTTGGCTGAAAGCGCTAATCTCAGGAATTCTTGGTCTGATTTGAAAAATTATTTCATTCTTATATAGCTCATTTATCAAGAAAGATAATAGCTATACACGCTTATATCAACTGGAGCGGAGCAACAATGAATAATGTTTCTAAATCGTTTTTTTTTAACGCTTCCGCTGCATGTTCGCGTTAGCCCAAAGTAACTATAACACGCGGACGCGGGCAGAAACTAGTTATATATAAAACATAAATAATATTCTACTATTATTTACTTAATGTAATACCTAATTATTTGAAAGAGGCACTCGGGATGTAAATGTGCTTGATAAAGAGTGGAGCCGAGTATACACGATTCAGTTTCAATGACTCGATCATCACGGTTCCCTTTCGTTTACTTTTCAGTGTAACTAATCACTCTTCCTTTCAATACGATATCATTGATAATTTAATAGGGCCATTTGTTTTCTAATTAACATAATTTGTATACTAAACAGCTAGTATATATATGTTAATATTAGACATTTAAAAGAATATATAAATTTTAAAACGACAAAGCTATGCCATCAAAACAAAACTTGTAAAAATAGACCAAGTCTATACACTCAGTTCTTCTACCGTGAAAAGTTGTGAGATCCATGTAATACCAAGTCGGTTACTTTATTGATCCCCTACTTAAGAACCTTCTGCCTTAAATTATTACGTAATTAGCTAGCCTAAGAACATCTTATAGTGACCATATCAATATTAAAAATATGTTATGTTTTAAATAAAATAGATTCAGGCTTCTAGTTTTATCCACGATGAAGGTGTACGAGGTCGAAAATGGCATGAACTGCTTCGAGAAAAGAATGGTACAGCCGTACCGCTTTTTTGTTCGACTTGGCGTGGGCACTGTTATATTTCCAAATACTAGTAGTATTTAAAATAAATTAATAGTAATTATTATTATTAATGCGTATATCAATTTGTTGTGACACGTATACGCTTTAATTATTACAGTACAGAAGAAGTGCAGAAAACATCATAGAGTGCACATGGAAAATTACATTCACGCAAGCAAACTCACGTGCAAAAGCCAGTTAAATTATAAATGGAATAAATAACGGTATCCTAATCAATCATGGTAAAATTAGCTCTTATCTTATTACCTATATCCAGTTAAGTTAAAACATGTTCAATCAAGGTGTCCTATCTGATAGGGTAAGCTAATCTTTGGCCGCACGAATGTAGTCCGTTGGACGGCGTACTAATGACTCTTTGATCAGAACTCAATGCTAAATCCGGAATAAAATATATTTCCCTTTTGTAATTTTTCAACATTATGTCTCACCGAAATAAATACAAATATTTTCAAATAAGCTGATATTCCCGATGTTTTTGTTTCATAGAAACTAAATGTTTTCTATATCTATTATATCTTTTGTACATTCTTTTCTGCATCTAATTATATATATCTGGAGAGTTATTATTGACCTGAATCCGTACTATTGACTATACCGGCGGAGATACTATTGCCCTGCATCCGTATTATAGACTATATGGGGAGAGTTACTATTGACTGGCTACAATTTACCCCGTTCTGAAATACCATTGGTTGGAGTTATCGGCTGTTCATGGGTCTTGATAATTGTTGATTGGCGGCTTTGGCAGAATATCTAAAAATGCAACCAACGATGAAATATGGGTATCCTCGTTTAGACAGCTGGGCTAGTCGAATCTACGGATAATTCGTAATTACATTCCATATTTCATTAATGTATCGTGCGATGTTTTTATTAGATTAAACTTAGTGATTGATTGATAAAATCATAGCCATGATATTATTATAGATGACATCATACCTCTGCATAACGCCATTTTATCTGCTTTCGATATATATTGAAAATAAACTCCACATTGTAGTAATCGTTGTGATAATTTGAAAACATTATTTAGATGATTCACTAGTTATGGAGATGGATTTTAACTGTATTTGTGTACATGTAAAAATAAAGACACTTGGCAGGCAGAGTTGATGCAAAAACGTAGTACGGAGTAACAACATTTTTTCAAAATCCTATGATAACGTCACGATAGAAATACATATATGGAAATGTATTTCCGGATTAACGTATTCAAATAAAAGTATTATTGGATTCGAGGTAATCCTCTTTACTGCGTTACCTCACGCGATACGTGCAACTGTTTCCGGGATCAATGTAAGCGTTCCGTACCTCTATGTTTAAAACCAATGTTTTTATCAATTGCTTCTATAATACAATAGAAACTTTCTATTGAAAGAGTGAGTAAAGATTATACTGATCTAATACATCTAATCCCACCTCCAAAACAACTGACCTAATTCAAATCAAAATTATAACATTAAGTAAAGAACATTTCAAAGCATTATTTTAACTATTTTGTTAAGCTCTTCCTTAAACTTGAAATCATTAAAGCGATTTGAGAATTGAAGCAGTGTCATCTAAATTACAATTCGGAAGGATAGAAGATATTGCCCGTTAAACCAGATGTCATTATCTTTCATAACATCTGCATTCAGCTTATAGGAGACCCACTGCAAAGTCTTACGCTTCTCCCTGAAGGAAGGTGTAGGTATAATCACCGCACCAGCTATGTATTGGCGATTTCAAGCTCTGAGAAATCTACAGTTATATATTTTTTCACATACGGTGGTACTACAGGATCATTTCTCAGATTCAGGTTTCCTCGCGATATTTTCCTCCACCGTCATCCGATAGTGTTACCAATTTAAATTAGTAAATGTACGCGCATGACAAAAAATCGATAGTACATACCGGATTCGAACTTGCGGACATCTGTTTAATATTCTAGCCAAACTACAAAGCCTTATCCTACTTATCAAGTTAATAAAACCGCGGTCATCAAATAATAGATTAAAAAAAAAGTTCTTCTCAATTGGATGGTGAAAGTATATTCCAGGAAACTCGTTGAATATTCACATTTTCTCAGGAAATTCCTCGGCCAGTCATCGCGTATTGGCCTGAGGTTGTATTGATAATTAAATCGAAATGAATCACTGTATGAAATATAAAAAAAAAACGGAAAACGTTCTTGGTTCATGCAGACATATACCCCCATGAATAACAGATTGAAGTGTTTATATCATTAAAACATACTGTTTCTCACTTAAGCAATGTAGTTTGCTATTCCATACAAATATTTATCGTATATAAAAGTGAATCTATCTCGCTTACTCACAATTCTAATTACGTTAGCGCGAGCAGTGTCTCCAATTACTGTACATTATGGAGACCGCGACAGCGCACTTTGGAAATGTCATTCGAAATTATTAGTGAATTTTAGTTTCACGGTGCTTGTTCAGTGAATATATAGAGGTGGTTTAGTTTAAACAAGTGATTCCTAAACTTAGTTAACTATTGTAACGAGTTGAATGAATATCTATTTATAACATATTTCTTTTCTTATGAGACAACTCCAAGTAGGTGAGAAATAAAGATAAGACATATATATATATATTAAATAAATATATATATATAATAAAATAAAGATAAAGATTCAAAACAATGAAATAACCGTGAATTTCTTGATTTTTTAAAATCAAATATAGTGCGAGTTAATTAAATTTTACAGTTTGTAATTTAAGATTATTAACAGTAGTCTGGTTTTCAGATCTATTATACATATCGGAAGAGCCACTATTGACCTGTGATACCGCGCTATTGACTATATCGGGGATGTTACTAATGACCTCAAACGATATTGGTTAAAGTTATTGGCTGTTATTATTTACCCCGATGTGAAACGCCATCGGTTGGAGGTATTGGCTGTTTTTATGTATTTTGATGCCTTAAAAGGCGACTGACGACTACGTGCTGGGAATACTCGCTCAGACAGTTCGGCTAGTCACATCTATGGATAATTCGTTGTAACTATAGTCAGTGTTGTGTTTGGGTATCGGTTAACGTTTTAGTCGATTGTTCATAGTGAACTGATTGATCAAATTATAACCATGACGCCACTGCATATGACATTCTACACGGATGCCATTTTATCGCTGCCTTGACATACATATTTTTACGTCTATTTATTAATTAAATATATGATGAGCTGCACAAAGTCAATACAAAATATCAATATTAATTGTACACAGGTTGTTATACTATATCTCGCTAGTCTGGCGCAAGCGCAATACATCCACAAGCATGTCGAAATCATCAGTGACGCTTCAATCCATTAGGCGAGGTTATGTGTGATTTGAAACCATATGTTTTTTCCCTACCATTTTTTTTTTTAGATCACTAAACGCATGTTAAAATTTTTTGTGTTCCAACTAATGCCGTAGACAATTTTATTATTTAACGGGTACAAATATCTAGTAATAAAAATAATTAGTTTCCTGTCTTTGTATATAAACTCATAATATATATTTTTTTTATTGAAGCACGACATAGTGACTGCACTACGCCTGATGTTAAGCATAGTACAATCCAAAAACATCGGCAACCACCGAGAGATAGATTATCCATCGCCGGTCGCCGCTGTCATGCCGGCCATATTGACGAAAGTCACCCGGTACTGGATATGCACAGGCTGATCCCGAAACGCGACGCGCAGAAGCGAGTCACTATGACGGGCTTTTTCGCCATATGCATGGTGGTTGCAACCCAGTCGGGCTGTAAAACCCTACCGCCCCGCTTTCGCCATTGCCTCGTTCGTTAATCAGCAGAGTGCACCACGTGCAAGTGAGGTTGGCTTGGATGTCTCAAGTCTTAAGATGTTACGCGACACCCCTTACACCCCAATTTAATACCTCCATGATTATAAGTGATATACTATAAAATACATGGATTATCCCGTAGGCTCTCTAAAATATTTCTTGCCCTTTGGAAAAGTTGGAACATAAAATATCAATTCTATATACGGGAATGATTTTGGGGTAGGATGAATGTTTTTTACCCTTTTATGCAGCTCAAATGATTTTGTTAAAACTTGTCATAATACATCTCTTTATTATATTAGCAAAATAATTGCAAAGCCGTAGGCAGAGCTAGTACAGTATGAAGCTATTTAATCGATTTAGAAAGAATCAATGTTTAGATTTTGTGTAAAATAAACTATACTTACATAAAATTATAAAATAAATTATTTTTAAGCAGTATTCAAACTAGTAAGGTATATTGCGAATATCGAAAAGAAAATATGTGTGTAAAGTATATCCACTACAGTTTTAATCTTTAAATAATTAAACAAGATAAGGTCAAAGCCGTGTGAGATGCGAAAGAACTCGTGATTATAGTCTTTAGATGAACACAAGCATAATTTTAATTAAAATCTTTTCAGTTTGCAGTCGTTAATTTTTGTACTTTAATTATCGTAGTACAAAGCATGCAATTATAATACATTTGCATATAAAACTCCAATTGTGAGCAAAATAATTCAATGTATTTTATGTAGAAATAGGTGAATATAAAATAACTCATTACCTTATTTTCTCTGTTTTGCAACCGATTTTTTTTTGCTTAGTAGGCGTATTTTAGTTTATCAAGATTCCAAAATGGAAAGACAAAAACCAGAGTGTGTCCTAAAGACATACGATAGATGTGAAACTTATGCATTACAAGGAAACATGTTACTTAAAAATATTCGAAAAACCAACGTCACGTGGTGTTCCTAGGCAGTCACTTATCAAGAAGAAAATACTATTATCGAGAGTAGGTTAAATCTATATTGACACGAATGAGGCCCCAACCAAAAGATGGTTATAAATAATTCGTTTAGAGTTTATAAAATATGAAAGAATATAAAGAAAACCGCAAGCAAAATCAGTTACATAAAATGACGTAGAAACAAACACTATCAATAGATTCATAGATTTTTTATTTTAAACTGGTATAAAAATATCTAGGCACATTTAAAATGTACAATGAACATGTATTTCAAACGGGAAACACGCTGTATTATTCACGGTAGTGTCAACGAATGCCTTTTTAATCTACAGCTAGTGTATATACTGTGTAAATTTTGTATATATTTTTAATTAACCTATTACGTGTTACCTCAATTCTTTATTTAAATTAAAACCAAGCCTCGATCACACTGGACGTTCTTACTATCGTAGTTTCTGACCTACTTTTTCTATTCTTTTTGCTCGTTCCTAAGTATCTTTGTGTGATAGACTGCTAGAACATTTCTCAATACAAGTGGGCGCCCAGACATTCGACCATAGTTATTTGATTTTTTAAAGTTTGAACTTTATTACGGTTCTTGTGTCAAAAGTTATAATACTTCTATAATTAAAGGTTTTCATCATAGCTACTCAGTTATTTACCATTTGGCATGATTTTTATTATAGAATCATTAAAAAAATCTATGTGTAAATGAAAATTTAAATTAATTATAAATTTGAAACAAAACCCACGTGGTAAAGCTCAAATTTTAACCAAACATAACTTTAGGAAAATAAGGAAATTTATCGCAAACCATGATATTAATTTTACACGACACCATAGGTTGGTATTTCTGGGTGATACTGAATTAAATGTAGTCTGTTCATTATGAGAAATAGTGATATGCCCAGTATCATCGTTTGGAAAAGTAATGGATGCACAATACAATCAAATGGTGAATCCAAGACAAGGACGTTTTTAATACTACCAGTAGCTTTTGAAAATAAATTCTTTTTTGTTGATACATGAGGTTGAATGCAACATTGTAACCGCGGAGGTGTAAGTCATGGATTATTTTTGAACAAAATTCTTATTTTGATCATACAAAGTATTATTTGGCTCATTTTTTATTCACTCATCATTTGAAGTGAGTTCACCATAAAAAATAATAAACATTACAATAATCGTTATATTTTATAATATCATTATTGAATGTAGGATAAAAAATGGTAATTAGAACGTAAGAGTTAAAAAATACATATAGTAGATACATAGACCGTAGCAACCTCCTTCACAACCTTTTTTGAAGTACGTAATTATTGATGCCTGTCAAAATGTCTTTTTTATTTACATGTGTATATATGTTGTGTACAATTCAAGTAGTAGTGTGAGTAGTGCATATTTTAATTAATTTAATGTACTTGAAATACATTTTATATAGAACTAGCCTCTGCCTGCGACTTCGTTCGAGTGGAATAGATACACTAACGCTAACACGCAGCACTTCTCAAAAGGAAATGGAGATTCTTGGGGGCGCTCGTATCGGATCGTACGCAAGAAGTTGCGATCCTGGGCGGCCCCGGTGACGGAGATCCTCCGGCTGGAGGTGGTGGCGAGGGTCGTGGAAGAATTATTCCCTGACCCTCCGCTGTTACCGGCTCCTCCTATGCCTTCGCCTCGGGCGGAAGTTGAGGAGGTGCTTGACAGTCCTCCCCCAATTACGGAGGAGTAGATAGAGAGAGCTGTCGAGCGCCTCCTCAACCGGCGGAGAGCGCCCGGCCCTGATGGGGTCCCGGGTCGGGAGCTCAGTCTTGCACCGGGCTATCTTGGGGGGTGGCTTCGGGAGCTGTTCCACCGGTGTTTGGCGGTCGGGCGGTTCCCGAAGCTCTGGAAGCTTGGGCGGCTCTGCCTGTTAGCAAAGGAGGGCCGCCCTCTGGACTGCGCGTCCGGGTATCGGCCCCTTGTCCTGCTGGACGACGTCGGGAAGGTGCTGGAGAGGGTCGTGTCTTCCCGAATCGTCCAGCACCTGGAGGGAGTGGTGCCGAATATATCAGACGCGCAGTTTGGCTTCCGGCCTGGGCGTTCCACAGTGGACGTGCCTTCTAAAGTCTCTGTCGACGGGGACGACCTCCCAAGGGGAGAGGATCTTGGTGGTGTCCTTAGACATCGCCAATGCCTTCAACAGCCTGCCGCACGGTGTCATACGGGAGGCTCTCCGATATTTCGGAGTGCCCCCGTACCTGCGGCGGTTGTTGGAGGCGTACCTGGAGGACAGGCAGGTCGCCTACGTCGACGGCGATGGACGGATGGTTCGGCGGGCCACAAGGCGGGGGGGTCCACAGGCGTCGGTCTTGTGTCCGCTCCTGTGGAACATGGGCTACGACTGGGTGCTCCGCGGCGTGCTCCCATATGGAGCGCGCCTAATTTGTTACGCGGATGACACCCTTATCGTAGCCCGGGGGGGAATGGAAGGAGGTAGAGCACCTGGCCACGATGGCCATAACCCTCGTGGTCAGGCGCATAAGGAGGTTGGGCTTCAGGGTGGCCGTCGAGAAGACCGAGGCCATACTTTTTTATGGGCCTCGGCGGGGACCACCACCTGGGGCCCACATAATGGTGGAGGGTGCCCGGATCAGGGTGGGGGCACATATGAAGTACTTGGGCCTCACCCTGGACGGCCGCGGATCGCGGGGGCAGCATCGGCACTCGGCCGGTTGCTCCCCAATATTGGGGGGCCGGGTGCCGGGTGCCGAGGACTCTTTATGGGAGTTGTGCGGGCGATGGCCGCCTGCGGAGTAACGGTCTGGGCGGACGCCCTCGGTGCCGCCAACGTGCGCGCGCTGCGCAGTGCTCCCTCCTGGAGCGCGCCTCATTTGCTACGCGGATGACACCCTAGTCGTAGCCCAGGGAGGGGAAATAAATAGCCTGTTGCGCCTGGCCACGGAGGCTGTCACTGTCGTGGTCGGGCACATCAGAAGGTTGGGCCTCGAGGTGGCCCTCGATAAGACCGAGACTCTATTGTTTCATGGGCCTCGGCGAGGGCCGCCTCCGGGGGCCCATATCTACGTCGAGGGAGTCCATGTCGGGGTAGGGACCCAGATGAAGTATCTGGGCCTCACCCTGGATGGACGCTGGCGGTTCGAGCCCCATTTCAAGGGGCTCGGACCGCGTATAGTCAAGGCGGCAGCGGCGCTTGGACGACTTCTCCCCAACATGGGGGGGCCGGGTGCCATCTGCCGCCGCCTCTATATGGGGGTCGTCGGATCCATGGCCGTCTACGGGGCACCGTTATGGGTCAACGCCCTGAACGCCACCAATATCCGAGCGCTGCGAGCCGCGCAGCGTACCGTGGCTTTGAGGGCGATACGAGGATACCGAACGGTGTCCTCGGCGGCGGCCATGGTACTGGCCGGGTCCCTTCCCTGGGAGCTAGAGGCGGAGGTGTTTGCCGCCGTATATCAATACACGGCAGCTAAGAAACGGTTGGGGGAGCCTCTAGCTCCCAGAGAAATAGAGAAAAGGAGAAGAGCGAAGAGGGAGGAGATGGTGGAAAGGTGGAGGAGGGACCTGGCGGACGCGCGTTACGGTCGATACACAATCGACGCCGTCCGCCCGGTCCTGCCGGAATGGTACCAGAGGGGATGAGGCTCCCTGACTTTCCGTCTGGTGCAGGTGCTGACCGGGCACGGGTGCTTCGGTTGGTACCTGCACCGGATAGCACGCAGGGAGCCGACCGCCGTGTGCCATCAGTGCGGCGTTGAACCGGACACCGCGCAGCACACTCGGAAAGAGTGTGCTGCGTGGGAGGAGCGGCGCCGCACTCTGGCTGCGGCGCTAGGTGATGATCTCTCGCTGCCGAGCGTCGTAAAATCTATGCTTAGCAGTGAGGATGTATGGAATATTATGGCCTCCTTCTGCGAAGAGGTCGTCTCGCAGAAGGAGGCGGCGGAGAGGGTCCGTGAGCAAGACCCTCACAGTGGCCGTCTCCGCCAACAAAGGACAGGCAGGAGGAGGCGGCAGTTTGACCGCCACCTCCCACCTTAACCGGACCACGGAAGATGGGCCGGGGGGTTCCATCTTCCCATTGCACGGGTCCGGCGGACGGAGGAGGCGGCCGGTGTGTACCCGGGTGTCTCCTTACAAGACGAGGCCCGGCGGCGGCACTTCTGCTGCTGGGCCAACCGCTGGGGCGGCACGATGAAGTCTATAGAGATCTCGTGCCGCCCCAACCATAGCGGAAGACGTACACCGTAGGGTTTTAGTCCGTGCGAGTCGGACATAACCTACCCTCTCCCCGGGGAGGGTGGGTATCCATAAGGGATTTCCCTACGTAAAAAAAAAAAGAAAAAGATAGGTCGCGAATTGCATATATCAGGCAACAGCTCAAGCTGAAGTGTGCCGTGTACCCTTGAGCTAGTTGCCCAAATAAAATCGGTTGAGTGCCGCAAGTTGCCGTCATGTTTCATGACGGTTCTTTTCTATAACTGGGTTGTTTTTCCGAACCGGTGATACTTTTGACGATCACAAGTGCTTTCTTATGGCCTAAATTAAATAAACTTTTATTTTCTGCTTTTTCCATTTGCCTAGCATTTTCAGAAATATACGTATTCAAACAAACATGAAAATATTTTGAGAATAAACATGTAATAAAAATATTTTCTTACTTTATCTATCCCAGACATATTTATCTTCTTCCCCTTGTGTTACTGTAACTCAAACATAAACTTTATCCTTAACGACTTTATTTTGCGTAGTTTTATACAATGTTCAATGTTATACGTCTACCTTGGAATGTGTCAACACCAATAATATTAGGATCCATAGTTTTTAGGTCCTTAATACAAATTAAGGGTGTTCAAAAGCTGTTTGACGGAGTTGTCGTAAAAGATGATAGAAAAGTATATCATCTGCTTCTGTTCTTACAAGATAACCTCTTATCTAAAGCCATTTAGGCTCATAATCTAGTATAAGCCAAGAATATTTAAAATATCATCCTGCTTCAAATCTAAAGGATTACCCCTTTTAATGTTATCTTCATCTACCTATACAATAGTAATAACTCGTGATTTTCTGTGAAATAATATTATCCTTAACTAGTAATTCAGTCGCATGCTTACATATTTCCACTGTTTACTCTGATTGTCAGAGCCAGAAATAAAATCGTGCATATAGAAAATCTTTAAAATTTTCGTTGCTTCAAATTGACAATTCTTTCCGACTACTATTATTAAAATCTACGAAATAAAATAAAGTAACTGAAAGGTCTTTATTTAATTTAGGTCCTGAGAAAGCCCATATTCATATTAAATCTATATCGTGTTGAGAACGTATCCTTATACTAGATATTTTTATTTATTTATAAAAATACAAATACAGGTACAAATACAAATTATACATATAGAATTTTTACAAAAGCAAAATATAAAAATGGTACTTATAACTATATTTTATTATATTATGATATATATATTATAATTACATAAGCGGTAGTGACTGCTGTAGTTAATAACTGTGTTGCAGCCACTAACACTCACCGCCGGACAACACTAAGCTTTTTAATTGAAATAGTTAACACATAAAAGTACCTATGAATGCAATATACAATAATGGGAAATACTTTAGTAAAATTGTCAATGGAATAGAAATTTGAAACAATTTTCCGTTCCAATTAAATGTGTTTCTGGCCACTACACGCACGATATGCGTGCAACGTTAAAACGACCAAGCCAGACAGAGACATGTATGAGGAATAATTTAAATATGTAGGTAGCTATATTAGCTATATGTAGAACTTTAGGTCATGTGGCAAATTCAAATTTGTTTTCTAGACACAGTTAGTATAAGGCATTATTTAATTTTTTAATTGTATAATGCCTGCACTAAAATAAAGACTAACATCGTGTTTGAAATATATAGTTTTTTCAAATTTTAATGTATAAGAACTATACTAAGAACAACTATTCTCTTTTTAAGTTAAATACTATAAATTATTTCTTTTAGGGCTTAATATCTAGATTTTAAATTAAATATACCAAAAATAAAGTCAGTAATGATATGCGGAAATAAGTTTAGGAAACTGCACTATATTTACATCGGGAAGAAATAACGCTTGTAACTCAATATACCTATATACCATAAATGAACATTAATTAACTAATAATAAACATTGACTCTTTAGAATACTGTTCTTGTCTTTGTTGATGGATTTTATATGAGCACCTTATTTTATGGCGTTTATCTATTCTGTTTTTACACCTTATAATTTTAAGCCTTTGACCACAATTTTGTGTAAGGTTAAATTACGATGTGATCCAAGATGATAAATACGCTCATCTTAGAGTTGAACTGGCTATCAAGTGCAGCTAGCAAAACAAAGTCCAAGATCAGCCACCTAACTTGACTGATATTGGACTTAGGGATGGTAGCGAGCCAGGCCAGCCTAGGAAATGCTCTACCAACGTGTTACAGCTAACGTAGTCATATCTCAGGGTGCTTTCTTTCACTGCAAGCTCTAGCTGATTCGAAATCATTCTAATCTATATTGAACGACGTGGATAAGTTCTCGTATAATACGTATCTCGTTCACTTTGTGTGACACGTGATACTAAAAAGATCTAAGAATTTTACTTTCATCTCGCCCATAGATACTTTACTTCCAAATCTTGTCACAGTGATTTGGTTTGATGTATAGCGTTCTGAAGTGAGCCAGTATGTGTTCAGGTTCGCAAGATATGATAACAATCGGATCGCATCCACTAAACATGAGATATAAAACCGCAATAGTGCCAGACTTTGGTATGTTGTAGACATATTTGATTGACATGGTTATAAACATCATGCCCTGGATATTATCTCAACACAGCGACTTCCTTTTAGGAATGTTATATATTTTGTAATCAGCTAAAATATATCCAACGTCAATCAGACTTGTAAGCTGCATCGAATGCTGGAACATTGTAGATCTGCCGGTAGTTGCTATTGTTTTAAATTTTGGTATTCTGACCATCATCTTTAATTTTTTTTTTTTTTTTATATCAAAGGAGGCAAACGAACTGGTGGGTCACGTGATGTTAAGTGATCACCACCGTCCATAAACCCTAGCGACATCAGGGAAGTCGCAAGTGCGTTGCCAGCCTGTATATGGGAGAAGGGGGAGGGGAAGGAAAGGAAAAGAAGGAAAGAGGAAGGGACGTGGGCCTCCGGCTCTCTCACTGACCGAACGAAACACAACAATGCAAGCACTGTTATTTCACGTCGGTTATCTGTGAGAGGGGTGGTACTACCCCGGAGGAGCCGACCCATTCATGCTGAAACCAAAAATAGCTTCAGCGGGGCTCTACCAACTACAAAACTACTTAATTATACTAATTAATTAATACTATTATAATAAATATAAATATTATAATAAAAAAATTAATACTATTATATTATTATACTATTATATATATTGTCATATTTTAAAAAAAAGAGGGTCGGTATATTGCTGAAAGCTATATTCTCTAGATCTTTATTTCAGCAAACGTCATTATTATTATCAAATTTAACAGTTTTAAATAAAATATAGCCGCAATCGTGATTGCTATGTAAAAGGCATACGTAATAGAAGCATCTCCCTACAATCCCAACGCGTCCTGTAGCTACAATATTGCAGAGATATTATACGATCATGCTGTAACATTATCCGCTGCGCTTGACACTGCAACAATAGGATGAGATGTGACTACATCATTTTGACCTCTTTGCAGTTTTTATTTAAATAATAATATGTATTAATTTAATACTATTTCACTTAGTAGCTGTTAGAATATTGGATAAGTCTGTTCAGTATATAATTATTTGACTACTTTTAATATAGTTCTGCAGAAGAGAAATTAAAGCATAAACATGTATTTAAATTAATTTAAGAATAAACAAATGCCAATTTTAGATTTCTGTAATCGTATTTTAACCTGATTTTATATTAAACTCTTTAACATATTACACACAAGCCCTAACTAACGGCTACATTCAGAGAAGCTCAACAAAATGACTATGACTGTACCTTGTAAATGAATTAGTTCATTAATATCCTAATTATTTACATGTCAAATTCTTCGTTGTGTAAGTCTTTAGATGAGAGTATAGATTTTAATTTACTTTATGACTGTTTCAAAATCTGATTTTATCATTTAAAACCGATATTATCTGCTATTATTTAACTTTTGCGTAGTACGTAATTAGGAAAGATGTTTTAGTATTTGCTTTATCATTCTAAATAGATCGATTGCTTATGATCTACAGTAATATTTGGTACTTTATTTCGCCACGTTACATTTGTGCTTCATAGAATATTGATTTCTGGTACATTGCATTGAAAATAAATTCGAAAATTATGAATTAGAGTGATATCTGTTATCAGTACAAAAAAAAATTTTTACCAAATGGTAATAAACAGATTCATGGTCTGTTTGTAACTAGTTACCGTTATCTGTAGACAATTACAAATATTATAGCTATATTGCTAAGCTTGACGAGCGTACCTCAGACATTTTTTTTCAAATACCCCTGAACGAAATCATAGGTTACTCACAATATCAGGAAAGTTATAGAGATCCTTAGTGTTGGCATAGTTTTACTAGGTTTTAGAGTTTGGGGATTAAGAACAAATAAGTTGGGGTAGATTTGTGTTTATGGTGATGAAGGCACCATATCAAAAAGTTATTCAGAACACTTCCTTTTACGCATAATAATAAGCACAAAGACGCGATGTCTCCGCATAGATTACTATTAGAAGTTTCCCTATTTTGAATTTTGCAGAACCTGAATCCAAAATTACAAACTAATAATATTCCACAAGGCGTTGTTATTAAATCCTGTAGCAGAGTTCTGCAAACAGAATTACAAGATGATAATCAAAACTAGAAAGTTTTCACAATTATACTCAAGCGGATTGAATGGAGTACTTCTATTATGTATAGAAAGGTTTCAAAAGGTCCTTTCGTATTTACTGATTGATTACGACATGTTCCAGCTGTTTGAAACTTTTTTTCTAAGCAACGATTATCGTATGTACAAGTTGTTGAAGACATTCATAAAAATTATATAACTGTACCAAAATATTTTAACTAGAAGTGGCTAATAAAAACTATTATGAAGCATAATCATAATACGTGTCATTGTCTCAGTTTTAAACTCAATTACCAAAGTCGCAGCTGTTCATCGGATTTCCCTTATTGAGCGAATATATAGTAACTTTCCATTACGTTCTGAAAAATAATCCTTGCTTTTTTGTGTTGGTGAATATTACATTATCTGTAAAAATCAATTTCAAAAATCAAATAAAATAAATCAAAATTATCAAACTAATCCTTATAACTTCATTAGACAGTTGGGAATATTTAAAGAGATTCTCGGTATAAATTACATGAAAAAATTATTCAACATCGTTCATTTTATAACTCTCCACGCTTGATTTTGCAAACTGTTTTGTTTTTTATAGTGACGTGTCAGTGAATTCTGAGATGCCACAAAAATCAATGGAAAGTTGTAACAAGGGAGTCGCCATCTTGTTAAAATATTGAAATTATCACAAGATAATGTAATTACTACGTTTACCAAATATAAAGAAATAAAACTAACTAAAGAAGTACAGAATATTCTATATCACATAACATACAGCTTAAATTATCTATTAAAGTGGCTAACTAAACTATGAAGTGTGAAAATTTTGTCAAAATTTTTAGCGATACAAACATTAATTCATGATAATAATTGGAACGAAGTTCCTTACGGCAGGCTTGGTGGAGATAGGGATATTGCTGCGCGACTGAACTGAAAAAAATGTGATAGTAAAACCGTAACGAAAAGTACGTGGAATAAAACCGTTAAATGAGACGTGCGCAGGTGCGACAGTCGTATACACAAGCGAGTAGTGTATAATACCTTTCTCTTTCCTCTTTTTTGTAATTATTTCTATTTCTATGTAATTTTATGTTGTCAAACAAAAATAGACATATTTTGTTATTTTAATTGAAAATTTGAATTATGATTACATAAAATTGAGCACGATTTTTTATTTTGTAAATTGTGTCGATTCTACATTAGCCGAAGGAACTTCGTTCCTACCTGGTGTACCACGACACCACATTGTTTTTGTACAAATTTTCTATTTTACAATACATAATTATCTTCTAATCTAACTACCTATATAGAGCTTCATGAAGATCTGAACAAAGCGAGGCAGAGAGCGAATCAGTCACGCCACCGCGCTGATATATCGAGGCAAAGTTACCGCTCGCTGTAAATTCGAATGTTCCGTGAAACTGATGCTATGAGGACCAAATAACAGTCTTCAGCGATTAATGTTTTAAGTTGTATATCGTGATTATAATTTTCGATACAACCGATATATCTCTATGTTTTAATAATAAAAACTACAAGCGATCTGACGATACATACGATGAGATTCTTATGAAGCCTTTTTTTTAATCTGTGGGCATTTGAACTCAATCTCACCTGATGTTAAATAACGAGATAGCTCAAAATAGTAATGCGTTAGTTGGTTGGCTCTCAAGTACAACTGCCGGAGATACCTGTGGATGCTTGGTGATAGATCTGCAACTTAAGGACAGTAATTAGCTTGAGGAACTTAAATAAAACTCATATCATCACCTAATTGTTTTATCAGGGACCTGACCGAAGCCGCCGCTTATTACAAGAATTCTAACCTATATCGAAGACCGTATCACTGAACCGTTGTTGGTAAATATGGCATAAACCATGATGACAAAAGCCTCGAAGAAGTTGAATATTTAGAACATAAATGAATATAAATAAGAGCATGTAAGAGAGCTGACCTTTTAAAAAGAAAAATAAATGTCACTTGTTTCTTTAAATGAGTAAAAAATGATATGATGATCAAAGATGAATGGGGAGGATAATTGTGAAAGAGTTGACAACTACTAAAGAATGTCGTGTTAAGACGTGTGAGTAAACATTTATGAATCGTACTAAATCCTATAGACGACTAAAATATATAGAAGAACATCTTTAAGTAATACGCCAATAAGGATCCTTTTTCTCATCCATTTAACACAGGCTGTAGTAATAAAACTATTTGGGTATTTGTTTGAATGAAATGAGGTCTGTGTTTAAGAGCGCATTACTCAAAAACTACTGGATGATTTTGACGAAATTTATTAGGATAGTTTTGTTAATAATGTGTTTGCTAAGCGCAGAGACGTGGGACAAACGATGTGGTGTTTATATTTTTTTCCTTTGGATATAAAATATATTATTAAGGAAGCAAACCATGAAGAAGTCGCGGGTATTAGGTAGTTTAAAATATCGCATCTTAAACTGTCCACATATCAATTTCTACATATTTAATAAGCACCTTACGACTAAGTCTAACGTCGATTAGTTGAAATCTCTTTTTCTAAGTATTCTTCTTCATTTTTCTCCTACTTTGTTAACCAATTTCTACTTGTACTGCTATTACTATGTGTCTTGTGATAGCTATATTGTTCCAGTAAAACGATGGCCCTTTTATTATTTTTCATAGAATTTTTGTGAGTTCAGATTTCATCTGCCGTGTTATCATTTTCAATTCACTCACTTATCCATTATAACCAACATATATTACGGAAATAGTCGAATACTATATGATAAAATGAAGCATATGTATGAATAAAAATAAAAACCACTATAGGACAAATTAATTTATGGGATAGTAGAAAACGGAAAAAGTCGTAGTTGCCCCCAGCGGTTTGACCAATGGCATATCACTCTGATATCCCCAGGCTCGATCATTGATGCATGTCGGGGTACGAGTATCGCGAAATTCGCGTAAATTTATTAATTTAAATTAATTAAATATCGGTTGAAAATGAAAGAAAATATCATGAGAAAAACCTGATTTTGAGAAATGTTTTTCTAGTAGCACGATGAGCTTGAAATTGCCAATACATCGTGGGCTGGCATGGTGGTAGTTGATGGCGGTAGAGCCACGCTGAAGCTATTACTGCTTTCAACACGAATGGGTCGGCTCGCCTGGAGTAGTACTACCCTCTTTTAGAAAACCGATGTGAAGTAACAGTGCTTCCGTTTCGTTCAGTCAGTGAGAGCGCCTCACGTCCACCTCCCTTCCTCCTCCTCTCTCCCTTTAGTGTTCCCCTCCCCCCAACTCAGGCTGGTATCGCACTCGCGATTGCCCTGGTGTTGCTAGTGTCTATGGATGAGGGTGACCACTTAATTTCAAAGGAGCTGCCTATTCGTTTGGCTACTATGATATAAAAAAAATGATTACCCATACCTTCCTTCGGAAAGAGGCCTTATTACCCTACAGTGGATCATTTACATGCTGATGCTGTGAATACGGCCAACAGGTATTTGTGGAATGTGTTCGGTTCTAAGCGCATAAGCAATTAATATCAACTTTCAGTATGATCTTGCAGGATATTGGAATGCTTTGTGGTTTGTTGTCTAAACTTAATAATGTCATTGAGCTATTGAG
>JACEII010000076.1:508129-521615 GCA_014332785.1 Antheraea mylitta | reverse complement strand
CTTGCAACATTATACTTTTGACTTATCCGTCAAGAACAGTACATTTTGTTGGATGAAAGTTCACTTTCGCCACCACAATATTAGTTAAGATTTCACTAACTTACAACTATGTCTACAAATTTCATTATTATAATAGCATAACGCGAATCATTTTACCCGAGATTTAGGATAAACTAGTTCTTGTCGGCAAATCTGCTCATATGTAAATGCTGTTTTTATGTACGGGTAACCTAAATTCGTAGTTATTAATAAAAAATATTTAACGAGTAAAACCACGTGACACCGCTAGTACACAATAAATCGTAATGTTACAATGCTATTATAATATGTAACACTAAATGAATAATCTAGTTATTTTTCGTTCTAAATCGGGAAAAAAACCCCACCAGGAGTTAGGTTGTGGGCGACGGTCAAAAGCTTTTCAAAAACACACATTATACTTCGTTGCAGACTTGAACAGAACAAGACTGATTTATTTCGTTTACAGAGGATTTATATATAACCCGACAATAAAAATAAAGAAACTTAATCCAGTCTAAATTATTTTACTTTAAAATAGCGTATTGTTACACAGAAGACTCTTAAAAGATGTTTAAGTGGTAATATTCATGAGAATTTTATGATTTCAACAACTTATACATGAATAATTAGCTAGGTTAGCTAAGATAGGTCGCGATTTTGCATGCAACAGGCAATAGCCAAGCCGAGGTGTGCCGTGCACCCTTGAGCTGGTTGCCAAAATAAAATCGGCTGAGTGCCTTAAGCGCTCGCCTTAGTAGTCGGGTGAAGCTGTTAAGACCTTGCTGGGTCAATAGCGTAGTCATTTCGAAAAAAAAAAAAAAGAATTTTATGCTTTGATAAGATATTTAACATTAATATATTAGCCAGATAGAGTTATTTGGTGGTTCTTCTCGATGACTGGGTTGTTTCCTGAACCGGTGGTAGCTTTGACGTCCATAAACGCCTTCTCAGGGCTTAAATTGAATAAAGGATATTTTGATATCAAATTTCAAATTATATACCTAAACCTTCCTCATTAATTACTTTATCTACTGGCGTAAAACACAGGAATATCCGTTCAGCAGTTTTTGAGTTTATCGCGAATAGACAGGCATGGCAGAGTACTTTGCTTTATAATATGTAGGTAGTGATGTATCAAAACGGCGACATAATCCACATAAAAAATGAATTAATTATTGAAATAACATTGTAATGGATGTGAAAAACAACCGTTTATTTCCGACCAAATATTATATGAAAACTGTTAAATGAATTGTTTAACTCGTACCTAAAGTTTATCACGTTACGTGTTGTAATAAGTTACGACGACCCGAGGGGTTTGTTACGACGAAATAAAGTCACTAATCCGGTAAAATTATGAAGTTCCGGCACGCTATTGTGTTCTCATTACTCGAAAACATAAATCTTTTGGTATTTTATTTTCGTGTTGTAAGTAAAAAAATTAGGTGTTTTATTATGTGGCTAAAGTTGGACAAAAGTGATTAAATAAAATGTATATACTGTGGTACATAACAGTGACGTCATTTTATATCACAATTTGAAACAACAGGTGCATAGAGTTTTTGGCGGGATCTTGGAATGCCATGTAGTGGTCTTTATATTTTATCCATAATCTTGTGTTATTTGGCTCTATATTGTGTAATGTTGGTGGTGCTTACGTTATATAGTTTGGTTATTGTGCACAAGTGAAATGAATCGGAAATAATACCACGGAGCAAGGATTCTGACTTGCCACAACAACTCCCAAGAGAGTTCTAACTAGATGGCCACCGACTTTTTTTTTTCGAAATGACTACGCTATTGACCCAGCAAGGTCTTAACAGCTTCACCGGACTACTAAGGCGAGCGCTTAACGCACTCAGCCGATTTTATTTTGTCAACCAACTCAAGGGTGCACGGCACACCTCGGCTTGGCTGTTGCCTGTTGCATGCATAATCGCAACCTATCTTAGCTAACCTAGCTAACTATTCATATATGTATGAGTTGTTGAAACGTATATATGTATCAAGCATACACGCCTCAACAACTCCTCCATATATTTATTATAGGAAAATTGAGAGTTTTTCAGTTCGATAAGGGAAAAAAAGTAAACCCTTCCACTTTCATGTGTAAGCGTGTAGGCGTGCACGTGTGTGGGGGTGATCGTGTAGTGTTGTAGCGGTGATGTATATTTGTGTGTCACCGTATCGCGCAAGCAACGCACTCAAGGGCTTCCTACCGAGGGATCGAACCTAGGCTTGAGCCGCTGCCGTGGGATGCCTAATTGGGTGTGGGGAAGTGAAATTAACCCCCAGACCATGGCGGCGTGATCTGTGGTTACGCGGGCGTGGGCGTGAACACGCTCTGTTTCGAGGGACAGACTGGTACTGATCGTTCGCTGACGTGATTGAATCAGGAGGGTCGGTAAAAATGTGTCGCGGACGTCTTTTATAACGCGCAGCGTTAGGTACGGGTTCATAGTTTGCGGCGGATACCACTAACGGACTGGGATGATTCGCGGCTTTTTCAAAATAACTAATCGTAAGTGATTTTACGTACGCCCAGATAGAAGGGATCTCTAGGTCTCTATGGAGATCGACTCTCCGGATGTACCAGGGGGCACAGTTCACTTTATGTAAAAAGGCCACCGACTTGTTAGTTCATTGAAGTTATATCAATAAACTTGTAAAATCGTTACTCACTTGACAATGGCAGTAATGGTCTACTAAATAGAAGACTGGTTGCCAAAAATAAAATAGAAGAACAAGAAAAGATACACATATGTAACTTCGAATGTAGTTATAAGCTACGGATGTGTGAACGGTTTGGTAAATCAAACGATAATGTGTCATATTTAGTCATCAGTCGCACTTTTTAATTACTAGCTGTGCCCGCGATTCTGTCCGCGTGTAACCGAATGTTTTGTTTATGTCATAGGGGGCAAACAAATAGGTGGGTCACCTGATGTTAAGTGATCACCACCGTTCATAGACACATGCAACACCAGAGGAGTCGCAAGTGCGTTGCCAGCCTGTGTGTCAGGAGAAGGAGGGAGGAGAAAGAGGGAGGGAGTGTAGGTTGGAGGTGGGTCTCCAACGCTCTCATTGATCGAACAAAACGCAACAATGCAAGCAATGTTACTTCACGTCGGCCCTCTGTGAGAGGGTGGTATTGCTACGGGCGAGCCGACCCATCCATGCTCACCAATCACAGCTTCAGCGTGGCTCTAACATCTACTTGGTAATTACTAGCTGTGCCTGCGACACCTTGCGCGTAAAACCTAATGTAAAAAAAAAAAAAAAAACAAAAAAGAATGTGGTGTCGTGGGACCCCAGGTACGAACGAAGTTCCTTCGGCTAAAGTAGAATCGACACAATTTGCACAAAAAAAATCGTGCTCAATTTTATGTAATCGTAATTCAAATTATCAATTAAAATAACAAAATATGTCTCTTTATTTTTGTTTGACAACATAAAATTACATAGAAATAGAAATAATTACAAAAAAGGAGAAAGAGAAAGGTATTATACACTACTCGCTTGTGTATACGACTGTCGCGCCTGCGCACGTCTCATTTAACGGTTTTATTCCATGCACTTTTCGTTACGGTTTTACTATCACATTTTTTTCAGTTCGGTCGCGCAGCAAAATTCCTGTCTCTTCCAAGCCTGCTGTAAGGAACTTCCTTCCAAAAATAATAAAATGATCTGAATAAATTAAGTCCATTTACTTATACTACTTCACTCTCACTCTTAAGTCGCGTCGTAAATTAAGCGATTTTAATGAGATCAAGACTAATTATTACTCGAGGAGATTGATTATAATTTTACGGTGCTGTCTTGAACGCATTACTTTAGCAGTGATGCGTGTCCAAGCAAACAGGCAGACAAACATACATTCCCAGATATAACTCTATTAAACAACAGATGGACAGAGAGACATTGGGAGAAACATACAAATAAATAGTTGATGTGTATAAAAATCGGATCCATACAAGAAATTGTCAAGGCGTTTTATCATTTAATTAAGAAATGGCAAAACAAAAATAACGCTGTTGGAAAAATTGCACGGATAGTTACGAACGAATCTTCACGATTTCCCACGGGGAATGTCAAACGGGACAAGGAAAAAACTACATAAGTAAAATGCCTACCTTCACTCATACTTTGAATGGAGTATTTTTTATTATTATAGCATAGTGACATGGTGGTAAGCACAGTGCAATGCAAAATTAAAATCAATTGTAACAAAAAAACATGACACTACATAAATACACACGATAGAAGTGAATCTTTTGTATTACAGATTACTGAATATACACTATTCGGAAAAATAACAGTCTAAAATCTAGGTTACTACGTAAAGCATAACCATATATAATCCCGTATATAATCACATATAAATAACTACATAAAAAATGTCCTCCATCAAATTTTAATCAACATTTTTTTAAATTTTTATTTATATCATAAAGGAGGCAAATTAACAGGCGAGTCACTTGTTGTTTAGCGATCACCGCCGTCTATAGATACTAGCAAGCTCAGAGGAATTACAAGTGCGTTGCCAGCCTGTGTTTTTTGGGAAATGGAGAAAAAGGGAGATGAGAAGGGAAAAGAGAGGGGAGGGGAATTGGGTCTCTGGCGCTCGCACTGACCGAACGAAACGCAACAATGTAAGCAATGTTACTTCATGTCAGTTTTCTTCTCAAACACCTTCAATAGTACGTGATACAATTCTGATGTTATGAGCACACGTTCAACCACAACGCGGCTCAGCGAAAAAAAGGTTTTCCGATTGATCTCCTGAATAATAATTGTATACAGAAGCAAGGCATTGCAAAAATGTTTAACGCCACGAGACCCCGAGAAACGTCATTAACGAATGTGAATAGGTGGTAACAAGAGGTCATTACAGAAAAGGGATAGGGTCTGGCATTGACCACATAGAACTATATGCCCTTACCATGGTTTAAATGAGTTCGGAGTGGGAGTGTTTTGATAACCTATATTTCTAAGATACTCCTCATTGCTATTACCTAAAAACAACCATGACTTCATCATGCTTTTTAGTTATAAAATCAATCGTTAGTTTATTAATTTATCCGCCCGTCCTTTGAGCCAAAAGATATGCTGGACGTAGGCTTCCTTCTAAGCACCTCCTATCCCACCGCTACTTGAGCCAGAAATATCATGGCTGCCGGGCAGTAAGAATATGTATTTTATTTGGCAGCCAGATTAAAGGCTGAACTTTACGAAAATACTGAAAGGACGTCCTGTAGTTATAATTCCTGATGTTAATATCATTAGATGGGGAAGTTGTTCTTAAACATGAGCGGATTTTTAAATACAATAACAAAAATATAGTGTCCCTTTTGTTAAAAATAATCACCGTATATTTTAATCATAATTTTAATTTTTCAACATCATCCACTTTCGTGAATATAAAACCATGATATCATTTTGATGGACGCACCAATTCGTTTGAAATATGCCCTGGACGTTTTAATTTATGGACAGTGTATACGGATTATTAAAATTTACTGGCCGAGTGTCGAGCCTCCGGGCTTTATGGAGACATGAATCGACAGTGTAACGACTGTCCATATTAAAAAGACAGCTGTTATTGTCTGGGGATCGTTACTTTTTAGTGTCCGCGGGTTAAACGATACGGTTTCTGTATTACTTCGTTCTCCCCTCGGCGTAATAATACGAAGGCTCGTTCGCGATTTTACGTTTTCATAGATACTTTTCTCATTACTACATTTAAATTCTACGACATTTCATTTTCTTGAAGATCGACATAAATATGTTTTGTATCGCGACTGACTTAGTATTTTTTATCAGCAGCACGTTTAAGTATATTGTTTTCTAGGACTAGGATTTTTTTCAGTAATATCATTTGTATATCAAGGGGCATTTTTCAAATTTTGTTGTGTCGGAGACACATATATTCAGAATTAGCAATATAATGGGGGAGAGAGTCGGTCGTAATTTGACGGGAGTTATTTCTTTGTCCCTTGATGCGTTTCATGAGCATTATATATAATGTCACAAAAAATAGATGCCGTGAGATTAATGATCACATGCTTTACAAAATTATCAAACAATTTGATAGTGAACTCCTCTTCCATCAAGCCCAAAAGATCGAAGTTGATATGTACATGTAATAAAAAAATGAAAAAATGTAATGTTCTCGAGAGAATAGACTAGAGACTAGATATATGGACTAGAGAGAATAGAGATTAGCTATAAGTGAAACATACTTAGGAATACATGTTTATAGACATTGTTATGTAGTGGAAATCGTAGAAATCCTTTTACTGAAGCGACATGATAATAATAACTGCATACATTCATTAAATTTGTCACACATAAAGCGTTGAAGCTAGCAAATGGTTGTCGCAAATTGTACAAAAAATAATAGATAAATAAAAACTACTGTCAGATAAAAGTCTTCTTGAATGTATATTTGAATAATAATTTGAATGGTAATGAAAATAATTACATCAAATATAACTCAAATTACTATTTATATATACAAATTCTTGACACTCGAAAATGATACTGCGACGCAAATTGGACAAACGCAAAATAAAATAGAAAGAATAAAAATGTTTAATAAGATGACAATTTTAAAAGCTAGCGCCGAATCAACTGGATTCAGCTTTATCGGTTTGTAGGTCGTTGCCCTGATTCTAAAGTAAGTAAAGTAGTCCAAGCAAAGCTTAACATGGACGGTCCGTGATAGAAGCCCATTGAAGCGATAACGTTTGAAGGAATTTACTCTACAGCACGCCTGCACGCGATACGTGTTTGGGTAGACACGAATAAACTGGCAATCTATAGTGTTGATTTATTTATATTATAGTTTTACTAGAAACCGCCTACATTTTCATTATATTTAAATTACAATATATAACTTAACACAAATAGAATATAACCTAGGGCCTCGCAGTAAATAGTTATATTAAAATTAATAGCAGAAAAATGTTTTCCGTAAAGAAACACTTAGGTTTGCCAAGTAACATGGTCATTGGTTAAATAAAATTGAACTTTAACGACAAAATTTGGTAAATACTTTTTCAATTGTTTGCCATTTAACTATACGTGAATCAACAAAAACTTCTACCGAAAGAAATAGAAATTTATCTGATTGTATGAAAATTACCGACAATATGTTAAGGTACCTTTAATATACCGTTCGAGACACTATCCTTCGAGAAGTTTTGAATACATAATGAAAAAGCGGAATCTCCCGACTACTATGTGTATAAAAATTAAGGATGTGCAACACAATGTTGGAGTGTACTAAGAACAGCATTGAAAGCGATATGTAGTTGTCAGAATTTTTAAAGTTTTTTTTTTACATGGGGTTATCCATTATAGATAAGCCACTCTCCTGAGGGAGAGAGAGGGTTATGTCTAACTTCCATGGACTAAAAATCCCATGGTTGCCCACTACCACCGTAACAGAGGACAAGGGATGTTAAGGCACTCCATATATATTTGGCCCCGGTGGCCGGCCCAGTGTTGATGCTGACCCTTTTGCGCTAAAAGAGAGAAATCTTGGCAAACATACTGTCTTCTTTTATTGGATCTTGGCTGAACTTTGTTCAAGAAAAACTAAAATGGTGTATGATTCGATAATGATACCTCATCAGGGGCTCTCCTGATGCAGCTAGAAACACTGGGTAAAAATGTGGCTGATATTTCCGGTGGAATAAAAGCATTAAAAAATGGAAATAAACATATAAGCTCTATACTATTAGAGTATAAAATTTTAAATATTTTAAAATCTCTCAAATATATTACAATCCAACATTGAAAGGTAAGTACGGAATCAATTATACCTTTTAAAAAGCTTTTGTCCTAATTAAACTGTAACAATTCGTGGAATATTATTATGGCATTTAGTTTTGGAAAGCGTGTCGCAGCCGTCATGTGTGGTGGCGTGTTTCGAACGTCGCTTGACAATGGGATATCAATCCCAGTCGTAACAATAGAACGCGAGCCGGGCGACATTACACTGCGGTACTCAATCACCGAGCTAAAGCTTTGTTTGTACCCACGCAAAGCTGGTGCTTCCATTCTATACCATATTCTTAATTACGTCGCTTTCGGTCGTTTATTTTTATTGGGCTGACTAATCTATCTATCTACTAATATATAAAAATCCAGTGTCATAATGTTTGTTCACGATGAACTCCGAAACTACTCTACCGATAGTCATGCAAGTTGACATTCCTGTATAATTTGTTTTTTTCTTTTTATTGTAGCACGACAAAATGACCGTACTGTGCCTGATGGTAAGCATAGTACAATCCAAAAACATCGTCAACCACCGAGAGACAGTTTATCCATCGCCGGTCGCTGCTGTCATGCCGGCCTGTGTAAGTAAGTGTCTCTTCGCGTTACGCTTGAAGGACCCTCCATGTCATAGAAAGGAGGGAAGATTGTTGCACAGTTTCACGGTACGGCAAAGATATGACGATGGGAACTTTTTAGTTCGTGCCCAGATACAATTGACTAAAAAATGAAAAAAAAAATGTTCCAGCTTATGAGATAGGATAATTTGTATTTCGTTTAATGACCTCAATATTTTTTGGTTACAAATTAATGATTGTCCATGTTGATTATTGTCAATTGTAAGTTTCATCAGTCTCGAACAGATGGCGCTTTAGATCAGTTATTTGTACAGAAAACTGTAGGACCGACTGTTAGGTATCTCATAGATAGCGCCACTTTTTAATTTTGAATTTCTTTTTCAACACGAATTGCAGTCAAAGGCTAAAATACATAAAAGTATAAAAAAATGTAATTGACAAATGATAATTACTATATTTCAGTTGCTACATTTAAAAATGAGCGAAATTCAATTTTAGCAGTTCATAAACATGTAAAGTTTTTTTATGCATCTTTATATTCTAAATACCTATGTAAAATTTGATTTTTTTTTATTGAAGCACGACAAAGTGACTGCACTATGCCTGATGTTAAGCATAGTACAATCCAAAAACATCGGCAACCACCGAGAGACAGATTATCCATCGCCGGTCGCCGCTGTCATGCCGGCCATAATGACGAAAGTCGCCCGGTACTGGATATGCACAGGCTGATCCCGAAACGCGACGCGCAGAAGCGAGTCACTATGACGGGCTTTTTCGCCATGTAAATGGTGGTTGCAACCCAGTCAGGCTGTAAAACCCTACCACCCCGCTTTCGCCATTGCCTCGTTCATTAATCAGCAGAGTGCACCGCGTGCAAGTGAGGATGGCTTGGATATCTCAAGTCTTAAGATGTTACTCGACACCCCTTACACCCCAAAATATATAAAATATAGAATTTCATAAAATGACACGAAGAAACTTACGAACGGTAAAATTTGTTCTTCGTTCACAGAGAATAAAGACTGAAAATATCTAAACAATGAAAGATCTCCTATATTATAAAATACGTATATGTCAGCCGGTCGGTCAGGAAAACCATTAACACTCTGTAAACACTGTGACTATTTATCCGGGCAGAGTTTCGCCTTTCAATAATTTTCACATAGGATTGCGTGTAGATCGACGACCTTTTATATGTCGAACTGTGGAAGTCAAAGCAATTACTATTTACTCACATTTCCCCAATATAATTAGTAACACAAACATAATATTAAGTAGCAAATTATTGTTATTTAATTGACACGTCAATTTATATAATCGTCCTTATCCTATATAAATATATAAATTATGTATTTCTTATATGTAGGATCTAGTAATGTTCCGCTGTAGTCTCGCCTGTTGGGTGTGTCGTAGCGGTACCGGACGTAATCTTTTTATGTATTTCTAATATGTAGGATCTAGTAATGTTCCGCTGTAGTCTCGCCTCTTGGGTGTGTCGTAGCGGTACCGGACGTAATCTTTGACACCTATGAGCGATTGAAATAATTGGATTTAGTTCATTTTGATGTGTAACGACTGATTTAAAGAATCAACGTCGAAAACAATGCATTATTTTGAAATAATATGTAACATATAGTAATATTAATTGTCAAATATACTTAGGAGATAAAAGTATCGTAATTTTATTTTATTTCTACCGCTATAAGAAATGGTTTTGTGTTACATTCAATATATCTCATACGGTTTAAGGTAGTGTTAGGAGTGAACGCCCGGGAAATATTTTTTACGACTTGATTGGGATCCATCGTCTTTTCTTTTTATTAGGACGATATACTGGTGTTATAGACATAAATATTTCAGAAGAAATTCTTTTAGAGTTAATACGAAACCTGATATCGCAGAATTTCGAAACGCTAATAAGTCGTGGGCTGTCGTGATGATTACAACCCATACCATAAAGTCTAATATATAAAAATCTGGTGATACGTCTAGGTGCTTATAGTATCCCTATCTAGATTTTTTTCAGTATTTTTTCTGACATTTATTTTTGTATATTTTTTCTTATTCCCCATGAAAAATACCTGTAATCCCAATTTTTTATTCTCCTAACCTTACCCTCTCATTTTTAAAAGTATCCAAATGTTTCAACGGTCATTAGTATTTCAAACAAAACGAAATTATTGATGTTGTTGAATAGCAGACGGCGATACGTGCGCCTAATCAAAATTTCTTCCGCACATACGATTACATACACTATACATTCACTATATCAACTAGGTATGTGTTTGAATGAGTCCCTGAATTGGGTTTCACAATCGGAAAAGGTGGGAATCGCTGTAATCGGATTCTAGAATTTTTAAGATTTGTCAAGTTCAGAAATACAATTGGAACCGATTTGTGAAGTTACCCGGGTCAGCTAAATAAAAATTGTATTTATTTGATCTCACAGTTACTCTTTTAATTACTTCGTTCTTCGCTATACAATGTTGTTTATGCACAGACAGAAAATTTTTACATATATATATATATATATATTTTTTCGAAATGACTACGCTATTGACCCAGCAAGGTCTTAACAGCTTCACCGGACTACTAAGGCGAGCGCTTAAGGCACTCAGCCGATTTTATTTGGCAACCAGCTCAAGGGTGCACGGCACACCTCGGCTTGTCTGTTGCCTGTTGCATGCAAAATCGCGACCTATCTTAGCTAACCTAGCTAACTATTCATATATGTATGAGTTGTTGAAATGTATATGTGTACCAAGTATACACGCCTCAACAACTCTTCCATGTATCTATTATTGGAAAATTGAGAGTTTTTCAGTTCGATAAGGTAAAAAAAAAGTAAACCCTTCCACTTTCATGTGTAAGCGTGTAGGCGTGCACGTGTGTGGGAGTGATCGTGTAGTGTTGTAGCGGTGATGTATATTTGTGTGTCACCGTATCGCGCAAGCAACGCACTCAAGGGCTCCCTACTGAGGAAGCAAACCTAGGCTTTTTACATAATATTACATATAAAGTGTGTTTTAATGTGCAGTTCGAAGTCTGAAAAAGGTATAATAACCTGTACTACAGATCTACGGATCCTCGTTCTCTAAAATTAACCTATTTCTTTTTAACATTTTACGTAGCACAAAGGGTTTGCATCAACGAAGTTTTAATGAAACTATCAATTTAAAATAATAAGTTTTTCATTTTGTTTAGTTAAATCATAAATTTGAAGAATGGAGTTTATCTGATTATATATATGGGGACCCAAAGTACACAAGAATTTATATGAACACTAGCGGAACCGGCGGACGTGTTCCTGCTTTGACAATAAAAAAAAAACTTATAGATCAACCGCAGCGCCACCTATCGGGTTCACTTGTAAATGTAAACCATTCTTGAATCCATTTGAACGCACACATATAATTCGTCAAAATCTATGCAGCCGTTTAAGAGGAAATCAGTCACATACACACAGGCATAAGAAAAATATATATAAAGAATTGCAGACGGAGTAAAGTCATTTTACACACATGATGCTTTTTTTTTTTACATGGGGAAATCCCTTCGGATTCCCACCCTGGTCGGGCAGCTAGGGTGGGGTATGTCCGACTTGCACGGACTAAAACCCCATGGTGCCTCCTTACACCTGTTGGCCGGGGAGCAGGAACTGCCTACGGCACTACCTCTGCTCACCCGGCAGGTGTCGGCCCCTCATAAGAGGCCCCTTCTTCGGCCTGAGGGGTCAAGATGGAAGAACCCTCAGGGAGGGGCGGGTGTTAAACCCCCCCACGACCAACTGTGGGAGTCACACGGCACAATGCGACTCCACTGCGGGGCCTGCTATAGTGTTGGGCGACGGACGTGCCCGCGTCACGTCGCCCGCAGGCCCTTTACGGCGGCCTCAGATCGTCTCCGACCCGTCGCCGCCGTGTTCGGCGGCCGCGGGAGAGGAGCCTGGTGGTCTGCTCTCTCTCCCTCTCCGCCGCCTCCTTAGCGAGCATAACTGCCTCGCAGAATGAGGCAACGGAGTTCCACCCGGTCTCGCTCTCAACCATCTTAAAGACGACAGACGAGAGCGAGAGATGCGGTCCTATGGCCGCGACGAGCTCGCGACGTGGCACATCCCAGGCGGGACAAACCTCTAGCGTGTGCTGCGCATTGTCTGTCGCGCAGTCACAGTGATGGCACCCTGCAACTGGCTCCCGGCCTATGCGACACAGGTAACTCCCGAAGCAACCGTGCCCCGAGAGCACCTGCGTCAGCCGGAAGCTTAGGGTGCCACTCCGCCTGGTGAGCCATTTGACCATGACTGGCCGAACGGCTTCGATAATTGCCACGCCTGAGCTCGGCCGCTCAAGTCGTCGTCGCCACTCGTCAACCACTAGGACCTGGTGGAGCTGTGACCTCAGTGCCTCGATTTCCCAAGGCACGAGTCGTTGTTCCCGCTCCAGCGCCTCCACGCGTAGGTAACATACTTACCTGAGATTTTATTAATTGCTAACGGCGACTTCCTCACATTAAAAAAATGGCGAGCAGATTAAGTTCTGCTCCATTCGCAATAAGGAAAATTCGCCAGCTTACAGATATTGCCACTGCTAGGTTAGTCTATTTTACTTACTTCCATAGCATAATGTCTTACGGTATTCTGCTGTGGGGTACGGCTGCTGAGGTAGACACCATATTTTTATTACAAAAACGGGCAGTTCGAGCAATATATAATATGGAATCCGGCGCATCATTAAAAACGAAATTCCAGGAATTCGGTATCTTAACTCTACCCTCCCAATACATTCTTGATAATTTAATGTATGTCCGTAAAAACTTTGAAAAACTGAATTTACTAAAAGACCGGCATAATGTAAATACTAGAAACTGTAATAAACTGGTCGTCCCATGTTTCAGACTTGGTAAAACCAGTAATAGTTTCTTAGGTAACAGTGTTAGGTTTTACAATAAAGTCCCAAAACATGTTACCGATTTGCCGGACTGCAAATTTAAGCGCCATGTCAAGCGGGTTTTAGTGTCAAAAGGATATTATAGAGTGGATCAGTATGTGAACGATAGTGATGTCTGGAATTGACTCCTCTCTGTGCATCCACTATAAGCTG
>JACEII010000076.1:434918-498129 GCA_014332785.1 Antheraea mylitta | reverse complement strand
ATTCATCTTAATAACTAAGTTCTTAAACTAATATAAGTATACCTAAGAAATTTTGAGTCGGCGCCAAACAACCAATGAACAAAGATCATTAGATTACTTAAATTCACAAAAATAACCAAATCAAATTAAAAACACAATGTGAGATCTCCAGCGGTAACGTGTGTGCCCGTGCGGGTTGCTTCGTAAGCGTTCGGCATGCAAGGGGTGTGTCACGCTGCGACGCCGCCGCGCATCTCGCTTTACGTAATTAATTAATTTGCTTGATTGGCGCCGACTTAAAATTACTTAGGTATACTTATATTAGTTTAAGAACTTAGTTATTAAGATGAATAAAGTAAAAGGTTTCTTATTTTTTGCTTTTCAGTTTTTTCGGCGGTTTCATTTTTTGTTAAAAAGTTTTTATACTCTATACACAAGTGAGAGTGACGGAGACACGGTGTCAGATTTGAATACTTTCAAAAATAAGCTGGATTTTTGGCGGGATTTAGTCTTTCATGTATAGGATTTTATATTATATCAATAATCTTGTTATTTTTCTCTATATTTTGTAATATTGGGGGCATTTTATATAATATAGTTCAGTTATTGTGTTCAGTTATTCATATTAAAACCATATGAGATGGTACTGCATAACTTTACACAACATAGTTTGTAAATATATTTATATTTCATCTATACTAATATTATAAAGAGGTAAAGTTTGTGACGTTGTGATGTTATGACTTTGTAGGGGGTCATTTCAGGAACTACTGGTCCGATTTAAATAATTCTTTCTGTGTTATATAGCTCATTCACCGAGAATGCTTATAGGCTTAATAAAGTAAAACCACGCGGTCTATGTCTCTCGTTTTTCAATGCGAGATCCCTTCGGTCACAGCGCGATCTAGTAGCTGACTTTTTGCGCGATAGACATATATCATCACGCTACGACCAATAGCAGTGGAGAGCAGATGTACAATGTTTAAAAATCGGGATGTTTTTTCCTTTTGAGAACTGCTGCGTATTAGTGTATCTATTCCACGCGAACGAAGTCGCGGTAGGAGGATAATATACAAATAAATTGAAACTACATGATATTACGTAATTTAATTTAACCTTTAAGGTTAGTAAAGTATCAATAAATGTAACATGGTTTCTTTTAAAAAAACCCACTGACTTTGAAAAAGGTCAGTTATTTATCCACGTCGACACATTCGGGTATTTATTTAGTTTAATTTTTTTGTAAAGGAAAAATAAAATTCAAACAAGTTTTTATTACGTGAGCCCTTAATTACGCCCGGGTCCGCCCTTATATTTGTTCGCGGTTGTTCCAACGAAATAGGGTTACAAATAATTAATGACCCGCTCTTGCTTTTTGTATAGCGTCTTGTTTTTTCATTCGGTTTACAATCTCGAAATATGAAATTTAAATAATGAAAATTCTACTGTCTGTTTACGTTTCAAAAACAGATACTTCATCTTTTTTTTAACTTTATTATTGGCAATCAATCTTTCTGATTATTACTGCCATTGTCGAGTAATCAATAATATTACAAGCGTCGTATGATCATTATAATATCAAGCGTCGTGTCAATCAATATTCTAACAAGATGGTGGGTCTCTTGTTAGAACCCTCCAGGGAGTTTTTGTGGCACCTCAGAATTTCATGCTCCGTGGTATTATTTTCCATTCACTTCACTTATGCACAATAAACTAACCATATTACATAAAAACCACCAACTTTACACAATATAGAGTCAAGTAACACAAGATTATGAATAAAATATAAAATCCACTACATGACAGACTGAAATCTCGCCAAAAACTCCAACTTCATCTTGATTTTTTTTTTGTAATTTTTTAAACTGTACCTACGTGTTACTTAACAACAATTATTATTGTTATAAAATGTAATTCTGCTAATTTGCTGTTTACTATAATGATTAAAATAATTTCTTTCATTGTTTGTTATCGCTTTATAACACTTTGCTTATGAGTAATGTAAATTACGCTCCGTTTCACATCTATTCGTATTCGTACTGCTTTTTCATTCATACATTGCGATGGTATAAAATAACGAATTATCAATCGAATAATGATGATTTATTTTTTTATACATTGCATAGGGATAATGGATTATAATGCTGTTTATTGAAATAGTACAATTGTAGCAACTATACGAATGGTAACAGACCTTCTAAAATATAACAGGTTGTTATTAATCACCGGCGAAATAAAGTCCCCGTGTTATGACGTTTTTGACCGCTCTGAATATAGATTTAAGTTCGGTCTACCGCATAGTACAGTCAATAGGTTAATACAAAACAAGTTCAAAATATTATTATAGGAATTTAAAAATTTTTTTTTAATATTAAAATTATTTCGATATTATATGTAAATATATCAGGTTTTAATGAATTATGATTCAAATGTATATTTGCTTATTACATTAGGTAATAAGAATTAGGTAATAGACGTATAACGACCAAGTTGCTACGTTCATACGACTTTGAATTTGAAATGAAAGTTAGATTCCAATTGTGTCGTCTTGTAAGCGGCTTGAAGCTAGTTCACGAATACTTGCCTATATGAATTGAAGAAAATTAATGAAGAAAAAGAAAATAGCAATATAATTAAAGTATTCTGAATGCGACGGTATTGTAACTAGTAATGACAGAACTCATGTGTAACCTTTCAGCTGGTTTTTTGGCGGGATTTTAGTCTGTCATGTAGTGGATTTTATATTTTATTCATAATCTTGTGTAATTTGACTCTATGTTTTGTAAATTTGGCGGTGTTTTACGTAATATAGTTAGTTTATTGTTCATAAGTGAAATGAATGGAAAATAATACCACGTAGTATGATTTTTTTTTTATATCATAAGAGGCAAACGAACTGGTGGGTCACGTGATGTTTAGTGATCACCACCGTCCATAGACATTAGCGACATCAGGGACGTCGCAAGTGCGTTGCCAGCCTGTATATGAGAGAAGGGGGAGGGGAAGGAAAGGGAAAGAAAGAAAGAGGGAGGGATGTGGAGCTCCGGCTCTCTCACTGACCGAACGAAACACAACAATACAAGCACTGTTATTTCACGTCAGTTTTCTGTGAAAGGGGTGGTACTACTCCGAAGGAGCCGAACCATTCATGCTGAAACCAAAAATAGCTTCAGCGGGGCTCTATCACCTACAATTCCGATGCCACAAAAACTCGTTGGAAGGTTCTAACAAGGAATCCACTATCTTGTTAGAATATTGACTCGCACGACGCAATATTGAAGTGATTGCATGACGCTTGTAATATTATTGACTACGTGACAATGGCATTAATAATCTGAAAGATTGATTGCCAAAAATAAAGTTAAAAAAAAACCTTTCAGCTCACCTGAGTCCATCTGATAACTAAACTTATTTTCTGCTTATCTACTTCAGAGCGCTGCGGTTAAAAAGCTATAAAATGAATCTTTTACTGCCATTATTAAAATAACTATGATCTCTATATTTAATTTTTTTAATCAAAGGAGTCAAACGAACTGGTGTGTCACCTCATATTAAGTGATTACGACCGTCCATAGACACTAGAAACACCAAGGGGAGTATTTATTCCGAACTGACTATGCTATTCACCTAGCAAGGTCTTAACAGCTTCACTAGAACACTATCCCACGGAAGTCGCAACTTGTGCGTTGCCAGCCTGTGTACGGGATGGAGGAGGCGCCCTTACTGACCGAACAAAACGCAACAATGCAAACACTATTACTTCACGTCGACTTTCTGTGGTTCAGGTGGTAGTACCGGGTGCGAACCGACCTTTTATTGCTGATGAAACCAGTAATAGCTTCAGCGTGGCTCTGTCCTTTACAAATTAAATTGGGACAAAATTTTTAATTGAAACCACGGAACTGATGTCACGTAGTTTTATGTACCTACACAATGTAAATTTACTTCATGCACGCGACTCAGTTCGCATAATATATCAATATGTGTTCCGATAACCCGACACGAGTCTAGTGTACATCTGTTTACTTAGGACACGTACATCAAACAACATTTTAATAATCCGAATATGAAAATAATGGAAATGCAAGCGCTATAAAAACAATAACGTCATAAACCAAAAAACTAATAATAATTAAAAAGTGAATATTTAATAAATTACTAATAATAATAATATATATATATGCTCATGGATACGATTTTTACGTAAAAAAAACTACATATAAGCAAAAAAGGTGCGGACCAAGAGTCCGCAAACTACAACAAAGTAAAAAAAAAAAATGAAAATAATATATTCTCGACGTTGAACGGTATATTTTCAATTCAAACGGTTTACCGTATAATATTTGCTCATATTATATTTATTCGTCACAGCTTATCTGTTTGCAATTTAAAATTTGAAAATGTTCGTGATTACTATTTTACGAAATAAACTACTCAACGGATTTTGATGAAACTTTACAGCAATATGTAGCATGCGTATAATAATAACACATACAATTTTTTAATACTTAGCTTTCAGCATTGGATTAATAATAATAATACATTATCATCTGAATAATGATGTATTCTAAGATGCTTGACACGCTAAACCTATAGGGAGCTGGATCGCTAATGAAGCTACGGGAACACATCGACAAATACTTGGCGACAGATTTTCAATTTGAGATCGGTAGCTAGCCAGATACGATGTATTCTAAGATGATAGACACGCTAAACCTATAGGTGGTTAGATCGCTAGTGTAGCTACGGGAATTCACTGAAAAACGCTTGGCGATAGATTTTCAATTTGAGGTCGGTAGCTAGCCAGGTACGATGTATTCTAAGATGGTTGACACGCTAAACCTATAGGAAGCTTGATCGCTAGTGTAGCTACGGGAATACATTGACAAATGCTTGGCGATCGATTTTCAATTTGAGGCCGTTAGCTAGCCAGGCGGGCTTACAAAAATTCCTACCATATGCTATAGTTTCATCACAAGGATCGTTAGGATTCGAACCTACTTCCATAATATCTAGTATCTTTCTTTGTACGGAAACAAACACAGACAATGACGCCATCAGCAGCTAGTATCATAGTAAGTTTGAAATATTAAAACAAATAGAAATATATTTTTGTTCTTATAATCATCATTTTTTTTAATATTGTAAAATTATAATTATTATTATAAATAATATACATTATAATTGTAAACTATGAAATTGTTGTTATAATTCAAAAAAATTGGTAATTTTCATGGACTACCTAACACACAATAAGCACAATAACTGTTAAGTCGTTTGTGCACCAATATATGGTACTGTACAATATCTTGATACAACTGTATCGCGGTATCAAGAAGAACCCTAAATTAACGACCTGACGGGTGCTTGCTTACATATTCGCGTTCGAGGGTTTTTATCCAGTTAACTAACAAGGGCTTCTAACACCTAGTCATAATTCGATTATATTGTCATGAATAAGCAAAATTGTGTCAACGATTTTATAAGCCTTGCCATTACCCTAACAATATCATTTTAGTTGGCAGCACCCTATACCTTGAAATAAGAATGATAATCGTTTTAGAAACATCCATTTAACGTTTGATATACTCATGTTGGTAGTAATTACCGGTTCATCAAAACTTCTAACAACTTTCGAATAAACCGTTGAACCTCTACACATATTCGGATATTTATTAATTAGCAATCGATTAAACTTAGATTGTTTACCGATCTAAACGTTAAACATTTTGGGGGTGTAAGGGGTGTCGAGTAACATCTTAAGACTTGAGACACCCAAGCCAACCTCACCTGCACGTGGTGCACCCTGCTGAATAACGAATGAAGCAATGGCGAAAGCGGGGTGGTAGGGTTTTACAGCCCGACTGGGTCGCAACCACCATGCATATAGCGAAAAAGCCCGTCATAGTGACTCGCTTCTGCGCGTTGCGTTTCGGGATCAGCCTGTGCATATCCAGTACTGGATAACTTTCGTCATTATGGCCGGCATGACAGCGGCGACCGGCGATGGATAATCTGTCTCTCGGTGGTTGCCGATGTTTTTGGATTATACTATGCTTAACATCAGGCATAGTGCAGTCACTATGCCGTGCTTCGATAAAAAAAAAAATAACTGGAACATTCTGAGAAATCATTGCAAGGATTCAAAGAGTAATTGTTAGTAGTATACATTACTACACTACAATGAAAAATACCACTTTGAGTCTACGCAATCATGATATAGCAGCCGCTTGAAATACTGTATCGACTAACGTAGATTTTAATCATTGCAATAATTTGGAACCTTCACTGGTGAAGATAATAATCCTGATAAAACCGTAGTATGGCGGTGACGCATTTTGTAATACCAGTTTGACTAGCTACCATAGTCAAGTTAAACATATTTCACAAAGAATATATTGATTGGCTCCACAGTTATACTTGACCTCCAACCTTCCCCTATGTTTAGCGTATTATTTTTGATCACATCGTCACTATATATTGGGTGAGATTGTGGTTAATCTATAAAACCAAATCCCACTGAAGTTAATGTACGTGATTCAATAACCACAGCATATTGGTCGAGCATATTATGCTGTTTTTAAACGTGTCGGTATATTCTGAAAGTGCAATTAGAAACCTATTGCTTATTAAAATTTATAAGTTACACTTTAAGCATTAGCAATGCTTAAAAGATGGGGAGACTGTATAACTTTAATTATGTGGCAAGTTTTAATTGTTATGTTAAGATTTTTGGGCCAGGATCTGTACCATTAATATTTAGGAAGATAAATTATCGTACAAAATAAAACTTTACCTTCAGTGATAGCATATAATTTTTATTTGGAGGAAATGGAAGCTATATACAAACGAGAGTTCAATTGTTTTAAATTGCAAACTCCCAACGTGAAACTTAGATAATATCAAGTGAGTCAGGGTTTGGTCTGCGTTTCGTTGAACACATTGCGATTGTTTCCGTTTATGTCGCCATTAAAACTTTGCCAAACGTTTGGTAATACCGCTGAACGTAAACGTAATAGAATGCAAAATATATGGAAGACTTTGTTTCTTGCGAACCGAGTTCAATACGAGCATACTATATGATACTGAATTGACTTTAATAACTTTTTCTTAGTAACAAATAATTTAACTTGGTGTGAATACTATAAGTTAATGTATCATTTACTGGAAGGCATGAATCATAGACTTTATTTGAAAATATTTCTCAAAGAAGCGTTACTGTTCCTAATAATCCTAGTAATTATCTTCCTTGTCCTACCTTATCTTAGGGGTAACAACGATGGGAGAGTCTGCTAGGAAGATTTTAAGGAAAGTGCATATTTTTTCCAGTTATTCTTGTGTTCAATTCTTATTGTCATGTTATCTGGAATTTAATATAACCTCGTTAAAAAGTAGAATTCGAGGAAGGTCGTAATTTGTAAAATAACATTGTCTTATTTTTTAAAGATAATCTGGAGTGCATAATATATGGTACAAGTTAGACTTCATTGACTATCCATAACATTTCTACATAATCTAATCATATTAAAAATAATCTGTTAAATCTGACTGGCTTTGACTCACATCTTAAATTAGTAGTGAGAGCATTAACTCTTCACAATAATCTTTATATCAGTCTAGTGCTGATTCAATAATGTTTCTAAGAAAACTAAAGAACCTGATTCACATTAGAATCCTTCTTGACGCTATATGTAAATATTGTCATTGATCTTATTAGGAATATGAGCTTTTAAACATAGCTACCAAAATCAATAATAAACTCATATTGATAGACTAAGTTGATTCATATTGTTTTTGACGTTTAGGAGGTAATCTTAGGAACTGCTGGTCCGATTTGAAAAATTCTTTCAATGTTATATAGCTTATTTATCGAGGAAGGTTATAGGCTATAATAACGCTAAGATTAATAGGAGCGTAGCACCGATGAAGAATATTTCAAAATCGGATTTTTTTTTCCTCTTGGGAGCTTCCGCTGCGTGTTAGCGTTAGCCCAAAGTAACTATCCCGCGCGAACGAAGTCGCGGGCAGAGGCTAGTTGATCTATAAACAGATGTAACGATTGATCTACACTTGTCAGAATACACATATTTATAATTTATAGGATTTGACGTTTCACTACAATCTCAACTGATCCTCAATAATTATGTAGTCTAAGATGGCAAACACGTTCAATTTAGAGGAGGACTGGCTCTTAAATGCTTTTGCTGGAACACATATATGGCTACTTAATGACAGATATTTAATTTGAGAATACTGTCTAGTCAAGTTGGTATTATAAAAGTATTATCACCATACTATTATGATGGTTTTCCTTAACCAAAACCTCCAACACATTGCAGGTTTCTAATCCTCGATTGATATAGTGTCTTAATATGCTATCACTAAGACGTGATCGTTTTTGTTTTGAAACAAAGACTACAATAAAACTAGCAAATGAATAAACTTGCAAATAATACATTATACGTATGTAAATTCATGGAAGACATAAGTTTATGGCATCATTAAAACTTTTGCAGTCGATTCAGAAATTGCGGCAAACGAAATTCTCTACGCAAAATATAGGGTGGAACAATTTTCCAGATAGGTGAGCGAGCGATTTCAACTAAAAGTTAATACTTGCAACTCAGAGTTATGAAAGTTGTTTACTCAGTTAAGTTAACCAGTTGGTTTAGCAACCTGAAAGGTCTTATCATCTAATAAAAAAAGATGTTCCATTTTTAGGATAATACAATTTATAGAAAGACACAATTTGTCCTAGGTTGTTTCTAGTACTTTATTGATATTCAAAGCAATTGATCCAGCTAGTCAATATGCTTGAAATGAACTATCAATTTACTCTTCCATGGACTGTATATTTTAATCTGCAATATAACCCCACAACAACAACTCACCTACGTCATCATGTTTTTCCTAATCTCTCGGCTTCAAACTTAAAAAAAAAAAAAACACTTTTCTGGTTGTTTAGAATCGTGTTCATTGTTCAGTCCGCTGCGATTCGAAGTCACTATGAAGCGATAAAACTACAGCATGGTGTGAGGTCTATTTCTAAGTCCGCCTGGCTAGCTATTAGCCTGATATTGAAAATCTGCTGGCAAGAATCTGCCGGTGTCTTCTGGCAACTGCACTTGAGCACCAGTCCTCTCTCAATAGCAAATTTACTTTCTTATACTATCATGGTTTCCTACAGTTATATATAAGTAAACACTGTTTATCATAACTCGGTACCTCTAACCCTTAAATGCTTTAAGCCGAATGAATAAATATACAATGAAAACACGACATGTCTCCAACATAATGGTTTATTCATGTAAGATCGAGCGATTGATCTATATTTATATAAACAGGGTTAAGATACTACGTTCAAGTGTATAATAGATGTCATTATTCAAGTAGGTCAGTCTATAAAAAAAAGTACAGAACATAGCTAGACCAAGCCTTCCGGTGTACCCAAAAGATAGGGAATCAACAGAATATTTTCGTCAACAGATAGACTTTATTCCAACTTTAGTTCGGTTATAAAAAGTTATATCTTCGATACAGGGACCAATTGAGACAATGAAAAAGTGAGAATATTATTGTACAGAAAAGGTTTGTATTCTTTTCATCTATGCTAATATTATAAAGCTGGAGGGTTTGTTCCTTTGCTTGAACGCGTTAATCTCAGTAACTACTGCTTCGATTTGAAAAATTCTTTCACTATTCTAGCTTATATATCGAGAAAGGATATCATCACGCTATGACCAATAGAAGTGGAGCTCTAACTAAGAATATTTCAAAATCGAGGGCCTTTTTCCTTTTGGGTCCACTGCGTTAGCCTAATGTAACTATTCCACGCAGACAGATCGTATACGATGAAAAATCGCTGAGTACATTGGAGCACTATGTACCGGATAAGACGTATTTTGTATTATGTCTTCTAATGTTAGTATAGATATATGCTGTTTATCATACAGTTTTGGTTAATTTATTACTAAATACACTGGGTTACGATTTCGAATGATATAATGAAGATGTTAACAAATGCATAGACAGAAACTTAGTTATCAAGTTTAATATCAGAACATATCTTATCGGTGTATCATTAACCGTCCTAATCTTCTTTGAAAGAGTAGTTTTTTTTAAAACAGGAACTTCTTTCGTCGATGTCGATGTACGACAGTGAATCGTCATGCTCCATTCGGTGACGCTGAATTAGGTTTACCCGTCACGTATCAACATTAAGCGCGCTCGGGTCAGTTACGAACGGAATCGTGTATACTCGGCTTCAGCCGTCATCAACGGCGTTTACTCTCTAAAGAGGTATGTATAGTTTCTGTAAATACGTTTTAATTATTACTTATTATAATATTAAAATAATACCTTTCTTACTAATAATATGTTATAAATAGAAATTTGAGTTTGTCTTCTCGTCCAATCATCATTTTCTATCTCTGAGGTATAAAAAAGTACGTGAACTACCTTTTTATACGAAAGGAGGAAAACGAACAGGTTTACCTGATGTTAAGTGATCACCGCCGTCCATAGACACTAGCATAACCAGGGGAGTCGCAAGTGCGTTGCAAACCTGTAACCTGTACATGGAGGAGGGGGCAGAAGGGATTAGTAAGGGAGAAGGGAAGGAATGGGGAACGAAGGTGGGCTTCCGGCGCTCTCACCGACTGAACAAAACGCAAAACCGCAAGCACTGTTACGTCACGTCAGTGTTTCTGTGAGAGGGTGGTACTACCCCGGGTGAGCCGACCCATTCATGCTGAAATCTGTTAGTTATAGCTTCAGCGTGGCTCTACCTTTCAACACATATACTTGAAATAGAATATAAAACGCAGAAATATTACTTAATATATAAACATATATTTATGTATGAATCTAGAGTCTATTGCGTACAAACTAAAGAAGAGGTGACTAGTGTTTCAAAATAAGTATAAATTATAAGTACGTACCTGTATTCTGAAGTCGAAAATTCGCAAACCGTTGCGTAAAATAACCGATGGCCCCTTATAATCATCTGAGGCGTAGTTCCCTTGTTTACTCCTCGCCAATTTGTGAGTTAGAGAAACTTTTAATGAAGCTATGACACCGGTTCACAGTTCCTTTGATCTGATTATGAGTTTTGGAATGAAATTACGCTCTTCTGAAGTCAAAATTCTGTGAGATTTGTAATTCTGTGACATTGGTAAGTTTGCTGGCGTATAGTTGAAACAATATTTCCTATCAACAACTGCTGTATTAATATACTGAAGAATTGATGTTTCCTGCTACTTTACCTATTTACAATGCAAAGTAATCTATACCCTACAGGATTTAGGATTCAAAGTTTACTCGTAACATACTTATTAACAGATGGATTTATGAGGTATAGAACTTTTGTTATTCGTACGAAACTTTAAGTAGGTCTATGTGCAACTGAATGGGATGAGTGGTCAGGATCTTGTACATGATTTGAAATGTATTTTATTCGAAGATCTATTTATATATAGGATATAATTTGTACGATTTGTAGGTGGTAGAGCCACACTGAAGCTGTTATTTGTTTCAGCATGAAGGGGTCGAATTGGGGTAATAACACCCTCTCAAAGAAAACCGACGTGAAGTAACAATGCTTGCATTGTTGCGTTTCTTTCGGTCAGTCAGAGTATCGGACGCCCACCTCCCTTTCCCTTGGCCCCTTTCACTTCCCCTCCCCCGGCCCATTTACACAGGGTGACAAGGCACTTACGACTTTCCTGGTGTTGCTTAGAATCTGTGGACGGTGGTGATCACTTAACATCATGTAACCCAATTATTTGTATCATAGGAGGTAAACGAACTGATGGGTCAGCTGATGTTAAGTGTTAGGGTGGGTGGGGAGGAAGGGAAGTGAAGAAGGTGACGAGAGGTGGACCTCCGGCGCTCTTACTGACCGAACGAAACGCAATACAGGCATTGTTACTTCACGTGGGTGTTTCTGTGGGTCGGATGGAACCCCGGCGAGCCGACCCATTTATGCTGAAGCCAGTAATAGCCACTTGTTCGCTTGCATCCTTTGATATAAAAAAAAAAATATGTTATTGGAAATAAAATGCGGTCCTTGTAAGAATATAATATTCTATTTCTATATTATAAATTCGTACTATAGTACAATACAGTTTATATAAAATGTGATTGTTCGTGGCTTCATTATTTCTGGTTCGGTGACTGAAGACTCGTTGCCTGAAGATTCGTTATTTACAGCGTGTTCCTGGTACAACCGGTTGTAGATTAATTTTTGTGTCTCCCTTCTCGAACTCTGCTGTAACGCACCTCGTCACTACGATCTGCCAATAAGCGCGCTTCGTGTCTGTGTAGCACATTCCACATGCGACCCGCATCGGCCGGACCGAGACCTCACGAGAAGCCGACATGCTTCCGCATTGTTAGTACCAATCTCTTCAAGCTAGCTGCAAGTTAGGCGCGGGCCTGAATTCTTTCTATACGTGGTGCGAACGTGGGAAATTCAGGAACAAAACAAAAGTGCTTATTGCTCGTTATATTATCGAAAGTTATTAACTCCGGGTCGCCTATTGTACCATTTGGCACCGGTCAGAACACTTAGGTTTATTATATTATTTACGCATTTGTAGCTATACTTTTGAAAATCTTAGAACTTTAATTACTTTTTATTTGTTTTTTATTAGTTTTTGTTTACATATTATTATTTTATGTTAAATGTGAACATGAAGTGTCATATCATGGAATACTGCGAGTGTCTAGACTTTCACCTGGTAATTTTTGTTACGTCCGTTCTTGGCAGCGCCATTATTCATTTACACAAAAGCTTATACTTAATACATGATTCCATATAAATCTAATATAAAATACGATTATCACTTTAATTACTAAAAAACCTATACTCGACTCGCTGCTCGCGACATAAGTACCAGGGATAAAATAAATGATGACGACAAAAAAGGCGATTGTAATTCAATGTGCTAAGTAAAATAACAAATGGGCATGATTCCGCAAGGATTAGGGAATAATATGGCCTCTACGCAAATAAAAAATCAATTCATTGATATTAGCGATGTGTTTTTAAGACATATATTTGCAGTTGATGTGTAGTAATATGCTTTTATTAAGTATCTATTGAGTTTAAATATACGGAAATTTTCAGTTGGTTCACTTGAATAATAAATAAAACAATATTCATCGTTACAATGCAGTAATTATTTCGACTTCATGGTACAGCGCGGTTCCTGGCGGACAAATCAAGACAAATCGTTGACAACAGCCAATTCAATTCCCTTTGGACTATGACCGCTACTAACGGATCTCGGCTAAAGTAAGCTTTGAGTTTACTTTGCAATAAATGCCACAATAGAGGCTGTTTAAATTTGTTATATTTTGGGATCAGTCAGCATATATTCAACAAGCTTACAAGGTTATCGATTTCTTGTTTTATCTACCTTTGTATCTACCGTTGTTTGTAGATTAGCGTCGTAATTATTATATAAAGATCACCTTTATGTATGAAAAATATTGATTCTCCCTAACAGCAGAAGTAAGTTTATTGTAGTAATAAACTGTCGTATTAATAATGTATGTTATAATAGACCTTACTTAGTATTAAAGTTATTTATATATTATTAAAGTTAATAAAGTTATGTGTACATGTACTTGGTTCAAAAACTATTGTTAAAAGTTTAATTAACTAAGTAAAAGAGAAATGATATGTTTTCATGAATAAAATAAAAAAAAAATGTTATTATTAGAAAATGAATGTAGAATACCAATTAAAATCGAATTCTTTTTACGTATTTAAAACAGCTATTTTTCTTGTGGATATACTTATTTGGTGTTGTTTCTATTATATATTACAAATTAAAATCCAACATTTAATGTTTTTTTTTTTTTTTTTTTATTAAAGCACGACAAAGTGACTGCACTATGCCTGATGGTAAGCATAGTACAATCCAAGAACAGGGGCGATCACCGCGAGACAGATTATCCATCGTCGGTCGCCACTGTCATGCCGGCCATAATGGCGAAAGTCACCCGGTACTGGATATGCACAGGCTGATCCCGAAACGCGACGCGCAAAAGCGAGTCACTATGACGGGCTTTTTCGCCATATACATGGTGATTGCGACCCCGTCGGGCTGTATAACCCTACCACCCCACCATAACTCGAGATCTTTTTATTGTTTAAGTGAAATAGAAACAAACGTCTTCTGACATTCAAATTAAAAGTGTGTGAATAGTATATGAATCGAATAATGGTAATCGAAGCCAATTTTAACTTAAATATTTAAACTTATATAGTTTGCGAAATGTCAAAATAATTGGAACTACTAGAAGGACGATTTTCAGTCTTGTAAAAGTAATATTAATGTCGTAATTTGAAAAATAATCAATATATAAAAATAAGTCAAGTGGTCAAATTTATTCGATTCCATTAGTCTACGAAAAATTAGCAAATTATTCGCTTATTTGTAGTTCCGATACTAAAGTACTACTAGCGGGCCCGGTGGAAGTTGTCCTGCCCTGATCCCACCGCAGCACCACCTACCGGGTCCAATTGAATTCAAACCATTCTCGGATCCACTGGAACACGCACACAAAATTTCATCAAAATCGATCCAGCCGTTTAGGAGGAGTTCAGTGACATACATACGTACAGAAGAAATGAGATAGAAAGATAAAAGAAGATATATATATATATATTTTTCGATCTGACTACGCTATTGACCTAGCAAGGTCTTAACAGCTTCACCGGACTACATAAAAGAAGATATTATTTGTAACTCTTGAATGACTTTCTTTGTACTTGAAAGCTATCTAGATTCGATCGAGTTATGTCACAATAGTAATCATGTTTTGTAACACAGCACCGCACAGTGAAATTTTCTACGTATTTTTTTATTCGCATTTCGTTTTACTGCCTGAACCAGTTTATTGTTGTGAATTCATATCTTTTTTTTTTATTGTAGCACGGCAAAGTGACTTCACTATGCCTGATGGTAAGCACAGTACAATCCAAAAATAATAGCGACCACCGATTGACACACTGTCCATCGCCGGTCGCCACTATCATACCGGCCTGTAATAAGCTGGATATGCACAGGCTGATCCCGAAACGCGACCCGTAGAAGCGAATCACTATTACGGGCTTTTTCGCCATATACATGGTGGTTGCGACCCAGTCGGGCTGTAAAACCCTACCACCCCGCTTGCGCCATTGCCTCGTTCGTTATTCAGCAGGGTGCACCACGTGCAGGTGAGGTTGGCTTGGGTGTCTCAAGTCTTATGATGTTTTTCAACACCCCTTACACCCCAAATATCTGGGTGGTTTTATTTGTACACACTTTATTTTTCAGGGCGAATGAAATGTATTCCTATGAGTTACTAGCTTGCATATTTTCTAAAACAACTTTGTTTCGATTATGACGTCGATTAATATATAAACATACTTTATTGATAGTGTTAAAATAAAGTATTATGTATTTCAAATAAGAATAGAACTTTCAAAATTATACCTTGATTCGCGTTTCACATGAAGACAGTAAAATCTAAACGATTGGAACAAATATAACACCGCAGTGTTTCAAACCAGAATATAATTTTTGTACGCTAGTAAGCCAAAATGGGATGCCAATACCATGTCATTACGAGCGTATTTTTAAACAGTTTCATAGAACAATGTTTAATATAAGAGATCCTTAGCAAACAAATTAGGCTTAAATATCAATTTTTAAATCAATACATTATCATTCTAATTATGATAAATACAAAGGACTAGTTCACTTTCGACTTATATTACCATCTCATTTCAGCTATGTTCCGATTGGTAGAATAAAGTAACATTCAATAATAGATTTTTACACATTGACACGTTACTAAATTTACAATATATCAGATAGCATTAACGACAGTGGACGAAATAGCCCAGACTTCATTATTGTTCAAGTATTAGCTGTTAGTAGTGATAGAGCCACGCTGAAGCTGTTATTGGTTTCAGCCTGAATGGGTCGGCTCGTCCGGGGTAGCCTGTCACAGAAAACCGACGTGAAGTAACAGTGCTTACATTGTTGCGTTTTGTTCGGTCGGTGAAAGCGCCGGAGACCATCTCCCTCCCCTCCCCTCACCTCTTCCTTCTCCTCCCCCTTTCTCACCATTTCCCCAAATAAAGGTGGCAACGCACTTGCGACTCCTCTGGGGTTGTTAATGTCTATGGACGGCGGTGATCGCTTAACAACAGGTGACCCGCATGTTCATTTGCCTCCTATATGACATAAAAAAAGCTGTGCCCATGACTCCGTCCGTGTGGTACCTAATGTAAAAAAACCAGTGATGGTAAATAAAACCATCTGAATGTATTAAGTCCATTTACTTATATACTTTTCTCTCGTACTTACGTCACGTCGTCATTAAAATTACAATAACTTTTGATAGAGTGAACCGATTTTAAGGCTGAGTGCCTTAAGCGCTCGTCTTAGTAGTTCGGTGAAGCTGTTAAGACCTTGCTAGGTCAATAGAGTAGTCAGTTGGAAAAAAAACCGATTTTAATGAAACTATGACTAAATATTACTTGAAAAGTTTTATCATGAACGCAGTACTTTAGTAGTGATGCGTTTTTAAACAAACACATCGACAAACATACAGACATTTCTAAAAATGATTGAAATATATTTTATTACTTATTTCAAGATACATATTTTTGTCACAAAAATCTAACAAGGACAGACATGTTAGATTTACATTTTTATTTTATATATTAGTATTGAAGATAATTTTGAATGAGATACTTGAAGTAAATTAATTCACTTGTACTTGACTAGATAATAAGGGCCACAGCATTAAGTGGATTTATAACGTCCAGTTTAGAATTCTAGACACCAACAACTATTGTAGTCAAGACTGGATCAGATATCAAGTGAGACGTGTCCGGAACACGTGATTTCTCATTAAACAACATAGAAATATAATCTCCTAGAACTGTTAATTCAAACGAAGTACGTTCAGTGGAAGAATCGCACTAGAAACTATTAAGTTAGTTAAAAGTAGCGTTGCAAAATTTTTCCTCTTACCCCATTAAGAAAAGTTTTGATTTCAAAAGAAAATGTTTGACTTCGCAAATATATCGACAAAAACCACCTTTGAACGTAAAGGTCGGGAAAAAAAGGGTTCAACTGAAAATATATCCTTACGAGAGTCTTCCGTTAACTTTTTTGGTATACATATATATTAGACTAGCCTTTGCCCGCGACTTCGTTCGCGTGGAATAGATACACTAACACACAGCAGTTCTAAAAAGGAAAAACATCCCAAATTTGAAACATCTTTCATCTGTGCTCCGCTCCTATTGGTCTTAGCGTAATGATATATAGCCTATAACCATTCTCGATGAATGAGCTATATAACACTAGAAGAATTATTCAAATAGGACTAGTTAGTTCTTGAGATTACCCCCTACAACGTCACAACATCACAACGTCACAAACTCACAAACTTTACCTCTTTATAATATTAGTATGGATTATTGAAAAAATCTGGAGGTGCCGATAATGACGTTTGATTGGAATCACAGGCTCGGTTAGTCAAGTGAAGTGACTCTGTACCCGAATTAAAAATCAAAAATACTTTATCCAAAGTAGGCCCTGCGAAGACGCTTATGAACATTAAAGTTACCAACGGTTCGGTAAACAATCATTCATCAAGTCATTGTGAAGAACCGCGAAGATACTCGATATGGTTTCTCTTTACATGTTACATATTTTTACTAACATCTATAGTTACATTCATTTCTGGTGGTTGTACAGAGATAGGCGTCATTTCCAGACGTTATCATTATTTACATATTGATGTTCATTACTATTGTGAATATAATATTGAAGTGGTTGTAAGTCACCTCTATGCGTAATATTTATGTAATGTGTTTTATTAACAAAAGTTCTTTCTTTTAATCGAAGTTCTCAGTATTGAGCTCTAGAAGGATTAAGAAATATTTATAAAGCCATTCTAACTATTTTTTCTATCTGCTATATACGTTGTTATCAAACAATGTCGTGTCATGTACTCTATGCGTGTGGCCCGCATAAAATCGGAATCAGGTCGACCTAGACCCCATAGGATACGCACGTTTGATGAATAAGGCATATGGTCTCGGTCTTTTGTGCTTATTCCTATCCATCGTGGCATTAACTTATATTGCGTACATACTTTGTTTGTTAGAACAATACTTATCCTTAATAAATTATCTGTCCATTCGTTAGTTAAAGTTCATGTAAAGCTTATTGCTGACACTGTGAGTTTCTACGTACTAGAACTATATGTAATACAAACTAAGGCGTAATAAATTCACGTCTTTCACTTTCTATAACTATTCACTATTCAATATCACTAAGTGCCTTGCACATGCTCGCTATCCGTAACACCTACAATATTAAAACCCGCTTAACATGTTGCTTTAACTCACTTGATTGATGCATATTATCATGTAATACACCATCACAGTGACTTAGTTTTAATTTGTCGCATTTTGGAATGAGCCTAATCTATATTTAGTCGCTGAAAAAATTTCAGCCCAGCATGACACTGACGATTACTAATCGATTACAAATCTCTGGGTGGTCATCGTTGTTTTTGGTTTACTAAGCACAGCGAAGTCATATTTAAAAACACGTTTGTGCAGTTCATATGCTGTTGAAGTGAAACTTGAAAAATGATAGTGAAATATTCTTGTAAATAATACACCAGGCTGTTTATGACGCCTTTTCTCAATGCTTTCTAGCATACAGAAACACATACAAAAATACATACGTACAACGTTCGCACCAAAACAAGTATCGGGTAATGCAATATACCATAAAGAAACCACGAATATAAGAAACACTGTATAATGTATTATGTCTCTTTTTCTCGTACGTTTAATTGTATATATGTAAACGTTTATCTATTTTAATATTGCTAAAGAGGGTTTTACTGCAAAAATGTGTTGTTCATTCTAATGAACAGTGTAGTAAGACAAACGATCAAAATGAAAAACATGATAGGTATTCAATATAACCCCTGAGAAGGCGGCTATGAACGTCAAAACGTAACCACGAGTTCGGAAAACAACTCACTTATTGAGATATAGTCAGCATGAAACTCAATCCAGTTATTTAATTCTTTATTCCTTCATTAAAACAATACAAATATATGTTAGCTATGATTATTCATTATTTATTTTTGGCAGATGTACAGAGAGAGTGTCATTTCCAGACATCACTATCGTTCGTGTAAAGATGATCTGTAATAATCTTGTACAGTAAAATTTAATTCAGATGATGCTTGAATTAACTGCCTGGCAAATATATGATGTACTTTAGAAATTCACTGTATAATTAACTATTATATCACAGATTTCGAATTAAACCCAACAAGAAAAAAAATATATTTCATGAGAGATACGAATATTGTTTGATAATTTGAGACTATAAATAAATAACAAGGTAAACAAGCAGAGGTAAATTTTGTGAGTTGATGACATTGTAGGAGTAATCTCTGGATCTACTAAACCGATTTTGAAAATCCTTATACCAATAGAAAGCCACGTTATTTGTGAGTGTCATATGCTATATATTAACCCAAACAATGAAAGGACCTTTTTGTGGTAATCGGATTTGCAAAGAAAGTCGGAAAAAAACGGTCGAACGACAACGTTTCTTTCGATTTCTGCCTTAGCGATGAGAGGTATATTATTCTGTTCTAGAGAAAAGTTGCAGAGATTGATAATGCCTACAAAAAAGCCAGCAAAAGCATATGTCTAACTTTAAGGCTTTTTATTCTCAGAACGGGACTACGTCCGCCGTGACCGCTGGTCAAAAATAATCACAAATTATACTTGGTACAGGGTATATAGTGATCAGAATAAGCTGTTTAAACCATAATGGCTATTACAAAAAGTGACACTGCTTATTTTTACACTTTCTTTCACAAATGATGATATTTGTGAAGGAACTTTTCGCATTCATTTCATTAATCTGGACCTTCAGCTTTTAGAGATCCGTAACAATGAACACAAAACCGCTATCACTAAAAACAGTAGATTATTAATAAAAAACGCATTTCTTGTTGCATAAAAATATATCGAAAGTTGTGTGTATTTACTGTTTGTTTGTTATTTTTATTAATTAACTACCCGCACTGTTTGCGTAAACGTGTTTAATTTTTCCGCCCTCAATATCCCGCACCATACATTCTGACTTAGATTTTTTAATGGGATTACTCCACTTCTGATGACCCTAGCGCGATTTTAAATAACTGGTAAATAAATAATAATGTAAGGAACTCTTAAACGTATGTAATAATTCGTAAATCGTAAATGATAGCCTCGTAAATAACTTCGATGTTTTTTGTCGTATATGTCTATATTTTGTTGTTACGGAATTGGATTTTGAGAGAAAACTTCTTGAATTGTCAACTATGTTTATGTGAAAACGACTGAGTTCGCTATTCTTCTGTGATTTATTGTGTTTACTGACAGGGAACCGTTTGTTTATGTCTCTATACTGGAAAACTTTTTATAACCCTTCCCATATGATTATATGTTGTAGATCTTATACTGATGAGTATTTAAAATTCGAAGAATAATTATAAATTTTGTTGATCTTCTCTCTTTTATTAAAATCATCATAATCTTAGTACTGTTATCCCCCTAAGTAGAGTCAATACACAATATTTTACTTTTCCACTCTCTCCTGTCAGGTGTCATCTCAGTATTCACACCTTTTATATACATATTTCAGTCTTTCTCTACTTCTGCATTTGTCTACCATCATACTTAAATGATATTGGATATATATTACATATTTATTCTTTAAAATATTTGTCCCCTTTTATGGAAGCATTTTGTAGTGGATTTTATAGTGTACCAGATTTTGTTCGCAGCTTTGCTCTCGTGAATATGCATTTTACCTGCCACATAAAACAATCCTTTTTTAAATGACTTTACCCTATGCTTTTGACTATATTCCAGACAAGTTCCAATTATGGCGCCTCTGTAGCCATCCATATACCACATGTCTATGTAAGCTAGGCACTTAAGGAGGCTACTAAACAGAGATTTATAATTCATTAGCTCTGTAATCGCCAGCTCAATATGCACTGGTTTGGTGGGCCTTTGATTTTAACACTGGATGGATGATATTATATTCCTGTCGGTTACAGATAACCTATCAACTCACTTGATTACATCGACTAAATTGGGAACAAAATGTACCTCTGCACATCACTGTAGATAGTATCCAGACTGACACGGTATAGTATTTAATTACTCTTAACAGATGCACAGAGAGTTGACGTCAAAACCCTATTAATTATTGAACTTAAGATCCGGTAAAACGGTAATATGTTTTCATACTTTCTTGTAGAATTTTATATATATCTAAACAATTGATACTGGATTTATTAAGCCTAAATCATAGAAGGATCAATTTTTGCTTGTTTCATGTATTCAAATCATGTCGGTCTTTTATTAATTTTAGATTTTAGCGGATATTCATTAAATTATCAAGATTGTATTGGAATGACAGAGCGAAGAGACAGAATTTTAAGTTAAGTCTTGTTTCTATCAACCTGTATTACGAGTGGTTGTTTTTACATGCGCATATCCCCATAAAATGGATAGGAACAGAGAGAGAACTGCATTTTTCATTGACTTCATAAATATTATAGTAAATGGAATATTTCACGTGAAGAGAGAGGCAAAAAAAATTGGTGTTTTCGGTGACAGTAATATTTAATTATATTACACCCATACCCTTATGGGTATCGATACGATTTTTTACAGCATTATACCTTGTATAGAATTTGTTTTTTTTTTCTCGCTATTGGCCTTACTAGGCCTTCACAGCTTCACCGGACTACTAAGGCAAGCGCTTAAGGCACTCAGCCGATTTTGTTTAAGTAACATGTTCAAGGGTGCACGGCACACCTCGGCTTGGGCTGTTACCGGAAATAACCCGATCTGACCTAGATAAACTATTCTAAGCTATATATGTGTTCATTTTTGAATCATACAATTAAAATTGCTTGATTCAAAAACACAACATGTAAATCGGAAAGAAACAAATTAAACTACTCGATTCAGTTTGAATAAGGGAAAAAAAAAGTAAGCCCTTCCACCAGTTTGTGTAAAGGTGCATGTCTGAATATCTGTGTGTGTGTATAATCGGTGTGGTGTGTACTGTATCGCGATAGCAACATCTTTGTGATCACCCGAGTAATCTCGAGCAAAGATGCTGCCGAGTTGACGCGACGTATGTGCGGGAGTAAAACGTGAGGGCCCTGCCTCGTGACGCACAAGGAAGGGGTCCGCGACGTGGCCGGCCACGTAAATTGAAAAGATCGAATTTACAGATTAAACGAACGGCGCCGGCGCCGGTATATAAAAATAAAAATAACGACATTGTTTATCGATTTTAGGGGAAGATAGATATAAACACGCGAGTTTACTCTATCTTATATTGAGAAAAATTATTATTTCGAGAAGGTGGCGCGCGCGAGCCTTTGAATGGTAGCCGCAATGGCGGGAAACTTCGCGATCGCATGAATAAGGCCCTGTTTTGGATCGTTTACTACTTCATCGTACGCTGGGCTGACCAGTCCATACCAGATAATTTGAAGGAGAGGGCGGGGTCGGCCTGTGAATGCTTAACCGCCTGAGGACGAGAACCAGGCGTGGGCGCGATCTTGGGGGCCCACGGGGCCTGAGGGGCCCGGTCGGGACAGAGGGGCGCGCTAGGCGCGGGTGCGGGTGCTACCGGTGTACGAGATGTGCTCGGAAAGTTAGAGAAGGCCTCTCTAGAGTTGAGAGGCGGAGGTCGGGGACGGGTTGACGCCGCAAGCGCCTTAGACGGCGAGACCTGCCTAGCGTAGCGGGGCTGTTTTGTACGAGGGGCGCGGGGACACCCGCGATAATTCGCGGTATGGCCCACACTGCGGCATAAGACACAACTCGGAGGATCAGGCGAGTCTTTCGTGCGAGGACACTCCTTAGTGGAGTGGTCGCCGAGACACTTAAAGCACCTGGGTTTCAGGTAAAAATTAAGTGCGGAGTGTCCATACACGTGGCAGTTGTGACACTGCGAGGGTACGGACGTTTTGCGTGGCGGCTCTACGGTGACGCCGGAGAGGTCGCAGAGGGTCGAGAGATTAAATATTTTCTTACCCTCCACGATGCGGTCGAGAATGTCCAACACTATATCGTAGGGCATTCTAGTGCGCGGGGAGCGCATACGGTACACCTCTTTGACAGGGAACTTCTTTTCCCTGAGGTCTTCGTATATGTCATCGACTGGGATTTCTGAAGGGACTCTGCGGATGACAATATGGAGCATACGCTCCTCTTCGAGCGCATAGGTGAAAAAAGCAAACTTATTATCGCGCAGGAAACGCGTAAGTTTGCGGTGAATAGTAGGGGTAGCTACCTTTACCTGAATACCCACGAGGGTACTCATGGCAGAGGTGAAAGGAATGGCTGCTGCAGTCAGCAGACTAGAGATTCCGACCCAGGACGCTCTGTCCTGGATCGTGACAGGAGGTGGAGAGCGGGGCTACTTACCCGTGACCTCGGGAGTCGTAGCTTTGGGCGAGACTGGTCTAGGGGGTGCGGGAGTAGCCGTTGGCACTTTCGCGCCGTTGACGTTTGCGAGTTTAGAAGGCTTAGCGCCTCCATTCTCGGACGAGGAGGGATTTTGGCGCTTATTGCGCGATTTTCGACGCCGCTTGACTTCAATGAAGCCGTCGTCAGCGGGAGGATCCTGCTTCATATCGGAGTCAGAGCCGGACGTATCGTCACTAGAGGAGTGATGATTCGTCAGCTCGAAGTCGTTTGATTCCTCACTCCTAACTAGGACCGAGGGAGCGGGCGGGAAAAGTGCTCGGCGTGATACTTCTTCCTAAACGCGTCATAGTTCTCTATTAGGGAGGGACAGTTGCTTTCGATGAAGCCACGAAACCTAGCGAGTTCAGCTTCTAAAAGCCGAATCTCACTATAAGAGGCCATACCCGAATTTTAAAAGAGCAATAGAACAAGGTAGACACACAGGTGCGTTTCTTGGAAGTAATCGCAGTTCCAAAATACAATAGTGTCGAGTGATGACTCACTTGACAGTACTGCATTGTCGAAATAACCATCTGGCGCGCAAATGCGTGCGTCCAGTGCGGCTGACGGATCGCAACTCCTAGAATTTTGTAGTTTTGACTAACCGATAGGTATGTGTAATTGGAAATCCTATTATCCAGTTTTAAAATCATCAAGTAACTTTCATAGTCTAATTAATAAGGTTTTACATTGAATTTCCATATATTATAAAAGAATCCTTTTATTTGTTTTAAACAGCTTTTGCTCACGGCTTTGCTCGCGTATGTACATTATAACTTGTCTTTCGGGAACAGTACTGATTTTTTGGAAAAGTACCCTGTGTCCTTTTCTATACACTTGCCAACATGTATGCAAAATTTTATAATGATCGGTTTAGTAATTTGGGCATGGAAGCGTCAGAAATAAATGTAGCTCTCAAGTATGTCATCTTTTTTGGCAGACTGGGTGAAACGTGTGAATTAATTGCAAAGTGAATATGGCACTCAAAAAATTAAAAGTGATTTTGTAACTATAAATACCATATGTGGAGTTAAGATTAAGCAGTCTATTTTACACATTCTGAGTTTTATTTCACGCTCTCCAAGTCAGTCTTGGTATCTACAGTGTGACTTCCCCGTGATCATGCAAAAGCTCCTACACAAATTAACTCACTTTCGCATTTACGTATATTAGTAATAAATGCATTTTATACAAGTGTATAATGGAATTCGAAGGTAAATCTTCGAAGTCGTTTAATTTGTTAACCAGATTTTATGGTAAAAATTATATTGTATTTTTTTCTCGAAATGACTACGCTATTGATCTCACAAGGTCTCAACAGCTTCACCGGACTACAAGTATCTGAATCAAAGACATACGTAGGTATAACATAATCCAATATTACTAAAATTAGGAACTCCAGTATTTTTTTCAGGCCCAAATGTCACACAAAGTATTGATCTCACGGGTTTGAAAGTCACAGTAGATTTTTTATTGATATTGCTTCGTATTTCCACACTTTCATTATATAGAAATTCGAGTATAAACTGAACATTCCAATTTACCAGTGTGGTGATTACAAGAGACCATTCCCTCGAGAAGCCTTTGCGGTTTAGTGAACCATTTAGAGACTGTTAGGTACTCCGTAACTAGAGTGACACACCGTCCCAAAACACAATATTGATAGATATAATTGCAAGCTTGTTTATATATGTAATTATAATGTAAATCTAATGTGTTAGTTCTTTTTCGATCTTTGTAAAAAGAATTGTTGCAGGGGTCTTTGAATAAGTAATAAAATATATTCCAACCATTTAAAAAAATGTCTTTTTTATATCATATAGAAGGCAAACGAACATGCAGGTCACCTGTTGTTAAGTGATCACCGCCGTCCATAGGCACTAGCAACCCCAGAGGAGTCGCAAGTGCGTTGCCAGTCTGTGTTTGGAGGAATGGAGAGAAATGGAGAGGGGAAAGGAGAGGAGAGGGGAGGGGAGATAGGTCTCCGGCGCTCTCACTGACCGAACGAAATGCAACAACGCAAGCACTGTTACTTCACGTCGGTTTTCTGTGAAAGAGTGGTACTACCGCGGTCGGGCCGACCCATTCATGCTGAAATCATTAATACATTCAGCGTGGCTCTACAACTACTAAACTATGTCTAAACTACTAAACACACCATGTCTGTCTGTCTACCTGTTTGTTTGAATACTATAAAGTATTGTGTTCATGATAAATCCTTTTCAAAAATATCATATCTTCGAGTAATATGTAATCTTTGTTTCATTAAAATTGGTTCTGTTTATTAAAAGTTATTATAATTTTATTGACAACGCGACTTAAATTCGAGAAAAAAGTGTATAACAAGTAATTAATACATTCAAATGACTCTAGTTATTGATTTGTAATCTTGGAGCCTAGCCAAGCTGCTTATCTACAATTACTAACACTTCGCTAGTGTTAATTTAGATTTGACCTACTCCTTAGAAAGAGTAATGTACCTGAAGTCTTGTTTTTATATTCTCGGCAACGTGTTAAATTATGAGGATTGATTGAGTGATTAGGGCGTGAAAGCCTACAAACAAACAGAATTTATAATATTAGTAAGGATTATATGTATACATATATTGAATATGTAAATGTAAAAAAAAAAGGTTTTTTTACGTCATATATGAGGCAAAAATATTTCATATTTATTATTTATTTATTTATTTTTATTATTATTACAACACAGCTCTTATATATTTAACAATTATATTTAATAACAACTATAATTAATAGAAACTAAAATAAAATAATCTTCGTCAATCACTTTGATCTTTCTGATTATAACCCAAGTTCGGGGTAACACATAAAGTGATCAGCATTTTACTATTAAGCAAAGTTCAGTTATTTTTATGGGATTCTAGTATTGGCAATTATTTATCATTAAGTTGTCTCGATTTATAGATACATTTCTACGTTTTGATATGTCTCTGGGCATCCATAGATACATAGCGGTCAAAATGTCTGGCGAAAACTGTACATTATGCCTTAACAATAAGTAGTGAAGTAATTAGTGAAGTAATTGTTACAGAAACATTTTCTAAAAAAACCATATATATATATCATTACATTAAACGAAACGAACAGGCGGATCACCTGATGTTAAGCGACAACCACCGTCCATTACTAATAACACTAGCAACACAAGGGAAGTCGCAAGTGTGTTGCCAGCCCGTTTTTTGGGGGGATGGAGGAAATGGGCGATGGGGAGAGGACTGAGAAGGGGGAGATAAGAGGGGAGAGGAGAGGATCGGAAGCACTGCAAGCACTGTTACTTCACGTCGGTTTTCTGTGAGACGGTGATACTACCCCGATCGAGCCGACCTTTTCATACTAAAACCAATAACAGCTTCAGCGTGGCTCTACCACCTTGTAATATTGCAAGAGTCTTAGAACCTGAGTAATAAAATGCATTTCAATATATTTTGGAGATATCTGTCTGTCTGTTTGTACGAACGCGCATCAATGCTAAGATATTCCATAGACGATAAAACTCACGAAGAAAATCATAAAGTATATCCTCAAGTAACATTTTGGAGTTTTTGGCGAGATTTTAGTCTGTCATGTGAGTTTTATACTTTATTCATAATCTTGTGTTATTTGACTCTATATTTTGTAAATTTGGTGGTGTTTTACGTAATATAGTTAGTTTATTGTGGATAAGTGAAGTGAATGGAAAATAATATCACGGAGTATGAAATTCTGAGATGCCACAAAAGCTCCCTGGAAGGTTCTAACAAGGGTTCCACCATCTTGTTAGAATATTGATTCACACGACTTTTAATATTGAAATGATCGCACGACGTTTGTAATATTATTGGCTACGCGACAATGGTAGTAATAATCTGAAAGATTGATTGCCAAAAATAAAGATAAAAAAAAGTTACATTTAGTCTTGGTTTCATTTAAATCGGTTCACTCTATCAAAAGTTATTGTAATTTTATCGACAACGCGGCTTAAGTACGACAGAAAAGTAGATAAGTAAATGGACTTATGCATTCAAATTAATTTATTAGCCACTATTTCTTTATATTAAGTTTCACGCGGACGGAGTCGCGGGCAAGGCTAACTTAAAATATAGTTTACGTTATCGATCATTTCGGGCCATCAAGCGACGTTCTATATTTTGTTGGATATATCAAACGCTAAATATATGCAAATAATCCTAAGATAAGGCTTTTCTATTGAAATCACTATTTTAGTGTTCCACTAAAATAAACCGATTAGTACCACAACAATATATCTATTGTTGAAATTGATTAAGTTATCGCCTGTACTAGTTTCAATAGGATTCTATTAAATAACACATGTATAGGTAATTCTATAATCCCTTATACCGGAGTTTATCGGTATATTGTTCACTTGAAACCTTGAATGTTGAACAGATACGTATTTAGGTATTTTTATGGGAGGCTTAAAAAGTGAAAGAGCTTTTTTAATGTTACAATTTTGTGATACTCTTCAAATAATTAAAAAAAAACGAAGGTTGTTAATAATAAGATCTATGAAATGGATCCGACAAAGCATAGCGAAAAATATAATATACTAAATAAGTAATGGAATAGACTATTATTATAATTGAATAATAAGACTCCAAATAATAAAATCTGCAATCTAATTCCATGAGTCAAAACACGTCAAGTGGACCTCCCCTTTTCCACTTGATTATTAAATTCAGGTATGAATAATTTGTTCATGAAGAATTTACTATGAACAATTAATCCCCAGAACAGTTTTTGAATTTTTTTTTAATAAAATTTTTTATGACTTTTTATTAAAAAATCAATATAAAAAAGTTATTAAAGATATTTTAATGAAACTTTCAGGATTTATAGTTTAATAGTTGTATTTTGATAAGACATATAAAAGTTTAAAATAATTTTTTTTTTCATATTGTTAATTAACTTTTTAGTTAACAAATGAAAATTTTAATGACTTCTCCGTCAAAAAACATTTTTTTTCTCGATATTATGCATTAAACATTTAAGTAATAGAATCCGCAAAAAATTGATTGCTCGCGATTAGATTGACCAAAAAAAAAATTATTTATGACGGGCGGTGAGTGTTGTCGGTACGGCGCGCTGTCGCGCGTTATTCACTTGCCTTTTATTCTACTCAGTAATTGTAAGTAAGAAGCAATTCTTTATTTTTTTAATAAAAATAATGTTATTTAATTAATAATTTTAGTAAAACACATTACATAAAATTAAATAATGACATGTTTTTTTTAATTATTAAATAAACAGAGAAATTAAATAAGATATAATTTAATTAATGTTTTTTGCTGAGCATGGCTGAAACCACTGTCGGCAACGATAAATCTTGCCCTACTGCTGCAGTCAGAATGCGGCGTTGTCCCTCTGACGCAGCACACTCAGACAGATGTGTGTTGCGCGATATTAAAAAGAATGTATTATTACATATTAATATGTGTTTAGACATCTGGTCATTTATTTTTTATGTAACGTAAAAAAAAAACGTCAAACTGAGAAAATAAATTTTATTCACCAATGACATTACAGCTTTATACTTATAATATCATTGGTATTTACAAAAAAAACGGCCGTTAAAAAATATACCCAGTGAATAATATATTGCATCTGATTACTTTATAGTGCAATACCTCAATACGTAGTACCCGAATAAAAATATTATTCAATTTTTTTAGCAGGCTCAACCAGGTATTTAAAAAGTATTTATGTAGCAATTTTTGTAATCAATATAAACAATAGTACGGAGTTATGACTTGATATATCTGATTGGTTAATTATTGTTCTAGTTTGTAACTGATGTGTCATTTTTAATATAGTTTTCCTTCTGTACTAATTGTATTAGCAAAATATAAGATACTTTAAACTAATTATATGTTAATTGTAATTTATGTAACTATTAACTTTCTACTGATTTTCTTAAGAATTATTTGTCATAACTGACATACTGTATTTTAGGTGGTAGAGCCTTGCTGAAACTATTATTGGTTTCAGCACAAATGGGTCGGCTCGCTCGAGGTAGTATTACCTGGCCCACAGAAAACCGACGTGAAGTAACAGTGCTTGTATTGTGAGAGCGCTGGGGGCCTATCTTCCCTCCTCTCCCCTCCCCTCTTCTCTCCTCTTCTCTCCTCTTTTCATCTCTTCCCATTCCGTTTCCTCCTTTCCCCTTAAATACAGGTTGGCAACACACTTGTGACTGGTGTTGTTAATGTCTATGGACAGCAGAGATCGCTTAACATCAGGTGACCCGCCTGTTTGTTTGTCTCCTATATGATATAAAAAAAACATTGCTGAACTTATGTCACTTTGTAAAACCATTACTAGATTCAACTTTTAGTTTTCCATACTCAATATATATTTTGTAGTTTACGGACATTGTTATCCCATTTAATAGAAGGTATTGCCATGCAATATATAAATAAATACAGTTTTTATATTATTTTTTATAAATTGGCTATCGGTTCCCTGAAATATATTATTGGCTCAAAGCTCTGATTTAAACTGTGTGTGTTGCTGCCTCTATCATAACAGAAATTCCGAGTATAGCTAAACTCTCTGAGATACTTTTCACGTTTATATGATAGATAGATATAGAAATTGTAATAATATTTCAGCTCTTGAAATATTATGCTTACTTGAATTATCTCTATTAAATATAAATTACAAAATTAATTGTACCTAAACATGTGAGACAGAGGGCTACACCATACTTATCTAAATACATGCCTGTCCGGACGAAACGCCGATAGATTTATAAGAATAGAAATCGGGTATCCGAGTGGATGTGCCGATATGTAATTTATGAACCGAAAAGTGGAGGCTGAGAATTTCTTTAATGATAAGGCACCCGTTACAGTTCGACGGGTAATCGAACATTAATCGCTAACCCATCCAACCGGGCTCTAAAGCCAATATCCTCAGGGAATAGAATGCAATACTACACTTGATTTTGGTTTGCAGCGATTTTAGCTTAGTAGCACGATCAGAAAATCTTCGAAGGACATGGCAAGTACAGGCACGAGCTTTTTCTCTGGAAAAATATAGAGTCCTCATGCTGCTATTTTTCGGATCGAATCGGATCGATAGTTGGTTACTTAGACTGACACACAAGGGATTCCTCAAGGTTTAAGAGTTGTAGCCTATTATCTGATAAAATTAAAGTTTTACTGATGGTGTGAAATTCAATATGCATTTGGAATGCTAAAAGGGTGAGGTAAGAGTAAAGGAGACGTCGTAAACTGATAATTTGCGTAACAAACTCAGACACTTTGATATCGCAATAAGCAATATAATACTTTATGTATGGTCTAATAACCAGATGTTGTTTGTACATGGTTAAATATAGTGATCATCTGAAATCAGGTTGAATAGATACCTTTTTGTTATTTCACAACGTTAAATAATTTAGAGAAATTTGTGTATAGGTTTTTAAAGATAAATAACAATGTAACCTAAGATGGTAACTACGGTAAACCTAGAGAGGACTGGCTATAAAGTGTAAACACCGGGACACACTAACAGGTGCTTGATGATAATTCTTTAACTTGAGGGAGCTAGCCAGCCAGATTTAGATTTAGCTAACACCATACTAAGTCAAGACAAATGGAAATATCAAGTAGTTTCATTGTAGAGTTAGTGGCAACCTCACACATGAAGTTTCAACAGACCTTTTCAGAGTGTTATTTGGGCTATCATTCCGCTTTTCCGTAGAAGCTGACAAGTACAAATCAAAATTTAATCTCAAAATGATAAAAATATATTTAAAACACAATGTAGAATTAATCCAGATAAATGAATAGTTTCTATGAGTCAATAAAATCATTTTAACAAGAATAAAGCCACGAGCATCAGCTGATATAGGATAAGAACAGACTAAGGGATATAGAAACCAAAACGGTCGAGTTGAAAAGTGCGTGGTCATGAGATAAATTGAACTTTGTATTGCCTTAGTCAGGGCAAAGGAGTTATTTTTAACATATGGTGGTATACATATATAGAAGGTGTTTATTTATTTTTTATTAAAAGGAATATTCGGTTTACGTCTAATTCTCTTATAACGTTACGTTAGAATGTGTATTGTATGCTCAGTTTCATTAATTTGGATGAAGTGGTTACGCCTCATTGGAAGGTGAAGTTTCATTAACCGTGACTAAGTGGCAATATTTGGGCATCTATTTTCTGATCTACTAGGGGCCCATCTTGTGTTTACAAGGGTCAATGTACTAATGTAGTTTATCCAACTGTGTCCAAGGAATTTTTGGTAGGATCTTGGAGTCTCATGTCATGGATTTTATGCTTTATTCATAATCTTGTGTTATTCTACTCTACGTTTTTAAATATTGCTGTTGTTTTACGTAGTATCCTTTGTGTATTGTACACAAGTGAAGTGAATGGGGAATATTACCACTGAGCATGAATTCTAAGATTGCCTGAATGGTTCTAACAATGGCTTCCATCTTGTTGGAACATTGAAACTATCACAAGAGACTTATAACACTATTACCTACACGACAATGGCAGTAATTACGGGAGATAGGTCCTCAAAAAAAATGTATTCAAACTACATGAACACATGCACTATTCAAACCACTTTTTGGGATATTAAACGAAAGGAAGCAGCATAGGTGTTTCGTTATGTATTGTCCGACATCATTTTAAGTCTATGATTCTTACTTCGTTTTGATTTTCAGCTGGACTATACTATAATATCAAATTTGGTGTAAATTTATAGATTACATAACCTTTTCGGAATCACCCTGCAACCTATCTATCAAATTCAAACGGCTATTCATCTCCAATCATTTATACAAACAGCGGTTACGATCCAAATATTGCAATATTCATGACGTTTGCAATTTCTGTATAACGGATCGAGTTCGATTCAAAGTTTCTTAACGAGCTTTGGAATCAATTGATAATATTACCCCGCATTTCAAGTTCAAACATACATTCCTGTTATGCTGTGGTGCAATGCAAAAAAATATAACTATATATTTCTTCCTTTGAATTAATATAGGTATTGCCAACGAATATTGATGTTAGGTGTGTATTTCACCAATATTAATTAAGTTTCCTGAAAACGGCACGATGATTAATAATGCAATTTTTGTAATGAGCCAGCCTTATATCAGTAATCAGAAAGAAAGGTATAGCTATCTTTAAGTTGAACATTTGTTGATATGCATCTATAAATATGTTCTGGTAATTATATTCACTAACCTTAACATTTTATCTTATCGGGTTACGATGTTACATACGTTATGATAGGTTGATATTGATGAAATGTTAAAACGTGTAAGCATTGTAAAATATATATACACATGTGTTTTTAGAGGTAGTAGAGCCTGCTGAAGCTATTACTGGTTTCAGTATGAATGGGTCGGTTCGACCGAAATAGTGCCTCCCTCTCACTGAAAACCGATGTGAACTAACAGTGATTGCATTTTGGCGTTTCGTTCGTTCAGGGACAGCGCCGGAGGTCCACCTTCCCTCCCCTCGCTCCACCTTCCTTCCACACCTTATGCCCTTTCCCCCCAAACACAGGCTGGCAACGCACTTACGACTCCCCTGATGTCGCAAGTGTCTATGGACGGTGGTGATCACATAACAACACGTTCTTTTGTCTCTTGGATATAAAAAAAAGGTACCGATATTAGCTCTATTTGATCGCATCTGCTTCAAACCTATACCAAACGATCCTTGCATTTGCATAGCGGAGAAATATTTCACATGAATATTTATGTGAATATAGAATATAAGGAATTCTTACAAGCATAGCAATTCGATATTGACTTTAAGAATGTAATATGCAATATTTTATTTATCCTCGCCTTTGATAAATATATAACTTAATATAGTTCGAAATCATTTAGTGGATATTCATCTATAACCTTTTTTTTGCATGGTGAGATAGAAAAACCCTATTGTACCTTTGAACACATTTTAAGGAAGCGGGGACTGCCGACTGGCACTGCGTCTGCTCCCCCGACAGGCATTGGCTCTCTAAGGAGTCCTGATTGCGGGACTGTTGGAGGGGTCAAAGATAGTATGCCCTTTAAAGGGGGAGTGGGTGTTGATCTATGACACTACTTTTTGGACACTGTATACTTCGTTTTGGCATTTGCAAAAGTCATAAGAATAAATGTGACGCATGCTAGTTGATTTCTGCCAAATACGTCTTAGTACGAGAAACGTTGCAGAAGTATTACTTAAATCGCAAATAGATTTTTTTTTTATAATTATCATAAACCACTCTATATATTTATTGTATTTTATATTGGAATAGATAATACCCACGATATTGTTCTAATGCATATGATTTAACATTTAACTTTTTCCAAACTTATCAATACAACTTAACGAAACAAATCACCACGTTTAATACTATACAACACGATAACCACACATAACTCTCTGGGTCCTGAGTGAAAATCATCGCTGAAAGATAAAAAAGGATAATTTCCTACAACATATATGCTGACTCGAAGCCCATTTGCTATACCAATACACTAAACCGTAAATATTTATTTGTATACAAATTTTTATAGGAAGTAGGGCCACGGTACAACTACTACTGGTTTCAGCATGAATGGGTTGGCTCGCCCGGGGTAGTACCACGCGACCCACAGATACATCGACGTGAAGTAACAGTGCTTGAATTGTTGCGTTTCGTTCAGTCAGTGACTGCGCCGAAGGACCACTTCCCTCTCCCCTCACTCCCCTCTACACTCCTTCTCTCCCGCAAACACAGGCTGGGAACGCATTTGCGACTCCCCTGGTATTGCTAGTGTCTATGGACGGTGATGATCACTTAACATCAGGTGACCCACTGGTTAGTTTGCCTCTTGTAATATAAAAGATAAGATACTTTGTATATTTTTAATCTGTATTTCTACAATATTTATATGTGTAAATAAATGTATTTTGTTTGTTTGTTTTGGTGTATCATAGGAAGTAAGTATATGAGGATTCATTATGGACTGTATTTTAATACTTTTATTATTATTATTTATTTATTTTTTTTACTTTATTTTTGGCAATTAATCTTTCAGATTATTGCTGCCATCGTCACGTAGTCAATAATATTACAAGCGTCGTGCAATCACTTCAATATTGCGTCGTGTGAGTCAATATTCTAACAAGATGGTGGATCCCTTGTTAGAACCTGCTAGGGAGTTTTTGTGGCATCTCAGAATTTCATGCTCCGTGGTATTATTTTCTATTCACTTCACTTATGCACAATAAACTAACTAGATTACGTAAAATTCCACCAAATTTACAAAATATAGAGTCCAATAACACAAGATTATGAATAAAATATAAAATCCACTACATGACAGACTAAAATCCCGCCAAAAACTCTACGTTTATTATTTTACTGTTGTTCAATTTTATCGTGAACATTTAATTTCTGTGGACAAGCATAATTACATATAAGCTATGCAAAACTCCCAGAAGCACTCTGTTTATTAATAAAAATTGGTGCAGCTGTTTTGGTAATTAGGCTTGACAAATAATAGTAGTCAAAATTGTATTTGTATGTGTGTAGATTTAAGGGATTAATATTTGCTTTTACATATGAAAAAACTCATTCAATGTAGCCCTTTAAGACTAGATTGTTTGAATGTTAATTCTAGTTCAAAGTACAATAAAATCGTTGATAGTGATATATAGTATTGCTATTACTGTTAAAAATATATTTGCAGACATTTGAATAATTTAAAATCCTCTTTTATAATCTCCAGGAAACCTTCAGATTAAAGTTATTGTCTTGCAGAAAGTTGTGATGGTTAAATAATGAATTTAAGGTAAAATTCGCTTTTAATATCATTTCAGCAAGAAATGCACATTCATAATATCCAAAATAAGATTTGAGCTGCAAGTTACGTTGGACTCGAAATTGAATTTTCACAGCTTTCCGGGGAACAATTGTTCCTTAAAATTGAAACTAAAGGGGGTATGGCGTTCCGAATGGCAGCAATGGAATTTAACACTTAATGCTAAAGCTACAAAGTTGAAAGTTGTGGTGAACGTTGTAAGTGCAATTCGAGTCGTTTTTAATCGAATTGCAGTTAGAGAAAGAAGATATGGTACGTCTATTTACGGTCCATGAGTTTCAACCTGAAATCTTTTGTGCTAGATTTATAATGTAGGAAATAATTTAAATAATTCTTTGTTATTGGATATTCTGTCTAGCTTATATATAAGGTGTAAGACTTTAATCGCAATTAATTGAATATAAATATAGTCAATATAATATGATAATATTAGAAAGAAATTGTTGCGTAAGGAATATATAGGTATATACCTATAAGTCAATTAAAATGAACACTTAGTATTATTTGCTCAACAAGTGCCAATTTCGAATAGGTTTTATAAGATATTAGCGCGGCCGGCGGACGTTGTCCTGCCTTGATAATAAAAAAAAACTAATATTCAGCTGCCACCTACTGGGTTGAATTATAAATCTAAACTATTCCTGAATTCACATGAACACATAAAAAAGTTTATCAAAATCCGTTTAGGAGGACTTCGGTCACACACGGTCAGTAGAATTATATGTACCGCGTGAAAGGTTAGTCAGTCGCAATATTTACACAGGTTATTTAGTAGTCACGTCTCGTTCTAAATCAATAAAAAAAATAAGTGCGTAATATTTGACCTAATTATTTAGAGGAAAAAGTAAATTATATTCAATCCACAACGCGGTTTTGTTAGAGCACACGCTAAGACGGTGTTGTTGACCAACGGTCAGAGATATGGAAGCGTTAAAGAACGAACAACAAAGAATATTTTTTTTAGAAATGTGCCTATTTTAATTTTGGTCGAATAGCCGATTAATCGGAGATTTGAGTTTTTTCTTTAGTACGCATATTTTTTAAATTCTTAGAACAAACTGTAACTAGGGTTCTCTGTGTTGTTTATTAGTATTTGTTTTGATATTATTATTTTATATGTTAAATATCACCATGAACTAACATCATTTCTTAGACTATTGTATGCGGCCAACCTAATACCTGATAAAAAGATTAAGACGTTGCATGATTTCATGACTTTTTCTAAGCTCATCTGGGCAACAACCTTCCTTGGGTTAAAAATCCTTAGCCAAGTATCTATAGGTGGGTTTTGTAAGCTATTTTTATACTAGCCACGTCCGCGACTTCGTCCGCGTGAAACCTTATCTACAAAATTAATAAATTAATCACAAATATATTAAGTCCATTTCTTATCTACTGTTCTTTCGTACATAAGTCTTCGCTATTTACACTAAAATATTTTTTTTTATATCAAAGGAGGCAAACGAACTGGTGGCTCACGTGATGGTAAGTGATCACCACCGCCCATAGACACTAGCGACATCAGGGACGTCGCAAGTGCGTTGCCAGCCTGTATATGGGAGAAGAGGGAGGGGAAGGAAAGGGAAAGAAGGAAAGAGAGACGTGGGCCTCCGGCTCTCTCACTGACCGAACGAAATACAACAATGCAAGCACTGTCATTTCACGTCGGTTATCTGTGAGAGGGGTGGTACTACCCCGGAGGAGCCGACCCATTCATGCTGATACCAAAAATAGCTTCAGTGGGGCTCTACCACCTACTAAATGTAGATGTTGATAGACTTATTCGAAACAACGACTAAATGTTACTCAAAGATTTTCTTGAAGAGGTGTTATTATGAATACTGTATTTTGATGAGTTTGACAGTGATGAGTGTTCACACAAACAGACAGACATTTCCAAAAATAATTTAAATGTATTTTAATACTTATTTCTAGACATCTGCAACATTTTCTAATCTAAAAAGTCAAATCTAAAAGTTCAAATCTAAAAAGTACAAACACTTTATATTTATATTCTTATTATAAACTAGCGAGCCCAGCGGACGCTGTCCCGCTCAGATAATAAAAAAAACCTTGACAAATTACATACCTAAACTATCTTCGTGAACCACTTTATCTGCTGGTGAAAACTGCATGAAAATCCGTTCAGAAGTTTTCGAGTTTATCGCATACATTCAGACAGTAGCGGTAGGAGACTTTGTGTTATACTATGTAGTGATACGTATATAGATACTATTCTCTACTTTGGCAAGAATAACGGCGACTGTCGGAGTTAAATAGCATCGGCACACGGCACTATCATGCCAACTTGCAAAAGAGAACGTTGTTTGAAGAGCCAGACTGTCCAGGCTTAGCGTGTTTACCATCTCAGATCACACTGTCGTTTAATTTCAGGAATGATTGTGGTCAAAGTTTATAAAACTCAAGTATATTGTTTTTTTTTTTGTTAAATAAATTATTAAATAAAGAGTAACGGCAAAGTTCCGTTCGTTTGGATATAAAATGTGTAAAGCTCCCGAGAATACCAATTCCGTGTTTACCGCTAAAGTTTTCAATTCGCCAAACTTCGCCATTCTATATTTAACTGGAGTGTTCTTTTGATGTTTACTGTTTTATCACGTTCACTGCTTCGACGGAAATTGAGGTGTAATTTTCTATTTTGCTATGAGGTCGAAAAGACCCCATACCCAACTTAACTTTAATAAATTGATAGGTCGTTACGACCCCTCGATTAAAACATATTGCTTATGCTTACAATAAATCTCTGTGAGTAAGTTATATAATGTATTATTTTGTAAAACTGTGTTCATTATTTAGCTTAGAACATAATTGACTTATAAAAAACGTCCATAATTATCCCAACAATTTTTCTAATTTAAGCGGGGCTGGTTTTGAAATCTGTAATCTTAATTGAAAGCAAGAAATAAATGAAATAGACTTTTTGTGGTACCATTCAAGTAGGTTTTTAACATATTGACAAAGATGTGAGGTCATAAAGACAAACCATCACACTGTCGTTGCTGCCACCGCGGTTAGTGTTAGGGGAGAGTGGGGTAATTGAGAGCGACGGGTAAATGGGAACAGTTAGATAAATAGTACACCTCCCCGTACTACACTGTCGCGAACCTATTCTACAGCTGAATGGAGAGCCATTCATAGCGCATGCGAAAGTAGGATTGAAAGGACGCACTAGTTTTGTCACTGTAAGTCGAACAATTATTTTTGTATTTTCGATATAATTTTGGTCATCAGTTATAACGCATGTAAGTATTATATTCTTGAGTTCAAAGGTATTATGTTTTTGCTCATATCATACACGCAGTATCTGTTTTCAAATGTAACATAGATTGAAGTTAATGAAAAATGCTTTTGAAAGTGGCGGCCATTTTTATGTATATTGACTGATTCGGGTAATTCGGAACGGTATTAGTTAGATAATTTGGAACGTTCCCAATTACCCCTTACCCTCCTAATTACCCATAGAACTGCTGGTTGATTGTGTAAAAATATTTAAACTTTATAAATTATTTCAGATGCCTTGTAATTACGTAAGAAAGATCGATCAAACGACTTTCTTGATTACCTCATACCATTCCCTTTTCCCCCACGGGATGATCTCAATTACCCCATAGGGTATCGGGCAAACAGGAACGGCAATGTTTTTTGTTTTCGTTTATATTTTTATAAAAACGAAACATTTTAAACAACGTTTTATGACTACTAAGTTTATTATACTACTAAGTTTATATAACTAAAGTTTATTTAGCAATAAAATTTGATTTAGTTTATAACCTTTTTCTAATATTTTTTAGCGTTTGAAGTTAAGTGTTCCCAATTCCCCCACTTTCCCCTATATGTTTGAATTTCATGCTGGACAAATATCCTTGTATTTAGTTCTACTTGTGTATGCTTGTAAGGATTCTTAAACATATGGCTTTAGGTTTACACTGACCTCTGTGCTGTCCCCTTATTTTTGGTGCCTGGGATACGCTACGATCACCAGCACGGAATTTTGCGCGGCCTTCGATACTATACGCGGTTATTGCCGTTGCACAATATTGCGGAATAATAACGTGCTCGCGCTATCCATAGTGCGCGAAGACTATCCCCGTAGATACGTGCAGATTTCCCGACAACCACACAGAAAAGAATCACAATGCAGTAGTGAAATAGAAGTACAATATTGCGAAGAAAAAAAAGTGTCATTTAGTAGCAGGAACACTATTTTTAGAACATTATTGTTTGCTTACAACAATCGAAGCGACAAGGTTTCAGTATGTACGTCTCCTTTTCCACACTTCGATGAGTCACGTACTGTTTTCTTTGTTCGGGACGTCTGAAGAGAACTCTGGAATGGTTCAAACATTTCCTTAGTCTTCAGAAGTAGTGTAATTTTCCTGAAGGTCGTGTCAATATTCGTATGATAAGGAAGAGCTTAGCTTTTCAATATTCCAGTGATCCTTGGTCCAAATAATGCGACAATGATCCTCATTTGAAGTCGCGAATATATTTACTGTTCGAAACGTAAAGGGAATGGTGTATACCTTTTACTGGGAAATATGATTTTTGTAATACTCAAATACACCGTCGAATGTATTGTTATTTCCCTTTTCATATTTAGCTTGTTTTTTGGTGGCCTCGGTTTTTATCAAATCCCGTCGGTAATTTCTCGTTTCCAAGTATTAAAACCTTGTTCGGGGATAAATATTAATTTTTGTTTTATATTCGTACCCATTGCGGGAAGTAAATGTAGATATTAAAGATTGAAAAGTAATCTTCTACTTACTGCCTTATTTCTATCAAAATATTTTTAATAAAATCAGACGATAATAGTAGCTTATCGACGATAATAGTAGTAATCGGTGCCAACCGAAAATCATATCATCTACATCTAGGTACAAAGGCACCGACTTCCAATGCATCTCTTGGTAGCACACATATTCATATGTTTCATTAAATTTGGTTAATTTGATAAACTATTTATTTTCCGGTTTTCAGTGCCTTATTTTTATGCCTCTGATTAATATTGAAGTCGATTAATTCTTTTTTTTTGAAAATTTACTTTATTTTTCCATTTTTAGTGTACATAATTATTTTTTTCTATAACATGTGGGTCACCTGATGGTAAGTGATCACCGTCGCCCATGGATACCTGCAACACGAGAGGAATCACAGATGCGTTGCCGGCCCTTAAGAAAGGAGTAGACTTGTTTCTTGAAAGTTGTGTTATTTTGTCAGGGATCCCATAATCAGAACCTAACCAAACTCTCATCAAACTACCCTTGAAGAACACCCTTTACAATAAAAAAGGAATCATCGAAATTGGTTGGCATGATATTGATTTATTCGTCTATTTGTCGTATACACACCAAATGCAAATTTAACACTTATACGGTTTTGCACTGGATGCCGTTGACAGAACTGGACCAAACGGGAAGCACTAGCTTTCAAATAAAAAAAGAATCTTCAAAATCGGTTCAGCCAGTCCAAAGTTATGAGGTAACAAACATAAAAAAAAACATACAGTCGAATTGATAACCTCCTCCTTTTTTTGAAGTCGGTTAAAAACTCACATAACATTCATATTTAAAAAAAAAAAAACACTATTCTAAAATATATACCAAGATATTTTAAATTATTATTTGGGTAATACAGGATACGAAATTAATACAGCGTTCAAATAAATACATACCTTCCAAGAATCCAATATTTCATGAATAAGCTTCCATTTTATATTAAAAATTAATTAAGTTTTCCTACCTCGAACGAATCTGTACCGAAAAATTCTACTTCCCCGATTTGGGAAAGTTTCATTCGAGGGCTTGAAATGAAGGCAGCTCGGTTTTAACTTTATGAACGGAAATTTGTAATTCCCAAAATACAACCACAGCTTACTGATTACAACATTTTAGTTGTAATCAGAAATTTGTTTTGTATAGTTATTTTTATCTTTGCCAGCTATTTACCGAGTCGCTTAATTGCTTTGTTTTTTTAGTTTCTGTAAGATAAGGAATTACATGAAAAAACATAGAGCCTACGCAGTGGGATAAATTAGCAGCTAAACATTAAGAATGGTGAGCTCGTGTTGCAACTAGAGTCTAGATTTATGAAGAACTTCGATGTATTGCACTCGATATTAGACGTGAAAATTCGAAAGTTCGACCACCAAAGGCAATTTATTTTACTTTATTTTTGGCAATCAATCTTTCCGATTGTTACTGCCATTGTCACGTTAACTTCACGTTAATAATATCACATGCGTCGTGCAATCATTTCAATATTAAGCATTGTATGAATCAATATTCTATCAAGGTGGTAGATCCCTTAGAACCTTACAGGGAGTTTTTGTGGCATCTCAGAATTTCATACTCCGTGGTATTACTTTTCATTCACTTCACTTATACACAATAAACTAACTATATTACGGAAAGCACCACGAAACTTATAAAATATTGAGTCAAATAACACAAGATTATTAATAAAATATAAAATCCACATCCATGACAGACTAAAATCCCGCCAAAAACTCAAAAGACAATTAATTATATTTACAAGAATGGTGTTTTCACTTATATCGAAAATTCAAGAACTTTTCAGAAGAAAATCGGCTGACTCAACCATATGAAAACACATGCGCGTCAGAGTTCAAGCAGTCGCTATGGCCGAAAATGGTCAAGAGAATACAAAAAGAGAATGAGTAGCTAAATCAAAAAAGGCTAGAGCAGATCCAGAATGTATTTCTGAGAGGGACATAAGGATTACACGAGTAATGAGTGTCCGCTTTAGTTTCTGGTATTCATTCTTTATTAATTAAGTCCAACAATAACTTCTAAAATACTTATATACCTTGAACAAAAAGGTAATTAAATAAATTACACATAAATTGACCATATATTGCCTGCTAAAGATATTTAGAACTGCATCAGGGTTCGTCATTGTAGTAATATCTTGAATAAATGCTTATTAAGTTCAGTCTAGCTAGATAATCTTCTCTTATACTGCTGTTAAGATATGACTTCAATCGGCGTAATGTAGGGAAAGGTCTTGCAAGAGAAAATGTGTAATATATTCGACAGTAACTTTGTTCTATTAAAACCAAGTTATATTCTCTTGATAACCTTCAACACCTAACAAAATATCCTCTATATCATCACCACCTAGACGGTACAGCAATTTTTGTAGTTTTTCTTTTCGTACGTTATTTTTATGATACTTTGGACAATATTATGTATGTAGTAGCGTTATACTTTGTGAAGGTGGGTGAAGTGTAAGCAAGCATTTTTTTTTTTAAAACCTTCTAAACTCTACCTTCCTTTAGGTCTATTACGATCAATGTAAGTTTTGGTTTCGTAATCTCGATAGGTTCTTACTAGATTTGGCAAGACAGGATGTGGAATGCAAAGGCTTGAGGTGAGCGTTGATGTATATCGATGGCGACTCCTTAGGCATGCACTTGAGCCACAAACTTTATGTATTTCGGATTCTAGCCTCTCAAAATCCTCGAAATACTAAGAATTCGGTTTTGTATGGAATTTTGAGTAGACACACTTTTAGTATTTATATTTTCATAGCTTGTTGCGCGATTTAAACTGGTAGACAAAACTTAGTATCATTGTCTACATTTCGACATTGGTGATCATTACTGCTCGAATAAATTCCTCAAAATTTGTGATATTCACGATAACGTTACTTGTAATTAATGAGTGTTCTATATAATTATTGGCAAATAATTTTTCTTTACGAAATTCAATTTTACGAACTCTGCAATATGTTTCTGAAATACAAATAAGTGATCCATCAATAAACATGAATTCTGTATGTTTTAAATTTATTACGTAACAGAATGTAACAGGTTTGATGAAATAGAGGTGCAGTTTAATAATATAACTTCGGTATGTTATTCGATACATCTTACTCAATTTTTATTAGTAGTTTGTGTATAAATAATTTATTTATTTAAACTTCAGAAAATGAATGAAATATACCAAATAAAGAGATAACGTCAACGTATTATCAGATCTGTTTATACCTACAACTGCGAAAATTTTAGAGAACACAATATATTATTCTGAAAGCGAAGAATAGTTAAATTGCCACGTATTGTGGTAGTACCTTATTAATTAAACAAGTAAATGTAAGTACCTAAAGTACAAGTAAAGCAGAAATCTTTTTGGAATTTTATCCTCCACTTTAAACACTAGAATCTTCTTTAACAATCAACTCGAAACTCAGTAATTATGTGGAAAACTTAAAGAGATAAACATAATATGACACTTCGTGAACAACAACTTCTAAGAAATTTCTCTTCTATAATTTAAATTCCTAAGTCTTCGGAAGCCGCAACCTTTGTAATTTTATACACAAGAAGTACTCAGCGCTATGAAACCCGCTCACACAGTTCAACAATACCAGATGGTTTATTCATTTCACGAGTATATTATAACAAATAAAAGAATAAGAAGAATAGTATATCCTATTACATGAAAACCTTATTCGTAGCATTTTCCCAACTAAGACCACAAACGAGAAAATGTATATCTAAAAGTAATTCTTAATACCTACTTAAAACGTTTACTTAGTAACACAAATGAATAGTCTTTATTATTTTTTTCGCAGTAAACGTTATAGTTCCTTGAAAGCCTATTGTACTATTTTCGTTTTTAGTTCTCGGGAATATATACATTTTTATGAGTGAAATGCTTAGATAAAGTAGATTATATAAATGACCGTCATAATATTGACACTAAAACAATCATAAATTAGATATTCCATGTTTAAAATATAAATTCGTGTGGTCAGAAACACAGATCCCTAAGCTTTTTTAAAATTCCGAATGAAATGTGACATGGAAATATAGATTATTTATATCCGTTTATTTTTGACACGTAAGAAAAAAGTATTACACTCCCTATACTTGACTCTTTGTTGCTCTCTCTGCATGATGCTTACATTATTTTGTTGTTTTCTACCAATTTCACAATGAAAATAAAACGAAGTAAATAATTAGATAATTTTTTAAATTATTCTTTTATATCATAGTCACCGGATTATATTATATAGGAAGAATAACAAACGTCCTAAATGGAAATTATTAATAGCAAGAATTTTATTTGTGAGATTTTCCAAACGCCTAACGTTCAGATGTGGCTCCGGTCGTGCTACACTTAACAAAATTAATTTTTAATGAGTGTTCATAAACGCAAGCAAAGAACAACTCAGAAAATGTATAAGAATACGGTATAAATAGATGTCAATTTTTTTTGTACATTATATGCTTTACCGTGTTTTACGTGTTCTTGACATATTTTTTCACCGAGAGCTCCAGATTGATTGTCAATTTTTTCTTTGGTATAATCACTATGAAGCTACTCTGTATCTGACTATAATGATTATTAATCAATCGTCAGTTACATCTGTCATCCTACTAGCCTCTCGGTAGCTGGTTAGATACTGTCTAACCTTAAAATGTGAAATTTTTATCTTTTTATCTAATCGTATGGCTAAAAAGAATACTCATCTTTTATTGTCGTCGATTGATTGATTACTCTATTTGTCGTTGCGAGGTTTAGTTTATGTAGAATATTGCAGTGAACAAGAATTTGTTACTCTCTAACATTACGGAGGGACCAAGTTCACGGAAATGAGAGGTACTCTCTTCATGCTGATTCGAGTAATATCAACCCCATTCCATGTCATGCTTAATCATGTAGAGGATGGTAGTATACAGATACCCTTTTTTTTACATGGGGAAATCTCTACAGATATCCACCCTAGCCGGGCAGCTGAGGGTGGGGTATGTTCGAGTTGCACAGACTAAAACCCCATGGTGCCTACTTACACCTATTTGGCCGGGGAGCAGGAGCTGCCAACGGCACTGCGTCTGCTCACCCGGCAGGTGTTGGCCCCTTTCCAGGGGCTCCTTCTGCGGCCTGAAGGGATCAACAACTCCCCCCAGGGAGGGGCGGGTGATAAGCCCCTCCCGACGAAATGTGGGAGTCGCATGGCACAATGCGCCTCTACCACGTGGGCCTGCTATAGCGCAGGTCGACGGACGTGCCTGCATCACATCCTATGATCACATGCGTTACAGATACCCTATCATAACTCCTGGTTACTGGATAGGCGGCGTCTGTTCTTAGTATGCGCTACATCTAAGCGTACCACAGTTGTGACTGCTGCGTCTAGTCTATGGTAATCTAATATAATTCTCGTGTTCTACCACCCAAACCACATACCAAGAGTTTATGAATGTATCCAGACGTTATTTTCTGTTCTATTTACATCACTTATGAAAGTGCACCTTCTGATTTATTTTATCTTCTGTATCCTCAGTTTAAAGCATCGCGTTTATCGATCTACCGTTGTTGGTTAAATTAATTTTCTTATAATATAGGAAAACACTGTATATTTTTGTATTGTTTGTACCAGCTTCAAGATTTAATAGATAATAATTGTTCATATTCTCGTCAATGGAGTATTTAGGGAAGAAGAAATTTCTTTTTGAAAGAAAGACTTAATTACTTATTATGATGTACACTATATGGTGGCGAAAGTTTCGTGAAAATTAGTTCAACCGGTTTCGAGATAGCATTGCAAACGAATCCGCGGTTAAAACTTAGTCTAATGTAAAGTAGCCTATGTCACCCGCTGTAATTTTAGCTATTTGCCAGTGAAATTCCCGCCAGAATTAGTTCAGCCGTTTCGGAGATTACCCGGAACAAACAGAAAGACAGACAAAAATTTTAAAAATTGCATTTTTGTTATCAGTATCGTGTATACTTTCGTACCTAATCACTGAATTTTTTTTTATTTTGCTGTTACATACAGGTACTTCATTTTTATTATATGTATAGATATATAGAAGATTAATACTGATGGTTGAAAAAATATACTGATTGTTACGTTGTTTTGTTCTTACTCAGGCAACCAGTAAAGTGCCATTCTGACAATTCATGGAATCTTTGTCTACGTTTTAGTAGACAGAAGTAGTTGTAAAAAGCCACACAAAATAAACTTGCACAGATTATATTCTCGTCATAATTGCGGTCAGTCTTCAGTTACTAAATATTTGCAGTTAGTGTGGGCTACAGCTGAAAAACTATTTAATGAGTTCGATATAGTTTAACACGGTTTGGACGGTCATCATAAAAACAAATAGGTAAAATTAGTCACCACCTGGTCATTTAACCTTAGGTGGACCCGTACTTAATTGAATGATGCTGAGTTTTATTAAATTGTACACATTACATTGTAAACAGAGACTAATAAAATCATCTGAATGTATTAAATCCATTTACGTATCTACTTTTCTCTCGTACTTATGTCGTGTTGTCATTAAAATTACAATAATATAATACTTTTGATAGAGTAAACCGATTTCAATAAAACCAAGGCTCGAGGATATGCTTTATGATTTTCGTGGCAAGGTTTCATCGTATACGCAGTACTTTAGCAGTAATACGTGTTTATATAAACAGTCAGACATTTCGAAAAATCATTGAAATATATCTTATTACTTATTGCAAGACACCAGACATCAAATTTGCGTTCTTATTGTATGTATAAGTGTATAGGTAGATAGCTACCCACCTCAGATCCAGACGGGTGTACCAGATTCCCTTTACTATGACCACGAATTAACCAAACGTTAATTTGTCAATATTTTTATATTGAACAATATCAAACACGTCTTTTGTATAATTCCGACCTATTTAAAAATGCTTTATACAAACATTATCCTGACAATTTATAAACACAATGGAAAATAATTAATTAAACAGATGCAGTCATTTCTATCCGCCATGCGTATATATACTTTGAGCAAATGATTTTTATGTATATAGATTCGTTTCTATTATTCGTTATTGCAGTACACATATATATATCGGTCCTCGGTTAATATATGTAGGTGTACTACAGCTTCCACTTCCAGGAATGCTACCATTATTAAAGATCTAAAATGGGAAGGTCAAGACACCTTCATAACAAAACTTACTACAGCCATGTTCCGACGGGTAGACGCGACGACGTTCCCATTAGTCAAAGGAATAGCTCCGCTCCATGCGCGACCACCAAATCGTCGGACCAAATCGTCGGACCAAACCTTCGCCACGCAACCTGGCCGCTCCGGAAGAGGATGGCTAACAAAATTAAATCACAATCGAATCAAGACAACCAATTAACAAATAGATAATCAACCGCTGAAGAGTGGGTAAACCTAAGGACCAGCTCGTGTTAATGAGCTGCGTAGTAAACCACCGAAGAAGGCACTATGCCTTGACCAGTTACGGCTTCCACTTTCTCATCCCCCATCTTTTATTATAATCTAGCTACCTCTTCTCTCTTAAATCAACTTCATTAAAGGTTAAATGTACCCTGCTCAAAGTACAGAAGTAAATACCAGGAAATAATCGTCCTAAGTAATTGAATCGGCTGTCGGTGATAAATCCACATTGGGGCAATGTCCCCGTTTAATAAAGCCTTCACAATTTAAGAACGATTCGTTATATATTCAGTTTTATCTCGGCCGTAACAAACGGCTGGATTATTATAGATTCGAGAGTTGATTTACTGGACGGCGGAACGTTCGGTTTCCAGGTTATTTTACTGCAGAGTTTTGACGTATCTTGGCAAGGTGTTACCACGGTTATTTATAACTCTCTTTTCATTTAGTATTCATTTAAAATAATCAGCGTATATATTCCATTTCTGGGGAAAGATATAGGCTTAAAGCAAATACTAATTTAAAACATCTCGGTTTGATTTTAGTAGTGAAATTGATGGTTAATAAAAAATTAAAATTTATATTGACCCACCGCCTAATACATTTGCACGTCTTATTTAGAAAGGTTATATATGTAGTTGACAATGTACTTAATCTATAGAAATAGATAGAATTGATGTTTATTGTGTCAAATTACCGTTTCTTGTATATAAAAGTATTGAAAACCAATGTGAAGTAATGGTCAGTGAGAGCAACGAAGACCCACCTACCCTCCCCTTCCCTTTCCTTCTTCCTTTCCTCTCCCTTCCCCCAAACAATGGCTGACAACGCACTTGCGATTCCCCTGGTGTTGCAAGTGTCTATGGACTATGGTGATCGCTTAACATCAGGTGAGCCATTTATTCGTTTGCCTCATATGATATATAAAAAAGCCTGTGTTGGCGGGGAAGGGAGAGGTAGAGGTGTGTCTGCGGCGCTCTTACTGACCGTACGAAACAAAACAATTTCACAACAAACAAACGTTATTACTTCAGTTACATACGTACCAACGTACTAACCCGGGCGAGCCAACCCATTCATGCTGAAACCAGTAATAGCTTCAGAGTGTCTCTACCACCTAACAAAACCTGAATAACGGCCAGACCAAACATGCCTGGCTAGCTATCACCCTTTCATTGAATATGTTTCTCCAAGCACATATAGCTCTTCCAGAAGCTGCAATAGAGAACCAGTTCCCAACCAGGCTAACGTATTTAACATCTCAGGTTGCATCGTCAATTAACGTCAGATGAGATTTTGGTCAAATTCTAAAATCTAGAAAATATGTAAAAAAAAATTATTACAAATTTGACGTTGACTAAAAGATCGTACTATTCGAATATCATTAGTCCCTATACTAAATTATAATTGACATTGTTCGGCGTTTAGTTGTCCTATGACAAGGCAATGTTTTTCGCGATAAACTCAATAACTACTGAACGGTTAATGTGGTTAACACCAGTAGAGAAAGTGATTCACAAGAAAGGATTAGGTATATAAATTGTCAAGGTTTTTTTTTTATTATCAAACCGAGGTAACGTACAGCAGCCCACTAGTGTAATATATATCACTTTTCATATAGCACTAATGTAGTAACTCTTTCGGCACAAAGTATATTAGAGTGAGTGTTTAGCTGGGAATTAGTAGCACTGGGAAAGGTTTCAGTTATAGTTCCCACGTTGGCCAAGGATGTGGACTTTTAAGTGCCGCTTGACGCAGCGAAAAGTTCGTTGTTATTTTTCACATACGATTTGATGAGACATTCAGACGCAGCCAATTTGTTGTAGTTTGTAGCGCCCATACAATACGCATATACATTTAATATAAACCAAATAAGAAAACCAGCCTCACTGTCTGTAAATGTCTTAGGTTTTTGGTGAGTAATTTATAGTTTCGCTAATTATTTTACTTTCATAAATGTTTATGTGCATCAGCTCCAACGACCATCGCCCTGACAAAGAAGTTGCTCAAACAGCTAGCTCCTGGGCTATAATTATTTACACGCTTCAAGTTTTCATCACCATAACTATAAAATCTTTATTGATTTGCCTTTAACGAAACATAGTATACCACTGGCTGATACGACACTTTTAATTATGATCTTCTTTTAGGAGTTTTTGGCGGCATCTTGGAATGCCATGTAATGGTCTTTATATTGTATCCAGAATCTTGTGTTATTTGGCTCTATATTATGTAATGTTGGTGGTGCTTTACGTAATATAGTTTGGTTATTGTGTACAAGTAGAGTGGATCGTAAATAATAACACGGAGCATTATTTATTTATTTTTATATCATAGGAGGCAAATGAACAGATGGGTCACCTGATGTTAGGTGATCACCACCGTCCATAGACACTTGCAACACCAGAGGAGTCACAAGTGCGTTGCCAGCCTGTGTTTGGGAGGAGGGCAGGGGGGATAGGAAGGGAAGGAGGAAGGGGAAGGTAGGTGGGTCTCCGGCTCTCTGACTGACCGAACGAAACGCAACAATGCAAGCACTGTTACTTCACGTCGGTTTTCTGTGAGAGGGTGGTGCTTCCCCGAACGAGCCGACCCATTAGTGCTGAAAACAATAATAGCTTCAGCTTGGCTCTACCACTACAATACTGACTTGTCACAAAACCTCTTGGGATAGTTCTAATTATAACAAGAAACTTGTAATATCGTTACTCACTTGACAAAATCAAAAATACTTTATTCAGTTTAGGCCTTAATAAGGCACTTATGAACGTCAAAAACTACCACCGGTTTGGAAACACCCCAGTCATCAAGAAGAACCGGCAAGACACTCGATCTGGTTTATCTTTTTAATATATATAATATTTAGACTATATTACATACATGACATAAACGTTTTAATGAATGCACAGAGATGAGTCAATTCCAGACATCACTATCGTTCACATACTGATCCACTCTATAATCTTTTGAGACCAAAACCCGCTAGACATGGCGCTTAAATTCACAATCCTGCAAATCGATAATATCCTTTGGAACCTTCTTATAGAACCGTACACTATTTCCCAAAAAAACTATTACTCGTTTTCCTAAGTCTAAAACATGGGATAACTAGTTTGTCACGGTTCCTAGTACTTAGACTATGCCGGCCTTTTACGAAATCCAGTTTATCAAGGTTCCTTCGGACATACATTAAATTATCAAGAATGTATTGGGAAGGCAGAGTTGACAATGACAGTACTAATCTACTAGAAGACTGGTTGCTAAAAATAAAATAGAAGACCATCTTTTGATACACGATCAACTATTATGTTTTTGGCGGGATCTTGGAATGTCATGTTGCGGTTTTTATATTTTATTTATTATCTTGAGTCAATAAGATCTATTTTATGTAATATTGGTGGTGTTTTACGTAATATAGTTTAGTTATTGTACACTAGTGAAGTGTATGAGATATAATACCACGAAGTATGCAAGCATGCAATGCAAAATTCCCTGGAAAGTTTTAACAAAAGGACCATCACCTTGTAATATTCAAATAAATAATCGCAAGAAAAAGATAGTGGCAGTAATAATCTCACTAGAAGATCGGTTGCAAAAAACAAATTAAATAATAATGTATTTTACGCCATTTACCTTATCCATAGAAAGCTACGTCGTAATATATTCTTCTCTTACAGTTATAAAAATCTCTACAAAATTAGATCTCGTCTGCCTTCCAAAAATGATATAATTAAAGCTTGCGACATGTTTTTGTCAATTAAGTATGGCGTAGGAGGCGGCTGGAGTTACGTATGATACTTCGTAAGTACGACTTTTTGTCATTTACTTCGTGAAAGTTTTATTTCAAATATAATGTATATTACTTGTTAGCGTTGAGATATTAACGGAAATATATGAGACATTGTTAAGCATTGTATATATTGCGTAGAATATATAATAGGCAGGGAACAAGTGATCCATTTTATTACAGTGCGATTCCTAACGTAATACGTAATGAAACTAGTGTTTATAAAGAAATCAGAGGGACCGGCGAACGTTGTCCCGCCCTGATAATAGAGAAAAAAACTTGAAAAACTGATATATCTAAACCGTTCTTATGAATAAAATAATAGTCACTGCATGACAATTTAAGATTTATTTAAAACTATATTGCTTACTTATTCTCTTTTTATTTACACCATCTTGGCTCATCAAATTTGATTCCTAAAGCATCTCAGTAAGTTTTTTTAATCTCATAAAGACGTTTTAAGACTTATTCATTGCATAGTATATCTGTTCCTGATCTAATTTATTACACTACCAGACTAAAATGGTCTCCGTTGCCCTGTTAACAAGATTAATTATATGCGAACATGTGTCCACTGTCTGAGTTATTGGTTTTATTTAAGAATATGTCTTAGGAACGTAATTGAATTTTTGTTTTACTCAGCTTTTATTACAATTTTCGCCGCAGAAGACTTTGTTAGTGCCGTTAATATATGCCTATATATATTATTTTTTCAAAATAGTTTTTTTATTATGTTTTAATGAAATGTATGGTAGATATTTGGATTTTGATAATATTATATCTTATTCATTGCATTTTGTACATATAGGCTAAGCAGTAGTGATTAAATTCAAACAAAATAAACATTACTCATATAAGGGTATTTAGTAGGAGGTAGAGCCATGTTGAAGCTATTACTGGTTTCAGCATGAATGGGTCGGCTCGTCTGGGGTAGCACCACCCCTCTCACAGAAAACCGACGTGAAATAACAGTGCATGAATTGTTGTTTCGTTCGGTCAGTGAGAGCGCCTGAGGCCCACCTTCCCCTTCCTCCTTTCCTTCCTGCCAACCCTCCCCCCACCCTCTTCCCAAACACAGGCTGGAAACGCACTTGCGACTACCCTGGTGTTGCAAGTGTCTATGGACGGTGGTGATCACTTAACATCAGGTGACCCATCTTTTCGTTTGCCTCCTATGACATGAAAAATTCAAAGATTTGAAATGTGATGTCGTAACAAACATAGTTTTGTACATTGAGTCGCAAACGAGATATCTTAAAAAAAAAACAATAAGAAAGACCCTGATGGTACATATTTATCTCTAAAGGATAACCCCACAATAACCATTTTTATCTAATTATAAAAAAAAAATCTGTTATTTACCAAGTTATTTTATACAATACAGTATTTTTTTTTTTTCGAAATGTCTACGCTATTGACCCAGCAAGGTCTTAACAGCTTCACCGGACTACGCAATACAGTATTATTCCTTATCCAATTAGATACAACGTATGTAAAGTTGTACACGTTATGTAGATCAAAACTGCTCTTAACAGTATTTCATTAATATGGATATCTTGCAATCGTACGAAGCTAGGTCGGGCGGTAATTAATTTAGTATACGAATTATAACATTAAAATAATTCAAACTAAAATTTATTTCAAAATTCAAAGAAGAACACAGTTTTTCACTTCCATCGGCAGTCCTTATGATTGTCTCGACTTTTTTTTCTTAGACCCTTGGTTCTCTTTTAAAATAATCATGATAGTCTCATTTAATTTTTTTTTTTCGAAATGACTACGCTATTGACCCAGCAAAGTCTTAACAGCTTCACCGGACTATTAAGGCGAGCGCTTAAGGCACTCAGCCGATTTTATTTTGGCAACCAGCTCAAGGGTGCACGGCACACCTCGGCTTGACTGTTGCCTGTTGCATGCAAAATCGCGACCTATCTTAGCTAACCTAGCTAACTATTCATATACATATGAGTTTGTGAAACCAAGCATACACGCCTCAACAACTCCTCCATATATTTATTATCGGAAAATTGACAGTTTTTTAGTTCGATAAGGGAAGAAAAAGTAAACCCTTCCACTTTCATGTGTAAGCGTGTAGGCGTGTACGTGTGTGGGGGTGATCGTGTACGTGTGTGGGGGTGATCGTGTAGTGTTGTAGCGGTGATGTATATTTGTGTGTCACCGTATCGCGCAAGCAACGCACTCAAGGGCTCCCTACCGAGGGATCGAACCTAGGCTTGTGCCGCTGCCGTGGGAGGCCTAATCGGGTAATCAGGCCTTATTTAATATATTTTACATTTATATAAGTATTATGAAACTACAAATTTTATATGCACTACGGAGTTAGTGATGTGTGCTTCTTCTTACCATGGTAGAGTGAGCAACGCTATGCGGTGTTTATGCTTTTTCTATGAAAAATGTTTTAAGTAGTGACTTCCATAATAATATATACAATAATGTTTTTAAAAGTGGCTGTTGGTTCGCACTACATTTCCGAATACCATGATCATTTCTGCCTACCGCTTTCCCCTTCCTTCCACTCGCTTTGCTTCTATATAGATCGCGGACGCAACCTAACGCATCAGGGCATACGCCACGCAAAAAGTACATATTGAATACATCGCTAATTTAAAAATAGTGAAAATTGGTGTAAATGAACATTGCCGTCTCTGGATAAAATAGTGTATCGAAGAACATATTATCGAGTGTATTATATAGTAAATGAAGTACACTTGAGAAAGCTGTCAGATTAGTTTCCACAAATTTCCACACCCTTTCCTAAGAACCAGATATTTTTTACACAACAGTGGTTTTAAATTTAATAGTGACATATTAATTTTAATTTGTTTATCCTTTGGCAGATAGCATTGATGCAAAGAGATCAATAGACGCATTCATTTAAGGTGGTCTGCTTTTAGAAACCTTTATGAAATTATCAGGGATCGAAAAATGTCAGGAAGTCTGAAGACCCGTATTTATAATCAATATTTTATGCTTACAATGACGTATGATGCTGAAACATGGACGCTCAAAAAGTCAACAATGCACAAAATTTTTTTATTGCCCTTTTTTATTATGATGATATTAATTAGAGATAAAACGGATATCCGGTAGCCGGCCTATCCTGCTCAAATTTGAAATCCGGCCGAATAACAGATAAGAAACGAATATCCGGCCGGATACCGGATTTCAAATAAATACGACATAAATATTAAAGGTACTTTATTTAACATAGATAATTATGAATTTTTGATAACATACGAAAAAAAAAATACTCAAACTGCACTAACGGCAAATTATGATGAATAAATACAAATTTCTGTGCATTAAAAGGCAACAGACGATTTCGCTTGTGTTCGTATACAAGACCAACATCCGAGAAAAGTCTTTCGCTATATATACACTCGTGCAATGCGCTGATTGATAAACTTCGATAGGTTTGAATATTGTACAGCATTAGCTCACTACCAAATATAAGAATAACGATTACGACCAATGCACCCTGAATTCAGATAGGAATCAATTTCACACGCAACTGTGTTTTTTCTTTGATCGTGACATAGATTAGTGTCATTTTCTTATGATTTTATGATCATATTTGCAAACAATTCAAGAAGACAATAAAGCGGTAATGTCACTTATAAACATAAACGGAACGAAATCACCCGAATTCTCTCGATTGTTTAGTGATTCACTTGTGTAATGTGTCGCCACTCGACTATGTTCAGCCATATATGCGGTATTCGGTATCCGGCACAAAACCTATCCGTTTCATCTCGAATATTAATTTGTGCACGCTGTATATGCTTCATCAGAGCACACGGTTAAAGGAACAAAATATTGAAGATTTCCTGAATAAATTTAGTAACAGCACTATGGGTGTTTACTCGTTGTAACATGCCATCGGCTTTAGGGCTAAATCTGCATGTTGAATCCGTATTGACACGGCGGCGACCCTCTTATCCCTTGCGGCTTTCCTTTGATCTACCCATCGCACGTTAACGCGATCTGCCGTAATATTAACGTGGAATGATTAACCGTGTATTTATGAAATGTGTTGAAGCGAATAAAAGCACTAACATTTAGATATTGTAACAATCAAGCCAACTTTATCTACGTCTAGAACAATATTGTTTTGTAAGTGGAAGAGCCACGCTGAAGATATTATTGGTTTCAGCATGAATAGTTCGGCTTGCCCTGGGGTAGTATCACCCTCTCACAGAAAACCGACGTGAAGTAACAGTGCTTGCATTGTTCTGTTTCGTTCGGGTAGTGAGAGCGCCGGAGACCCGCCTCCCTTCCCCTCTCCTGTCCTCTCCTCCATCCTCTTTCCTGGTTGCTCTAAAATACAAGTTGACAACGCACCTGCGACACTCCTGGTGTTGCTATTGTCTATGGGCGATGGTGATCACTTAACATCAGGTGACCCTTCTGTTCGTTTGCCTCCTATAATAAAAAAATAATAATCTTTTTGTTTCAAAATTCTACGATCATTCTACGTATTTTTTGCAATGATTTTATCTGAGTTTTAACAATATAACTACTCCATAGAATAATTATGATATATTGCAATTTGATTGTAAGCTGCTCCCGCTATTTTGTATATTCTTCGGTCATTCAAAAATGAAAGTAGTAGTAGTAAGTTCTCCAATTCAAATTACGTCTATGCTAAATTTAATTAGTTTCATTGCTGTCTGTTCTGGGGTTAGGTAGTGAAAAATAAAGAAACAGATAGACAAGTTCTTATTTTACGCATATATAAGATTAAGTTTAGATGTCAAGATATCCTTTCTATTTACAATTGGTTGCATACATAGTAAGCAGCTGTTTTTCCATCGCTTTGTTGTCAAATTCGTTTTGATTATAATGTAACAGAAACAAACATATATTTCTTTATTAAAGTTAGACTTTTATGACTATACGTTGACCTTAAGATATAAATATGTATTTTCGTGGACTCTTCTCTTTGGACTATAAGATATACAACTTCGTAGAACATTAATGTTATGTATCCCATAAAGTTTAGCCAGTGTTAGCAAAGTAAGCGTAGTTTAGAATTGAATAAATAGTACAAAATATATATATTTGTGTAATAGATGTTTTGTTTTTTTCGAACTGACTACGCTATTGACCCGGCAAGGTCTTAACAGCTTCACCGGACTACTAAGGCGAGTGCTTGCGGCACTCAACCAATTCTATTTGGGCAACTAGCTCAAGGGTGCACGGCACACTTCGACTTGGGCTGTTGCCTGATACGTGCAATCTATCTGAGCTGACCGAAGCTAAATATTCATACATATATGAGTTGTTGGAGCATATATGTGTACTAAGCATACATACCTCAACAACTCATATATTTTTCGTATCGGATAATTTTATAAACTATTTCAGTTCGATAAGGGAAAGAAACAAAACCCTTCCACTTTCATGTGTAAGCGTGTATGCGTGCACGTGCGTGAGGGTGATATGTGTACTGTTGTTGCAGTGATGTAAAATTTTGTGTCACTGTATCGCGTGAGCAGCGTACTCAAGGGTTCCACGCCGAGGGAACGGACCTAGGCTTGAGGCGCTGCCGATCCGGGATATCTGGTAGCTGTAATAGATGTGAGAACTAACAATGTTCCATATTATGTATAGATTATAACTTAATACCAATACAATATACTCTATACAACTCACTAGGTTAGGTTAGATTGTTTGAACTAGAAAAATGTCAAAAATATCAAACTATTTCCATAGTACATTTAATCAAACATTCCATTAAAAAATGTAGATAAAAATCGCATAAAATAACATGTTACAATTTCCTTAAGCTTAAAGCTTCGCGTACGAGCGCGGCCTATACATAAAACATATTCGACTTCTACCACAAATGCTCTTCCAATGTGGTGAAAGACTACGAAATTCTAATGCATCGTGCGCTTATTCAGAGGGACGATATGGAAACGGTTTTAGAGATTAACGTTTACTTTATATAAAATAGAAGTTAATTATATTCGACTAAAATACTCATAATTATGATCGGAATCAACCGAACCTATTATCAACATTCAAACGAGAGGTCTAATATCCATAAACCCGTCTCCTTTTATTCGTTAAGTTTACACACAGTGCAGTGAATTTGTCGTGCCTCGATATAAAAATTGCAAAGAAATCTATTTACTAATAATTAAATTTTTGTCACGCTTTAATGTCAAATAGAACTCCTGTGTAAAGCTAAAGCTTTCGGGCTATACGAGAGAAATTTATGATTAGCTCCCACTCACAAATAGTAAGAATGCTATATTTATTGACAGTGCTTAAGACTACCTCATGGTAATCGTAGCAAATATTTACAAAACTTTGTTTTGTAAAACATCTTTTTATACGTGTATTGAAGGAAAATATAAATATGAAAAAGAGCATCGCGTCGATGCATCAGCTATCACTTGCTTATAACTATAAATTCGTCTAAGAGCTAGCAATGTTTTTGAAAGCGTGTATTAATAAGCCAGTTTATAAATACTGATTTTTAAATAATTTTAGTTTTTTTTACTAACTTTAAAGCGCTATTTAAAACATGAAATTATTATTACCAGACATTTTTATTATTGATTATAATTTCCTGATGTTATAGTAATTTCAAACCGTGGGTAGCCGTATTGTTCTTATTATCTTATGTAGATAAGTACAAATATATTTTCATTTCTAAGTAACTGTCGAGTTATTTATCATATTGTAACAGTTTATGATAACCCTACAGACATTACTACTTCTCTTTTAAATTCTTTAAAACACTTGTTTTTAATAGATTCTACAATTTGTTAAAATTGTTTCATAAAAACAACCTCCTTACACACATTCTTGTACAAAGTCACTAAAGCTGTCACTGTTGTGCTGTATAATTTATAACACATATAAGCTAGTATAAATAGCTAATAAATTTAAAAACCGTACATTTATAGAACAATGTAATTGTATTGGAACACCTAATTGATCGACGTAGGTTCTAATCCTAAAAAGAGCCAACGTCTTTGCTAAAAGAAATCGTTATGAAGAAAGTATTGCGGTAGGCATTTTTCTGAGAAACGTAGCTAATTTTTATCCTCAAGTTAATATTTTTCATCGAACAATCCAACAATTGTAGTTAAGAGCCAGTTTCTCTCCAAATTTAGCATGTTACCATGTTATGTTCGATCGCTATATAATATGAAATATGAAATAATATGAAATTCTGGGTAAACTTTAAAACTCCAGATTGCAATGATCACTGCCGTATAGTCATCTAATTTAATATAACGTAAAAATAAATTCCTGCTCAAAATCTTCCCTCAGAATATGTCCGTCAGACGGCGGAGTCCATTTCAGTTCAAATAAAACACATCAGCGTAAAATGTTCTCCAAAAAATTCTCGTGCCACATGTGCTGGGATTAAATACGAAAAACTGAAGCATAAGCGCGAGTCTATTAATTTTTTTTACAAATATTATAGTCTCATGGCTAGTTCTATATGTATAAAATGTTCTATAGTTTGGGAGATTTTATATATCGTTTTGAAGGAGGTTACATTAATAAATGATAATCTAATATATCTTCATTTTTTTTTATATTCAACAGGTACGCGGTTGGCCACAATCTCACCTGATGGTAAGTGACGATGAGGCCGACGATGTATCGCGCTTATCTACTAGGTGCCTATTCACTCTACTCTTGAAGACTCCCAAGTTATAAGATGTCGGGAAGACAGACGTCTGGAGTGAGTTCCACTCCTTAGCCGTACGTATAATGAATGTGGAAGCAAATCGCTTCGTACGAATTACGAGAATATCAACCACGTAAGGGTGGAAACCCTCATGGCGTCTAGTCGACCTCAGATGGAATGGGGACGGCGGAATTATATCATGTAATTCCTGTGCCCACTCTCCAAAGTTGTAACCTATAAAACACTGAGAAATATGCCACTTTTCGTCGATGGTCTAAACTGAGCATTCTTGTATCCCACAGTGCATAATCACCGATAAGCCGACGAGCACGACGCTCAATAGAGTCAAGAGCGGCCAGCTGATATTTGGCTGATCTATCCCATAAGTGGCAGCAATATTCCACACATGAGCGTTCTTGAGCTTGATACAGGTTAAGACGCTGTTCTGGTGTAAAATATCGCTTAACTTTAGAGAGGATCCCAAGTTTCCTCGCAGCTGTTCTCGCTTTCTGTTCAATTGAGCGCCCGAAATTGAGATCCGATGTTAGTTGGATCCCATGATATGTGACAGGAGATTCTTCCCTTCGAACTAGTAAGAGAAATCAGCGTATGGATTTGTCTACTTGCATGATGTCATTAAGGCGGAATGAAATAATTTCTAAAAGTTGCTGATTGCTTGATAATATTACTTAAGAATTTTAAAATTAAGAAGACGTAAAAAGTAGTTCAATGCTTATTTAATAAAAACTGCTTGTTTCATTTTCTTTCTATTGTTTTTTTAATCTAGAGAGATGTCGATTTTATTAACATAAATAAAAAATGTGAAAGAAAATCTATTTAAAAATGTTAATTTATTTTTTTACTACGTTTTCTTTGATCTTCATTGGGTTATGTATAGGCCTATAGCGTAGAATATGTATTATTTGAACATGTAATCTACATTAATATATTATTATTTGAAACAAATTAGTTTGCATATTACACATTAACCCGGTTTCGTAATTATTTCATAAATATTTACGCTTCCAAGTACGGTTGACACTGATCATATTTGCCAATAACATGTTACTGATTAGCGTATCTACATAATTTATTTTGAATCACCTAAATACTGTATAGCAGCTCTAATAATAGAGTTGGTTTAATTTGTTGGTAGCAGAGCCACGCTGAAGCTATTACTGGTTTCAGCATGAATGGGTCGGCTCGCCCGGGTTAAAACCACCCTCTGGTAGAAATACCGACGTGAAGTAACAACGCCTACATTGTTGCGTTAGCCCACCTCCAGCCTCTTCACCTCTCCCCTCTCCCTCCGCTTTCCCCTTTCCCCTTTCCCCTCAAACACAAGGTGGCAGTGCATTTGCGACTCCCCCGGTGTCACTGGTGTCTATGGACGGCAGTGATCACTTAACATCATATGACCCGTCTGTTCGTTTGCTTCCTATGATACATAAAAAAACAATAAAGTGAAAAGCAATGAACTGGAGCCAATTCGTTACAAATGTAACAATAATTTTGATTGTCGTCATATTAACACGTTAACTCTAAAAAAGTTGAGGCAGTCATAAGAACGAAACAATGTCATAATAGTGTTCTCTTTTAAATTTGTAAAACGATTATAGTATGAATTATTTTGATTTTATAAGTTATACACTGAAATTATCAACATTATTCTAATCAAATATAAATTATTTTGAGCACTAATTTAGATACATTTATATGATATGCTTTTTTTGCATTTGCATTTATTTTTGTATTATACTTTCATATTTTATTATATTATATGGTTTATTATTTTTAATTTTATATTAATACCCCGAAATATACCAACTTTATTAATTTGAGTTAATATACAACGATTTACATGATACAAATCTTAAAGCTGCGCAAACAAATTCTGTTAGGACAGTCATCAATGTTGAACAAAAACCATTGGGTAATCACCCTGACCAGTTTGTACGGAAACAGTGCACAATAGAATGTGTAGTTGCAAGTATTAAATAAAATATTAAAACCACAAATCCTGAAAAAAAAAAAACAACAAAAATGCAGTCGTCGGGAACACTCTCAAGTTGGCTAGTTTTCTGTTACCTAAAAATGTCAATAAAGCAAGAAAAGCACATATCTTGAAGAACTTCAAATAGTGCCGCTCAAACGCTAATTTGTCATTATATTTTATATTATTATAGTGGTTTATTGTATCTAACTTTATATTAATACCCCGAAAGATATCAACTTTATTAGTTTTAGTCAATATACACCGATTTACGTGATATAAAATCTTGAAGCCGCGCAAGCGAATTCTGTCATGACAGTCACCAACTTTGAATAAAAACCAGTAAGTAATTAACCCGAAAAATGAAGTACTGTAAAAACCGTGAATACAGAAATACCGAATATGCAGTCGTCGGAAATATTCTAAACTAAAGCCCTGTCTAAGCTGAAAGATCCTATCAGATTTCGTAATTATTTATAATAATCATAAATATATAGAAGTACAATAAAATAATCCCAAAGAGGGTTGATGACAGGCAGGCGGCCGATAGTAAAAAGTAAGCCAAATCATACATCACAACATGACAAACATGTTGTACCGATTCTACTCAGGTGGGATAAGGGTAAGAAGAAGATGATATGCTGCACAATTTCAATACAAAATATTAGTAATATATATACACAGGCTGCTATATTAAGCGTCGATAGTCTGACGCAGGCCACGCAGGCACAATACGGTCCGTCACTCTTACTAGCGTGTGGCTGACGTGAAACCGTAAGTTTCATGTCATCTCCTGATAAAAACTACCGCTTAACACACCTTAAACACTTTTCACTTCAATAAAAGTCTATCTGAAGTTTAGTAGTTTTTATTTATTGTTATAATGTCATACAATTTTAGGTACAAGTAGACCTTCAAAGCCCTACAATAACTCTAATGGTATTTTAAATTCTATACATGAAGCAGTATAGTAAAAAAATGGTAATACGAAACCTTTTAACGAGAAGATGAGTCAAGATATTGTTTGAATTTCATTCGTAGAAGTACCACAAATTCGTTTTAATATAATAGGGAACATAAAAGCCTTGTTCCGTGTAAATGGCTCACCGGAGGCACATTTTAAAGATGTATTACCATACGTAACGGAATTTAAGGATATTACAATTCCTTTTGTGTTAGACATTATACTACATCTTGGGAGACAAAATAAATTGTTACATTACATGAATTTTGTTTACAAATTTCGGAGTAAAACGAAATTTTAGCATTTTATGATTATTTTTAAACTTCTATACATCAAGACATGGGAATCGTAATATTTGTTCGATCTTTCTATTGTTCACATATCCATATTCCAAAGCTTTTTCTCAGAAACGACAAATGGTATTCATTTAAAATCTATATGAAACAGCAAATCTACATCATTTTATTTAAATCATAGAACCGTTGATAGAAAAAAAATCAAACGACCAAAATTTTTTACCTTCCATCGAATATTGATAAATGTATTCTTTGTTAAAGAAACAGAACTTCTACTGACGATGTTAACGAGTACGTTTCGAGGAAAAGTCCTTGATTTTTAATAAAATGATAAAATACCTCCGGACGAAATGGATCTCAAGGGTTTTATTTACAGCCCTATTTAAATGAACACTGAAGTTGAAAAACTAGATGTGGTTGGTATTTGGAATTATTTTTGATAAATCATCGATTACGTTTAGAGCGAATTACATTAACCAAGACTGTTAAGACAGGAATGGTAAAAAAAACCTGGCTACATATTGCTCTGAAACATCCATCAAGATGGTAACTTCTGTCCTAATTGTTCCGGTATAAAGTAGCTGGGGGTAGTATAAATTCTTCTTGACTTTATATATAAGTAAAAATCGAAGATGTGCTTTCACTTGCCCCTCATACGCATGTGGATACATTCTTTGCTACTGCGTATACCGACGCTATAAGAATTGGTTTTGATATTGTGGTGTGCATTATCTGGAAAGGTAGTGCTTTCTTAACATCGGCTACGGCGGGAAAAAGACTTTTGCGGGAAAAAGACTTTTGCGGGAAAAAGACTTTTGCGGGAAAAAGACTTTT
>JACEII010000076.1:420243-434908 GCA_014332785.1 Antheraea mylitta | reverse complement strand
GAAAAAGACTTTTGCGGGAAAAAGACTTTTGCGGGAAAAAGACTTTTTTTATATCATATAGAAGGTAAACGAACATGCGGGTCACCTGTTGTTAAGCGATCATCGCCGTCCATAGACACCAGCAACCCTAGAGGAGTCGCAAGTGCGTTGCCAGCCTGTACAGGGGAATGGAGAGAAAGAAAAGGGGGAAGGCGGAGGAGAGGGGAGGGGAAGGGAGATGGATCTCCAGGGCTCTCGTTAACCGAACGAAACGCAACAATGTAAGTACTGTTACTTCACGTCGGTTTTCTATGACAGGGTGGTGCTACCCCGGACGTACCGATCCATTTATGCTGAAACCAATAAAAGCTTCAGCGTGGCTCTACCACTTATTTACCTTTCAGGTAAGTGGTCCTTTATCCCGGTTACAAAGTAATATTTTTGCCATTTGTTTTTAAGGAGTGTCTACCTTTAGCCAACTTAAATACAGTCCACTGCCTAGGTTAGGTACCCTGGTTTGTGTAGGCGTGATAGTTGCTACCTCACTAATATTATAAATGCTTAAATTAGTTTATTTGTTACGTTTTGACATTTTAACTACTTGTAGCGTGCTGGCCATTAAAAAATATCTATGGCCCTTTTTCAAAACAACGACATATTCGTTGTCACTAAAAAGATACAAATTTTTCCTCGACAGAAGTGGACATTAAAAGTTTCGGTTGCAAAGTCAGTCTTTGATTTTATTATAATTTCACATCGAACACGCCCCAAAATACTTAACCGATTGTCATAAAATTTTACATAAATGTTGCCAGGAATATAAAGAAGTATATGGGTACCCTTTATTCAGAAAAAAAGTACTGCACCTAAAGAATACGTGGACGGCGTATATGATTCGGATAGAATTAGGGTCTAGTTTCCAATATTTTATTTATTTTTTCAGTTCATTCTCATACATTGTTCAAAAGATTTTCGATGTTGTAAATTATGGCAGGTTGAAGAGTCGACAACGCGCGTGTGGCTCCGCTGATGTCATAAGTATAGGCTGCGGTGACTGCTTAACATCAGATGATCCACGTACTTGTTTGCTACGACCGTGTTATAAAAAAACTTTTGGCGTAATTTAGATATCTATTATGCTCTTAAAATAGCTAATCGTGTGGTGGTTTATACAGTATATCGTATAAATAGGAATTATGAAAGCGGACAAACCGGGGTAAGAATTCCGTTTGTTATTAACAGCCTCGGACACGTTTCACAGAACGGTTACTACAGCTTTGAATTCGGCTTAATAGAAAAAGTTTAAATTTTCAATTTATATTTTGTTCAGTTGCTGGTCTTAACCATCATGTCTCTTTAAGACAAATGACGTGAATATAAAACACAAGACATGTTTGAAATAGTAAGTTAGAAACCTCTCGTCCTAACTTTAAATCAGAGTATATATCAACTTGCCCGCATATCAATTCTCTAGTTCATTTCGTCTCTGACTTTAATAATCTCTTTCAATCCTATTTCAATTTATATTACTTTCCCTTAGCTGAAATCTAGGTTACTGAAATAAAGGCTGAACGAATTCAATAATTTATTAATTGTCAACCCCATCTGTACGTGATAGATTATGACGATCGCTCAATTATGAAAATACTCTTTACAACTGTTGAAGTTTTTAACTAATTACAAAGTATGTTTAACATTAATCAAGAAATATGGTGAATATTTGGAATTCCTATTGATTTCTGAACTGTCCAAAAACTTATGTTAAACAGCATACAAACGATTATAGCACGCATCATATATTGGGCAACAAATCATTGGCATACGTTTAAGAAAATGCCGTATTTATTACCCATTTTGAAAAATTAAAATAATAACAAATGTGAATTTATAATTTACAAAAATTTTATATTTAAAAACATGATCAGCCATTTTGAGATCTCTGTCTTAGAAAATCAACCTAGGCATTAAGTATATCATGGAATGGATTTTTAAGCTTTCTTTGAACTGGATTCGAAAGGTGTAGGTGGTAGAGCCTCGCTGAAGCTATTGTTAGTTTCAGCGTGAATGGGTGGGCTCGCCTGGGGTAGTACCACTCTCTCATAGAAAATCGAAGTGAAGTAACAGTACTTGCATTGTTGTATTTCGTTCGGTTAGTGAGAACGCCTGATACCCGCCTACCCTCCCCTCTCCTCTCCCCTTCCCCTTTTCCCAATCCTCCCAAACACAGGTTGGTAATACACTTGAGATTCCTCTGGTGTTGCTAGCGTCTATGGACGGCGGTGATCACCTAATATCAGGTGATGCGCCTGTTCCTTTGTTCCTATATAAAAAAATCAAAGTACGAAACTATGGACTGGCACCTTAAAGAAAAAATGTCACATCTAGTGTAACTTAAATCTTCCAACACTTAATAACGTTCTCTGTGGTGGCGATTGATCACTTGTCCACTGACAAATAAAGATGGATTATGGTGAAATATTACCCAATGTTTTGTGCTCACATAGTAAGAAGTAAACTAAGAAAGTTGACTTCACCATTGTCACATCAAAATCAAAATCAAAAATTCTTTATTCAGTTCAGGCCCTAATAAAGCACTTATGAAGTTCAAAAATTACCACTCAGGGAAAACAATCCAGTCATCGAGAAGAATTGGCAAAAAACTCGATCGGATACATTTTTTTACATATATTTCCAATACATCACACAATAGCTTTTAGTGGATGCGTAGAGAGAAGTCAATTCACTCTATAATATCCTTTTGACACTAAAACCCGCTTGACGTTGCGCTTAAATTTACAGTCCGGCAAATCGGTAACATTTTTTATTGGATTTTATTGTAAAACCTAACACTATCACCTAAATGACTATTACTGGTTTTGCTAAGTCCGAAACTTGGGTCGACCACATTATTACAGTTTGTAGTATTTACATTATGCCGGTCTTTTACTAATTCAGTTTTTTTTTAGTTTTTATGGACATACATAAAATTATCAACATAGACTGCGAACTATAATGTTTCATAGAAATGAAACAGTAGCAGTCTTATCACAAAAACAAGGATTAAGACACGTTTAACACATGTTTTACTAAACAGTATCTAAAATTATAAATCAAGTTGATAACATGTTTAAAATAATTTATTACAAAAGCGTGCCGAAGCAGTCTCCAGCTAAACATATAGGTTAAGTTTTTTTATGCAGGCAACTCTGAATAGCATTATTTCAATTCAAACTCTTCATTCAAAAACGTTCCGTTACACGCTAATATTTGCATACAACTTGAATTTCTGAATAATATTTTTGTTCAGATCTTCATTAAGAAAATTTATGTTAGACCGGTTATAATTATTATGACATTTTAATTAATAATTTTTGATAAGCAATATATAAGATTAATATATTACATCACAGTACGTAAAGTGGAATAACAGTATAATTCCAGATTATATGCACTGTGAAATGTCAACATAATGTTATATTATAGTAGTTACGAGTTACTTGTGAATCTTCAAAACTGTTTAGTTTATTTACGTCTTCAAAATTAATTATAACCACGAAATCAATAATTTACTACGAAACGTCTTTTGTCGACAAATAAAATTACAATATATTACAAATATACAATGAGAACTGTCAACAAAAACAAGTGTTAGACATTATTAACATTGAAATCATGTCCACCTGTAAGCAAAGGTAAGACAGTCTTCAGTAGTGAAACTTTTTTAAACAAGTGTTCAATACGTATTTAACTTTTTGTGATAAGATCATAGATATTTAGACTATAGATATGTGATATTTTGATATTTTTTAATATGTCATAAATATATTTTTACAGGTTCTTAACTAAAAATAAAAAACACGAAATCTCCATCAATAGATATTAAATATCCTTTGCCACATCTGTCTGTCTGTCTATTTGTTCGCAATAAACTCAAAAACTGCTAGATTCTTATGCGGCTTTCACCAGTATATCAATCAAAAATACTTTATTCAGTTTAGTTTAGTTTAGGTAAGTGATTGACGAGGAAGCTTTAGATAAAATATGGCACGGTTTTTTCTATTGATAGGACAGGACAAAGTCCGCTGGGTCCGTTAGTTTAATATAATATAACATCAAATATCTATAATTAAATAATTTTTTTTTTTTTTTTTTTGTTTTAGTCTGCAGACTCCTGGTCCGCACCTTTTTTTTGCTTAGATGTAGTTTTTTTTTTTTTTTTTTTTTTACGTAAAAATCGTATCCGTGAGCATATATATGTATATATATATATTATTAGTAATGTATTAAATATTCACTGTTTAATTTTTATTAACTTTTTTTAAATGGTTTAATGATGTTATTGTTTTTATAGCGCTTGCATTTCCATTCTTTATGGCCATTTTTAGGTTGTAATCCACAATATCCCGTGCCGGAGCGTCCACGGCCCGACGAATGAACCTACTTATCGCGTCGTCAATTAAATAGTTATGTTAATATCTATTCCTTAGTCATTGAGATCATCCTAAAAATAAGCCTTCTGTAACGATGTATTTTGTAACCCATGTTTGTTATTTTTAAAATACGTCTTCATTCTACGGGATCACGCATGGAATATTCATGCGTGCAAATTTTAAGCACCATTGCCTCAGCGTTACTCTTAACACGTACATAGAAATCATGATGAATTTTTCAATTGAGACTGTAAATCTATGTTGTTATTTACGTTAACAAAAGAAGTTTGTTTTGTGCGATCTAGTGTTGGTTAGTTTACGTCAAATAGAATCAATGTTATGAATTCATAGTTTTCTTTGTCTCAGTGCACAGGTCCAGCTGACGAGGGGAGGCAGCTGGTGTGGACCCAGTCTATCTCCCTATTAGGTAGGAGCTCGACGGCCACCTTCCGTCGAGTGGAGCGTTGGGGCGGCTATTCAAGGTGATTAGTATATGATGATCCCTTGCCGCTCCAACAATACAGACTGTCGATACACCGTGAGCTTTTAGTCCATGGGATTCGGAGGGTGGCATATCCACAAAGAATTTCCCCACGTTAATAAAAAAAGTATATAGATTTATAATTTCGCGTGATAACATGCAACATTGAGGGTGTAAGGGTTGTCGAATAACATCATAAAACTTGAGATACCCAAACCAACCTCACCTGCACGTGGTGCACCCTTTTTTTTTTAACGTGGAGAGAAACTCCTCATGGACTATGCCAGAGCTCCCGGGGGGGAGCCTGCCTTAAACCGCCCTCCCTCACGTGCGAGTCACGCAGGAGAGGTGCCGAAAATGGCGACTTGAACCGGCTAAAACTCCACGACAACCTACGCCACACTATGGGAGTGTCCCGGGGTAGCGCGAGCAAGCTCCGCAACACCCCCGGCGGCAGGCGTTTCCTACGCCGCACCCAGCTGAGGCAACCCGGTTGTTAAAAGCTGCCTCCCAGCTCCCCGAACTCGTGCAATGGGAGTTCAGGCCCCCCGTCCCTTTCCCCCTGGGTTCGGTCGGCAGCGGAGAGGCCACCCGCTCTGCCGCCGCCCCATGGTTGATTTTTTACCGAGGTTTACTCCTCCTCCGCCTGAGCTACCCGGAGTTCCCCTCCGGCCTACGCTAACCTACGCATTCCCCCCCCCCCCGTACCCCACGATCCTAACCCTACCCTGCCTAACATAAACCCTACGCCCTCCATTCCCTGCGCTTGCCTTCCCACTGAGTAGGTAGGCAAGCCAGAAGATACCTATCCAGTACCCCCCCACACATTCCCCACCCTAACCGTCCCTAACCTTAACCAACCTACCTACCTACACAAACCCTACGCCCACCTAACCCCTGGTCTTGCCTATTTACGCGGCAAGTAGGCAAGCCAGAGGTTTCCTAAACCTAACCACCCCCGTATTCTTACGTAGCCTACATGGGAGGTTCCCTCAGGGCGGCCTCTGGTGGAAGTCGCCTCCCCCACGCCGCCTTCCTCGCCTAAATCCCCGTCGACGCGTCACAGACGCACCGGCAGCTCTCTCCCTGGCACGTTCCGCCTCCTCTTTCTGCTTCATGACTCTTTCACAGAAAGAGATGACTGCTGTCCACGCGGTGTTATCGTTGACCATGGCCTTGACAACTGCTTGCAGGAACAGGTCGTTGCCTATAGTTGACACAAGCTCTTCTCGCTCTTCCGCCCACGCCAGGCACTCTGCGAGTGTATGTTGTGCTGTGTCATTTTCCTCCTCACAATGATGGCATTTCGGCAAATGTTCTTTCCCGACAATCTGGTATAAGTATTTGCCGAAGCAGCCATGCCCAGTCATAATCTGTACCACGCTGTACGTGAGTACACCGTGCTCCCTTTGAACCCAGTCTTTAAATACCGGACGGATAGCCTCAATGGTTTTAAGGCCGGCACTAGGTGAGTCTAGGGCATTGGGCGTGGTGCACCCTGCTGAATAACGAACGAGGTAATGGCGATAGCGGGGTGGTAGGGTTTTACAGCCCGACTGGGTCGCAACCATCATGTATATGGCGAATAAGCCCGTAATAGTGACTCGCACCTGCGCGTCGCGTTTCGAGATCAGCCTATGCATATCCAGCTTTTTGCTGGCCGGCATGATAGTGGCGACCGGCGATGGATAGTGTGTCACTCGGTGGTTGCTATTGTTTTTGGATTGTACTGTGCTTACCATCAGGCATAGTGCAGTCATTTTGCCGTGCTACAATAAAAAAAAAGTAAGCGTGACCGGCCGCATTGTGCTTGCGCGTTTTGCGTTGGAATAGCCACTCGTAGTATAGGGGCCTGTGTGCCTGAAATGTGGATATTTTACAGCTCATGATACATTTGGTTGTTTAATTAACTCTATAATTATATATATAATTATTGCTCCGAGTACCAATATATATGAAAACTACACTGATGTAAAATACAATAACAACAATAATTTCGAAAAACAAATTCTAAAATATAAATATTGTTATTTACAGTATAACTGATTTGATAATTCAAAAGTGAACTAATTTCACGCCCTAACTACTTACACCTTTTCAGAGCAACATATAATGGGCACATATAGGGTACCTTTTATACAGAAGTACAAAGATTTTCCGAGCGATAGGTCACATTAACGCTAGCGAAACCGGGACCAAAAGCTAGTTGTTCACAAATGAAGAATGCTTGTACCGAACTGTGTACTTATTTATCTCAGAGAATTGTATAGTTTCAAATGCATGTTTTCAAATAAATACACAAATTTATTACAGTCACCAAGAATTATTTTAGTACATATCTCGTATCACATAAAAATATATCATATTACATAGTTGACCCGAGTGTGTGAATCTAAATGAAGTAAAATATGTATATAAAGAACACGCTGAAATGAGAAGTCATACCTAAATTTTAACAATAAATTATTCTTAATAAGAATTTATAAAAAATAAAAAAAACGCATATGATACAGTCGAGTATATACAATGTCTGGCACAAGTACACTACGTCACGAACATGTCGAAGTTATCGGTGACGGTTCACTACCAGGTCGAATTCATCAGTGATGCAAACCCATGAGGTTATACCTAACTAAATAAATTTTACCTACAAAATCGCTTAATGCCGCTAATGGAATTATCCCAACGCAAAAGCAAAATGAGTCGTCAGGCAAATTCTTATACATTTGAAATCTAATTTTATGTTTCACATATATAAGTAATTAATTTTTATCATTCATCCACACAAAATATCATTTAGTTTATTAAATACATCATTGTATATCTCACGGAAGAAGCGAGTTTAATTTCTCAAGTGTTAAAGCTTATATTAGGTACATCCATAAACAATCGAAGGTAAATGTAATTAAAGTTCTAGATCCATAGGTCTTAGATATTAGTACATATCAGTAATATAGAGTTAGTTAGAGAACACTACTGCCCCATAAATTTGGTAAGTGAAAAACTAATCGAACGTAAAAGTTCTATAACGTCAAGTACTTTAGCTAAAAATTAATGAATCTCTACTAAACTTATTTAGGAAAAAAGGCTGTATTATGATTTACCAACGAAAATAAACGAGGGTAATAAACACGTCATGAAAATAATCCTGTCAAATTCAGTAGACTTCAAAAGCGTAAGGCAGTTAATAAGTTTTGTTTATATTGCCCCGGTGTGGCGTGTTCCGAACAATGATACCCTTTGCATACAGTAATAAACTTTTAAATATGTTCTGATGTTGGTTATTCGAGTGCTCCTGTTTACATTTTCGTGACGTGTCAATTTTTTGGTTAAAGTACTGTAAATATTTAGACAGCAACCATAGAATTTATTTGGCATTTAAATTTTGTATGTTGTATTTTGTAATAAACGATGCCAGAACACTAGGATTGTTATATTTAACATTTTATATGAATCATGATGGCAATTGTAATTACGTCAGTTAATAAATTGTGTTCTGTCTATAGTTTATGTGTTCGCTAATATATAATTTCGTACGCTACATTCACGTGTAAGTTCACCAAAATTCGCTAAAATTTTCACAAAAATATATAACACGAAGAGATAAACCAGATAGAGTTTCTTGCCGGTTCTTCTCGATGACTGGGTTGTTAGTCCAAACCGGTGATAGCTTTGACGTTCATAAATACCTTCTCAGGGCCTAAATTGAATAAAGGATATTTTGATTAATAAGCAAAATGGGTATAAATTTTTAAACAAAAACAAACTCAGGAAGCGAAATATTTAATTGTTACTTAAAAAACACAAAGTTAACGTTTAACTTAATTTTAATAAATTGAAAAGGACTCCTTTCTTATTTATCCTTACTTATTTTAATTCAATTAAATACAATTTTGTTAATGATTCCCGACAATAATTGATTTTTATGAGACAGTATTATCTGTCCAATTTAAATATGTATCAATATACGTGTTCATAGTAGCTGTTTTGTTACTTGTAATTAGCCCTTAAGTATATTACTATTCAGTTATTCATTAGTGTTAGCTGTAAGTTTCCCTAAAAAAATAAATTAAACATGGAAATTGTTTTCTCATATTTACATATTATAATTTCAGGTACATAGCAAATATGAAATCTCCTAGAAACAAGAGCCTCAGGCGCCTTCCTCGACCGGTAGCGAAATCTTAATGATTTACTACTTTAATTATATTCCAGTACAAGACACGTGTGATTAATTTACTTTGCAAGTCAAACACTATTCTCGAAGCAGGCATCATCTGAAGGCAACTCGAGTTCTACTAATTTAAACTTTTCGTGTGTACATAACACAAAGCTTGTGTATCATATATGCCAAAGAAGTTGCACGGAAATCAAATTTTATTTGGTTGATAGTAAACACTATACTTAATGAAGAATCTATTATATCTCCAATTTGCAATACCTAATTACTCATTGGTTTTATATAATTTGTGTTGCGTTCCAGCGACATCTTCTTTTCATGTGTTGATGATTGAGGTTAACATTTATATGACAAGATTAGCTGCATTTGATGCCTCAGTGGCATCTCTATATGTACAAGTAACATTTAAGGGTCATAATAGTAAGTTCAACATGGACATGGGCATGTTCGTCTCCCTGGTAAATTTTACTTACACAAGTCTATGTGGTTAAAGTGCATTAGTATTTATTACGCCACCTATTCAGTCCATCACGGAAAGTCTAACTGTTTCTCTTAAGCCACAAATCAGGGCCTTGCTGAGTGGTCAACACCTACCATAGTTGGGTAGAGGTATTGAAGAGGTAGTTCCTGCCTACCCGACTAAATTGTAAGAGAAGGACAGCGAGAGGGTTTAGTCAGTACAACTCTGGCACCTCCACTTATGCTGCTTAGCAACTTAGGAATATCAAAGAAGATTTCTTGCGACAAAAAAAAAGTAAGTGTGACATCCCGAGAATCCTACAGTCGCAAAAGTATTTTTCCGCGTAGCTCCAACTGCTTAGTGTTCTTTTAAGGAAGCACGATACCTACGCTGTACCTGAAGAATGTTAAATATGGTTCAAGTATAACATTAACGATCAGTAGCTTTAAAAATTATTCATTGTTACTGATGTCATATCGGCATACAAGCTTTTCCACAGCTGCACATCCTAGTTGATACCGATAGACGATATTATAAAAGAGTAAAAGTTATACTTAGAATAACCTTCTGCACAGGGACAGTTGAAAGTCTTATTAATAAACTATAATTGTTCGTGGCTTGTGGAGAACTCTTTTAAGGGAAGCCACTGTAAAAAGGAAAAAAGACGTTGCAGATTTGTAGATGATCTATAATAAGTATTTGTTGTATCAATATTTAATGTGACATAATTTAATTTTTCTATAATATTAATAGTGTAAGTTGTTTAGATGCGATAAAGCGTTGTAGGTTTTCAGTCAAATAGCTCTATCTTATTATTGTTATTATATTATTCATCGGACTGTTGTATTATTCACAATTGTATATAAATAAATAACTTATCTTCGCCTTTATTATACCATATTCCAAGTGATGAAGTTAATAAAACTAACTATGAAATAAAAGTCGTTAACATAGAAGATACTTCAAATACATTAGGTATCAAAACGAAAGAATCAGTGCCTACAGGCCGAAAATCCACTGAAAAAGTAACTGGGAAGTACTTCACGTAACACACTTTGGTCACACAATAAACGCAATTTTATACTTTAAGCCTTTGGTTATACAAGTTATTCTACCAGCAAATCGTTTTTGAAACTTCTTTACCTAAGACAAGGTTCTGTTTATTGTCGTTTGTGTGTAATTTAGTTCTTAATCTACCGAGATAAGAATTATATGAAATGCAATAATAAAATTGTCTTCGGAGATGACAATAGTGCCAATATACACAATTCATGAATAAATGTATGGACGGGCTTGGAACGGTTCTACTATTCAAATGACCCGACGGACGTTCATTTTTTCATATGAATATTGTTTGTTAAGTGATTTATGGTATATTACCCTTGAGATGTGTTCTGGTTTAAAACTGGACAGCGTTATTTATAAAATTTTAGGGATGAGTAAAATTAATCAATATATTTCCCATGAGAATTAGAATTTATTGCGAGGAATATAAGCACTTTTGATTATTACTTGACACGATGTTTATTAATTTATAAAGGTGGAGAATACAATAGTCAACAGTCTAATGAATAATATAAAAAAAAAAAACATACAACGCTTTATCACATGGATACAACTTAAACTGTGATTAATAATTAAAAATTAAAGTTGACGGAACCATAAATATTGAAAAACCTTACACAAGGAAAGAAAAAGAGAATAGGAATTAAAGAAAAGTTAAAAATTAATTGATTTACAAAAACTAAAATGAACTAACTTATGGAGAAGAGAACAATCAAAAAGATAATTAATAATATGATGCAATTTATTTAGAATTTCATATCAACTGTAGCTATCAGTTTGATTTGAACTTACTGATAAAAACTTAAAACAAATACTCAATTCATAATGTGTTAGCTACTACTTTTATACAATGAACAAATCAGGGAACCTATATAATTCTCACTATTTGATTATTTGTAAAAATAATTTCAAATAGATTAATGAAACATTTTCACATATCCATAAAATCTATGCATGAATAGTTTATGTTTTTAGTATAGGCTGTCAACATGACAATACATTTGTAAATCAATACTAATATTATAATATAATAGCTGGAGGGTTTGATTTTTTTTTTATATCAAAGGAGGCAAACGAACTGGTTGCTCACGTGATTTTAAGTGATCACCACCGTCCACAGACACTAGCGACATCAGGGACGTCGCAAGTGCGTTGCCAGCCTGTATATGGGAGAAGGGGGAGGGGAAGGAAAGGGAAAGAAGGAAAGAGGAAGAGACGTGGGCCTCCGGCTCTCTCACTGACCGAACGAAACACAACAATGCAAGCACTGTTATTTCACGTCGGTTATCTGTGAGAAGGGTGGTACTACCCCGGAGGAGCCGACCCATTCATGTTGAAACCAAAAATAACTTCAGCGGGGCTCTACCACCTACAAAAATTTTGATTGAATGCGATAATCACAGGCACTACTAGTCCGATTTGAAAAATTCTTTAAGTGTTCCATAGCTGATTTATTGTGGAAGGATATATTATCACGCTAAGACCTATAGGAGCGTAGCTCCAAAGAGGTATGTATTAAAATTGTTTTTTTTTACTTTTGAAAGCTTCCGCAACGTGTTACGGGCCCAAAGTAACTATTCTACGCAGACGAAGTCGCAGGCAGAAGTTAGTATAATATATATAGAAATATGATTATTCTATTTTATACGTAAAATTTCATCCATTCCAGAGAGATTAAAGATCAGATATGTGCCTTTGGACGTTTTTAAACATCAGATTTATATCAGTTAATGTTGAGTTGATAACCAGTTTTGTAAATATCATTTGAAACGGTCAAGTACGGTTTTATTATTTCACTACAGTTTTTATTCATATCTCATTGTATTTTTTTTTACATGCTTTTCTCTGTATACCTTAAATCGTGCACTAGTCTTTCTCTAGATTTAGCGTATTTGCCACGTTAGACCTTTATCTTGCAAATTATATTTGAAAAATTATATATGTAATGCAATAAATTTAATATGAAGTTCATTAATTAATGCAGTATATGTCAAACAGTTAATTGAAATGTAAAAAAGCCCAAGCCGAGGTGTGCCGTGCACCTTTGAGTTAGTCGCCCAAACATCCCAAATCGGCTGACTGCCTTTAGCGGTCGCCTCAATAGTTCGTTGAAGCTGTAAAGACCTTTCCAGGTCAACAGCGTTTTCATTTGGAAAAAAATAAAGAAATTATACAATTTCCTAACAGTGATATAGTTTTGTAACATCATTAATTTCCTAGTCACAGTTTCGTACTGAAAATGTGTTAATTTTCTACTAAAATTACCAAACTAATTTCTTCTCGTGGCTTCATTTACATTCATGAATAAACAATTTTTAAAATTGGTAAGTATTTTTTGAGTTTTTACATCACAAACAAAAACATTTTTTTCTCTTAGCCTATATTAAGGATACGATTTACGTTTATATGATTTAAACATTATTTCTTATTACATTTTTACAGTATTATTCTTTTTAGTAAATAAATATACACAAACATACTTGTACTCTCATTTACTCTATACTATAATTATATTAGAGCAAGTTCCGATAATTAATTTAAGCCGTGAAGTCTGTACCAGCTTCGACATGAACATAGCTATTCGTTTTCATAAATTCATTTTTATCCCTATCACTAAATATCATTAAACAGAACCCTATTTAGATTGTGGAAATTCAATAACATATCTATTCATTCCAGAAAAATATACACGCTATCAACCGAAAACCAATTTCATGGCGCACAACCTAAAATAACTTTAGTTAAAATGCAAATAATAGATTCACTCAGGTCTGTAATAAGTTTGAAAATATTTTTTCAATATCTAATGTTAATATTTATCGAGGCTCAGCCTTCGGAGTCGAATTATCTACGTTATGTCAATATGATAACGACTGAACGGGCTGAGAATTCTCGTGCAAACACACGTGTTCCAGTACATAGGAGTTGCGGAGTTGTTTGCCGTGTCGCCCTCGGGCGGCTCCAGCTTAACACTCCAAAGGAATATCTATAAGATTTATATTGTATACTTGCATTTCCAAATGCCTGTGTTAAGTGGTTACCGTATTCGAGCTATTATTCTCTCATTTTGGTGAATAATCAGAAGTGCTACTTTTTATTTTGTTATAATGGAGACATTCTGTATAATATGATTTGATTACTTTCTTTAAGACCCGCGTAACCACAGATCACGCCGTCGTGGTCTGGAGGTAAATTTCGCTCCCGCACACCAGACTAGGTCCTCCCGGCAGCGGCTCAAGCCCTAGGTCCGATCCCTCGGCGGGGTGCTCTTGAGTACGCTGCTCGCACGGTATAGTGATACAAAATCTTACAACACTGCAACAACATTACATATATCAACTCCACACACATGCACGCACACCTGTTTACACATGAAAATGGAAGAGTTTTATTTTTCCCTTATCGACTTGAAATAGTTTAGCAAAATTATCCGACACAAAACACATATAAGAGTTATTGAGGTATTTATGCTTGGTACACATATATGTTTCAATAACTCATATAAATATGAATATGTAGCTTAGCTTAGATCAGATAGGTCGCGAATTGCATGTATCAGGCAACAGCCCAGGCCGAGGTGTGCCGTGCACCCTTGAGCTTAGTTACCCAAATAAAATCGGCTGAGTGCCTAAGCGCTTGCCTTAGTAGTCCGGTGAAGCCGTTAAGACCTTGCTAGGTCAATAGCGTAGATAGAAAAAAAATAACTCTCTTTAAGTTGAGATAGAATGGAAATAATAACTAACATAAGACATGAATTCCGAGATGTCATAAAAAAACCCTGGATTTGTAACAACATTTTATTTACTTAGAGCATTCTGGTCATTCGAAGTAGTTAACTCGAAAACCGAAAAACTTACCTGCTTGATGATAATTTGGTCTTTAATGTGGTGGATTTGTTAGTAAAGTCGGAAATAAAAGTATGCCGTGTTGTATAAATTAACTGGAAGAAATCGTCCTGCTCTGGTAGCTTGATCGGTGGAATATCAAACCGATATCCTCAGGTTCGAACTCCAGCGTTTACGAACAAATTATTCAGTATTCGCGTACATTTCACAGTGAAGGGAGACATC
>JACEII010000076.1:363663-415243 GCA_014332785.1 Antheraea mylitta | reverse complement strand
ACAAATTATTCAGTATTCGCGTACATTTCACAGTGAAGGGAGACATCGTAAGGAAACCTGAACATGAGAAATGTTCTTGTAGTACTACTGTATGTGGTAAAATTCAAAATATAGAATTGTGAATTTCTTAGAGTTTGAAACCGTCAATACATCTTAGGCTGGCGTGATGATTATGTCCATATTTTCTTCCGGGTAGATATGCCTATGACACTGCAGCAGGCATTTCACAGGCTTATGATGTTGATCATGATCAGTGTACTGAAATATTAATTTATTATATAATGAAGAAAACCATAAGAATATATTGAAAAGCCAAAGAAAAACACCTACTCAATGAAATTAACAAAAAAATCTTGCGATGAAATATTAATAAACGTAATTAATTAAATTTCTCAACGAAGACCCACTTCAATTAATTAAGATGTTATAGAACGAGATAATAAGGTTACTTTGTAAAAACAGAATATTTTGCCGTCGATTTTCATGAAGTAGAACTGATAGAAAACGCTTTAAATATATTATCTCCCATTATATAAAATACATTATTGCTACAAACTAAAAATACATTTTTTGCAGAAACATCGATCATACAAAAAAAACGTGACGAAAACCGACCAATCATGATGGTAGCGATATTTTTAAGTCTTAATGTCATATAGGAGCCAAACGAACATGCGGGTCACCTGTTGTTAAGCGATCACCGCCGTCCATAGACACTAGCAACTCCAGAGGAATCGTAAGTGCGTTGCCAGCTTGTGTTTGGGAAGGAAAAGGAGAAGGGAGGGGAGGGAAGACGGGTCTCCGGTGCTCTCACAACGCAACAATGTAAGCACTGTTACTTCACGTCGGTTTTCTTTGAGAGGGTGGTGCTACCCCGGACGAGCCGACCCATTCAGGCTGAAACCAATAATAGCGTCAGCGTGGCTCTACCACTACTAAAAGTCTGTCTGGTTAGCCACCATCCTCAAGTTGAACCTAAAACCTATAAAGTTTAGCGTCATTTTTTTATGCAAACGGCAAACGACTAGACGAGTCACCTGATGTAAAGTGATCACCGCCGTCTATAGACACACGCAACACTAGGGAGTCGCAAGTGCGTTGCCAGTCTGTGTTTGGGGGAAGTTTAGTTACTACTGTGTCAATTTCGTCAAAATTGGTTCAATACTTTCAGAGTGGTACGTGTTCACAGAGACAGACAGACAGACAGACAAAATGGTAAATAGATTATTTTTGACTTATGTATCGATAACAAAGTTCACCTCGATTAAAATTATAAAAAAAATATTTAATATACAATTTTGAACTAGTTACAGTTTTATTATAGTTATAAGACACTACTTTGAAATGGATTTTTACGGAACTGTAATAAAACTAATGCTTTGCTCTGTAAAAAATACACGACATTTAAAGTTTATTATTCCACTGTTTATCGCTTTTAGCATAAATCTAAATTTTATAATCCACAATCACCATTTTCTGTCAAATTTCAACATGATTACATTTCCCATGGAGCTATTATTATGTTACAGCGCCATCTAAAATAATACATGAGTACCTGGTCACTGTTTTAACGACCAACAGATGTACAAAAAGAAATATGTACTATATTTAAATACTATAATTTTTTAACATATTAATAAATAATAGAATAGAAGATATTCTTTACAATCGTTGTAGTTTGAAAATGAATCAATGAAAATAAAATGCTTCAGAATTAATAATAAACACATACGTCAATAGAATTTAGCCGTTAGATTTTATACTTCTCAGTAATTTAGATGATAGATAATTTCACAATTAAACCTCAGTTTGTCTTGACGCAATCGTACTGTAGTATGTCGATTTATACTTTCCATCCGATTATGACGTACAGTTGTCCGGTCTTTGCACACGCACAAAATCGTACTCATAAGTTGCAGGTTCTCCAGAACCGAACCCGACGTAAAATCACCAGTGCCCCATGGTACGTCCGGAATAAGGATCTCCACAGGGACCTGGAGATGCCTTCTGTCTTGGTGTATATAAAATCAATCACACGTAGTTATCTCGAAAAAGCTTCAAATCATCCCAGCCCGTTAGTGGTATCCGCCGCGAACTATGAACCCGTACCCAACGCTGCGCAGTATAGAAGACGACCGCGACACATTTTTACCGACCCTCCTGATTCAATCCCGTCAGCGAACGAACAGTAATAGCCTGTCTCTTCAAACACAGCGTGTTCACGCCCACGCCCGCGTAACCACGGATCACGCCGCCGTGGTCTGGGGGTAAATTTCGCTCCCGCACACCAGATCCCAGGCCCCCCTCGATAGTGGCTCTAGCCTAGATCCGTTCCCTCGGCGTGGAGCCGTTGAGCACGCTGCTCACACGATACAGTGTTACAAAACCTTACATCACTGCTACAATATCACACACATCAGCTATACACACGTGCACACCTACACGCTTACACGCTGTTTTCCTTTTTCAGACAAATAAACGACAAGGAGTTCTACCCTTATTTTTCCTTATCCTACTCTATCCTATATATTTTAGAGGAATTTATCGGACACAAAATACATATAGGAGTTGTTGGGGTACGCATGCTTGGTACACATGCATGTTTTAATAACTCATATACGTATACCTAGATAGCTTAGCTTAGGTTAGCTCAGATAGGTCACGGTTTTTGCATAAAACAGGTGACAGCCCACGCCGAAGTGTGACATGCACCCTTGAGTTAGTCACACAAACATCCCAAATCGGCTGAGTGCCTTCAGCGCTCGCCTCAATAGTTCGGTGAAGCTGTAAAGACCTTTCCAGGTCAATAGCATTGCCATTTTAAAAAAAATTTCGACTTATGTATATCGACGGGGACGTTGGTTCGAATCTCACCGTTCACCCCTTTTTTTAAAGATGCATTATGTGATGAAATGTAGCTTAAACTTTTATCTAATCTTACTACTTTATATGACACAAATAAAAGTTACCAAATTCCGTCAAGAATTACATGAACTACAAATTTTTAACTTTCGTCCATTATCCTGGAGAACCCCTTGTGTATTATGGGACAAAAAGTATCGTAGATGTAATCTTGTAATATTAGTTATTACTGTGTTTAAAAGTTTCGTTAAAATTGGTTCAGAACTTTCAGAGAAATACATCTTCAGATTCTAGACTTTAATCCGTTATCCTGGAGAACCCTTTGTGTTTTGGGATAAAAAGTATCCTATATGTAATCTCGGTATATCAGTTATCACTGTGTTAAATTTCGTCAAAATTGGTTTAGTACTTTCAGAGTGATACGTGTTCACAGAGACAGACAGACAGACAGACAAAAATTGTAAAAAGATTATTTTTGGCTTCTATATCGATAACATAGTCTACTCCAATTATAATTTTATAATTGGATTTATATTTAATGTACAGATTTGGTCTTTTTAAATTTTTATTATAGTAATATATTTTTTTTATTGTAGCACGGCAAAGTGCACTATGCCTGATGGTAAGCACAGTATAATCCAAAAATAATAGCGACCGCCGATTGACACACTACCCATCGCCGGTCGCCACCATCATGCCGGCCTGTAAAAAAGCTGGATATGCACAGGCTGATCCCGAAACGCGACCCGTAGTAGCGAATCACTATTACGGGCTCTTTATATATCTACATGGTGGTTGTGACCCAGTCAGGCTGTAAAACCCTACCACTCCGCTTTCGCCATTGCCTCGTTCGTTATTAAGCAGGGTGCACCACGTGCAAGTCAGGTTGGCTTGGGTATCTCAAGTCTTATGATATTATACACTAGTACAATAATAGATAGATATATATTAAAAAACGTGTGCGGAGCCGCGGGTAACATCTAGTGTATATATAAAGAGAAGGACAAATGAATGGATGTTACATGCAAATTATTAATAATATTTCCTTTAATTATTTCGTTATTCAGATCTCGGCGAACTCAGATATTTATCTTTTGTTGTAAGTAATTAATTATTTTCATCAGATCCATCAGATTTTTCGTCGAAACTTAATTAATACTTCACAGGAACTGTCATAATTCAATTTTCTCTTGTATTCTGGACTACAGACAGACTTAAAACACAGTTTGTTATTATTCAAAAAATTTACTTTTTTTACTTAATTCATTTATAAAGCATCCGCCTTATGTTTATATGAAGAGCGTTGCCATTCGTACGTAAATGGGTTGAGGTAGGATAGCTTAATATACGTCGAAAACACCGCAGCCTTCAATACACTCAGTTTGCCGGAGAACGATCCCACCGTAAGTGCATATTTAATCAACGTTCTCTCATTATTAAAAATCCGTTTGCGACATTTTGTGTCACATCGAAATTACTTATCGTACTGTGTATATGTATATACGATTACTGTGATGAGTAGATTTCAAATGCGATAAAGTGCAGTAACAATAATATCTAGCACTATTGAAAACTAGGAGGGACAGGACCGGGAAGGATTACTGGAATGCTTGGACTATTAAATTGTATATAGAAACTGTATATCATTTTTGGAGGTTGTACTTGATACCAGTGCGTAAGAAAGGAAGGAAAATAGGGAGAGGTAAGGAAAACATGAGCGTAGAGTGCCAGAGTATTGGACGTATCGGAGTACTATAATCAACGGTTTAATGGCCCATTATCTCTCTTGGACTACAAGATTGTTTTTGTAGCATACAAATCTTAGCATAATTTGGATCAACGCCACATGATAGTACTATCAATTAAATTCAAATGTAAAAGAAATAATCTTGAATTTTGAAACAACTACTGTCTCATATAAATACAACTTGAATTTTTTTTAATGTTCTTAGCAGAAGTAGAATAGACACAAAAAACATATCAACCAAAGGTGTTAACCACATAGATAAAGTAAAAAGTGTTAACCACATAGATAAAGTATTAATTTTGTAGCAAAGAAATATTACATCTATGAAAAAGTAGAATATACGGTGCAATCTTAATATAACGAACCTTTTTTTTTTACGTGTGGAAATCCCTTTTGGATACCCAACCTCCCTGGGGAGAGGGTGGGTTATGTCCGACTCGCACGGACTAAAACCCCACGGTGTACGTCTTCCGCTATTGTTGGGGCGGCACGAGATCTCTATAGACTTCATCGTGCCGCCCCAGCGGTGTGGCCCAGCGGCAGAAGTGCCACCGCCGGGCCTCGTCTTGTAAAGAGACAGCCGGGTACACACCGGCCGTCTCCTTCTCGTCTGCCGGACCTGTGCAATGGGATGGTGGGGCCCCAGACCCACCTATCCCTAGGTCCAGCTACGGTGGCGGAAAGCGGCGATCAAATTGCCGCCTCCTCCTGCCTGTCCTCCGTTGGCGGAGAGGGCCGCTTTGCGGATCGTTCTCGCGGACCCTCTCCGCCGCCTCTTTCTGCAAGACGACTTCCTCGCAGAAGGAGGCAACTGCGTTCCATATATCCTCGCTACCGAGCATGGCCGCGACCACGCTCGGCAGCGAGAGTTCCCCTCCTACCGCCGCAGCCAGCATGCGGCGCTGCTCCTCCCACGCAGCACATTGAGACCGTGTGTGCTGCGCGGTGTCCGGGTCAACGCCGCACTCGTGGCATACGGCGGTTGGCTCCCTGCGCGCTATTCGGTGCAGATACCAACCGAAGCACCCGTACCCGGTCAGCACCTGCACCAGACGGAACGTCAGGTAGCCCCAACGTCTATTGCACCACTCCAGCAGGACCGGGCGGACGGCGTCGATTGTATGAAAACCGAACCTCAATGAACCTAAACGAACCTCGTCGTTAACGACGTCCTCGATTTAACAATTTTTGTAATCCACTTAAATTGTCCATAAAAGTCAGTGTAAATAATACCTTTACATAATAAATTTTCAACTATCAAAAAAAGTTAAATACTTCTAATTAACCTAACCTAGAATTTTGTCAACTCAAAACCTCTACATAACGTCCCCATCTAGGGGACCCTTGATCCCATAGTATGTGATTCAATCGCGACATGCTTCGACATGTTTTTTTCGTATTTCGTAAAACAATTGAAGACGTTTGATGGAAAATAATGTAAATTGTGCTGCTCGTCACTCTTGCTGAAGATTCTAGTTGCAATGGTTCAGAAACGTAAAAGGTGTTCCTCAACAGTCGCAGAAAGGAGAAACAATATTTATTATGTTGACAAAAATTCTATGACAAAAAAATTAGACATAGCTAATAAGTTCGGGATTCCCGCAAGTACAATGGCTAAAAAGTGGTTTGCCTGTAAACAGTAGAAGATTAAAATCATGCAAGTACAAAGACGCAGATGAATGTGTGTTGAAGTCATTAAAACAATGCCGAGATCTCTTTGTCGATTCTTTACTTCTTTATAACAAATTTTAGACTAACCTTACCTCAATATAACAAACCTCAGTTTCGCGAATTGCTCAATATAACGAATATTTACGAGTTACCGTCGGATTCGTTATATCGAGGTTGCACTGTATAATGGTAAGTATGGACTATAAACAGGAAGGACTAACAGTAAATAGAAAACATATATAAGATGACTTGACGACCGTCGACTCCTTATGACGTAAAGGTACCGAGGTTAACAATTAGCCAAGGCTTTTGATGTAAATCAGGGTAGCAAAGTATTCTGCCATGGGAATATAATTATAGAGACAACATGTATCTATAAGATAAAAGAATTAAAGTTTAAATTTAAATAATAAGATAAAAGAATTAAATATTTAAATTTAAATAATATTACGTGGAATACTGAATTTGTATATAAGTTTTCTGAATGATACATAAACGAGTGAGTACAAAAAACGATGTAAAAATAATAATGCATTACCTGTTAGACATTATAGAGTATATATCTTCAGTGAAACGACTCCCTGAGGATATTTTACTATTTTTGTCAGGGATTGTGATAAGATATTAGGTCTTTTGTTTTCGAAATGACGCTATTGACCCAGCAACGTCTAAACAGCTTCACCGGACTACTAAGGCGAGCGCTTAAAGCACTCAGCCGATTTTATTCTGGCAACCAGCTCAAGGGTGCACGGCACACCTCGGCTTGGCTGTTGCCTGTTGCATGCAAAATCGCGACCTATCTTAGCTAACCTAGCTAACTATTCATATATGTATGAGTTGTTGAAACGTATATGTGTACCAAGCATACACACCTCAACAAGTCCTCCATATATTTATTATCGGAAAATTGACAGTATTCAGTTCGATAAGGGAAAAAAGTAAACCCTTCCACTTTCATGTGTAAGCGTTTAGGCGTGCGCGTGTGTGGGGGTGATCGTGTAGTGTTGTAGCGGTGATGTATATTTGTGTGTCACCGTATCGCGCAAGCAACACACTCAAGGGCTCCCTACCGAGGGATCGAACCTAGGCTTGAGCCGCTGCCGTGGGAGACCTAATAAATAAACAAGTTCTTATCTTCTTGTTAGTTCTATTTTATTAATTTTCAGAATGGTGAATGACAGTGACAACTGTTGTAGTAACCTGGTATTCTTTCTACAATTATTATATTATAAGTAACTTTGTTATTCTAAAAAAGATATATAAATTATGTTCTACATTACTATTTGCTCTTTCTATTTCTCCGTTATCTTTATTATTTTGATTTATTAATTTGTTTGCTTGTGACCGCGACTACGTTCGCGTGGAATCTAATGCAAAAATAGTGATATAAAATCATCTGAATGTATTAAGTCCATTTACTTATCTACGTTTCTCTCGTATTTAAGTCATGACATCATTCAAATTACAATAATTTTTAATAGAGTGAACCGATTTTAATGACACTATGATTAAATATTACTCGAGAATATGCTTTTTGGTTTCCTTTGTGAGATTTTATCTGGAACGCAGTAGTTTAGCGGTGTTATGTCTTAAAAAAAAAAACAGATAGATATTTCTAAAAGTGACTAAAATGAATTTTATATATAATAAGTACAAACTCTTTAGATTTACATTCTTATTTTATGTCTATATATTAAAAAATGTTTTCAACGATACTACTAAAAATATTTGTAGTACAAACTAGAAACGAAAGCAATAAATGGAGCAAAATATCCTTACTCGTCGAAACAACTTTTCGTGTATACTTAAATGCGCAAACACGATACGATGTTAAATAAAACGGTTTTGAAAAATTCAAATTTGTTTTCGTAATTCACTGTAAATATTTGAAATGTAACGGACGGATGTGCACGGATGGGACTCGTGAGTTATTCGCAGCCGGCATGTTTGCGTATTGATTAAAATTCCGCTACCATGTTTTAAATTCCTAAATTCATAGGACTGTGATTGGTCAGTATTGTATATCTTCATATTGGTATTACAGATCGAAATTATTAAAGACCTTTCTTTGAGTAAATATTAATATTTCCGAAGTGAAAATTTCTTTAGACACGTTGAGCAGTATTTTTGGCAGGAAATAAACTAAATTTCTAGTTTCGCGTCATTACTCAAGCATAACCAGTCATACTACACTTGCGCGACTTGTGTCAGACTAACGACGAGTACCGTGGAGTCCTGTGTACATAGAATATTAATATTTTGCAGCTCATCATAAGTTCGATTGATTAATAGACATTGTACAAATGTATATAATTATTGTTCCGAGTTCCAATAAATGTAAAAACCACACTAAAGTTAATAATTTCATAAAACATTGTAAATATTGTTATTCACTATATGAACATACAAAAGAGAACGCATTTATTTTGAGTTTTTACTTCTTTCGGTAGTCCTTATTACTGCCTCGACTTTTTTAAAACCACGATGGTAGAAAACAGGCAATTAGGCCGCCTAATGTTAAGCAGTCACGGCAGACTATAGACACTTGCAACACCGGAGACGTTACATGCGCGTTGCTGACCCTTCAATAAATTATTTAGTTTCTTCTTGAAGAACTCCATACTGCCCTGAGTAATTGCCCTTAAGTCACACCGCGTTTACGACAGCAATAAATAACTACTGGTTTGATTACCCAAATCATACTATTGACTGCCTACTATTGACGTGTATTAAACTACTCATGACGTATTTATTGTATGGCAGTGTTAAAAAAAATGGTCGGTGGCTAAAGTAAGGGATATTCTCATATGGATTGTAAAACTGACCACATCTGTATTTCCTTGGAGATCATGACTCATCGTACTGTTTGGTGGTAGAGTTTTGACTAACCACGCTTGGTTAGCTACCACTCTTAAGTTATAAAATCCCAACCACCTACGCGTGTTGTATTCCAGCTGCTGTTTTTGAGTGCCAGCCATGCGACTTTAGACTTAGCGTAATTATAATCTTGGACAATTTGATATCAGATGAGAAGGTGGGTAAATTATTTCGCACATATTTCATCTTGGTCAACTGAAATATTATGAGGCGTTATCTACAAGGCCCCATAGTTGTAATATTGTTCGATCATTAATATTCTAATTTTAACAATTGATGGTTGAGAAACAATATTAATAATGTTCAATAGCTTAAAAGTCAAAGTCTCAGCGCAAAAACGAGCTGTGAGAATTGTTGGCGATCCTAAGCTTACAAACGGTATCGAACCACTAAATCACAGAAGAGACGTCGCGTCTTTATGTGTGTTCTACCGCTTGTATAATGGGTTGTGTTCCGAGGAATTGTTTAAAATCATGCCTGTAGCTACTTTCTACCGTTGCACCACTCGTAATCAGCAGGGAATTCATCCTCACACATTGGAACCGAAATAGTCTCGGACGGTCCGGTTCCAGAGAGGTTTCCTTCCACGAACGACCCGACTGTGGAATGAGTTTCCTGCTGAAGTTTTTACTGGGGACTACAGTATGGAGTACTTCAAGGAGAAAATAAATAGGTTATTTAGGGATCGCCAACGCGCATGTGACACTTCTGATATTACAAGCGTCCATAGGCTGCGGTTACCGCTTTACACCAGACGGCCTGCATGCTTGTTTGCTACCGACGTAGTATAAAAAAGAGTAAGATAGATAAAACAATACTTCATACGAAGGTAACTTATTAACTCGATGAAGCATAAGCGTAATCCAACTGAAAACTTGGCAAGCCGTTACGACGCGCGACGTTCCCAAACACGAGCCTTTGCCAAATATTTGAACGGTCGAAACGTTTTACTTTAAAATATTATTCTGGACGTTTGCCTTCAAATAATAAAACTATTAAATAAATCAATGCACACCGGTCCAGGACCAGATTTATAAAATTGTAATGGAGCGAAATAAAGACTGTTGTTCGAAATATAATTGTACAACGTGAAAATATAGAAGTGATTCCTTTTGTTATTATACAGAGTGGCGAAATATATTTTTCTTTAATAATATGGTTTAAGAAAAGTCTATCAAATAAGACGTAATTTGGTTACAATACAAAGGAACCACATCTGGAATTTCACGCATAAATATGTAAGAAAATTTATAAGCTACGACTGTGGGATAAAGTTGTCACATTATTATTGTTTGTCCTAACGATTAGCTATTCATTTGTCATCGCTATTCAATTATGTGACTAAAAATAATTTATCTTAAACTGTACATATTCGATTATAAAATAGTAAAGGATTATGTTTTTCTCAATAATTACTGTATCTGCAAAACGTGCACCCTTGGGCTAGTTGCCAACATAAAATTGGCTGGTGAGCTTAAGCGCTCACCTTAGTAGTCCGGTGAAGCTGTTAAGACCTTAGCGTAGTCAGTTCGAAAAAAATCAATTAAAAAAATGTATCGGAAACCATACGGAAGCGTAGATGACTGTATCGTCAGCATAACAACCTAGCTCTACTCCCGGGAGCCGAGGTAGGTCACTGACGAATAGGCCGCGAACGACCCGACCGACTCGCTTTTTATAGCATTCAGCCAAGTTACGACCGGCCGATAAATTTCGAGCAATGGCGTCTCAGGACATTAGTAATACGCCCGATGTACTCAATAGTAAGTCAATAGCATGGAAAGTGCTAACAACATATAAGTAAAGTTGAATTATCTGTTATTTACCAAGGCAAATCTCTTAAACGATCAAATGGATTTTAAAGAAGCTCTTAAAGTGAGACAGAGGATATTTCAGAAGTATACGTTATAATATCTTTACTTTTTCTAATAGGAACTCGGCAGGAATTGCAAAATTAAAAATAATATACTGCCAAAAAGTACTGCATAGGATACACATAGTTCTTACGGAATTTAAATTAGTTTTTATTATTATTATTTAGTTTATATTATATCTATTTATAGTATTTTCATTGAGTTTGTTTACCACATAGCACAAGTTGTAGCAGCTTTTAAATGCCTATACATTGTTCATACGTAGTATCGATTAATGTTTTGTGTATTGCCATTAGTTGTTCTTTAATAAATAAATAAATAAATGACGAAACCACTTCAACGAAATCGAAAAGATGGCCGCCAATGAGGAAATAACTAAAATATTCGTTTGTCTAAGATTCTTCTTTCAATAATGCAAATGAATATGAATAAAGATAATTTCCTATGATAATAATAAAACTCGATATATATTCCTCAAAATTATTAATATCTAAATATTTCGTATATGTCGATAATTATTCATATCTATTTCGGGTTAGGTACAAAAACAGGGACGCTTTAGAAATTGTGGCTAACGTTATAGGACCAGTATTCGATGTAAGAAATTACGTGAAATACCATAATTCTGGGGCTTATTTATAGCCTCAGTATGCCTTTGAAGGTTGGGTTATTTGATATTGTTGCTTAAATTTATGTTATGATTTTAAGCAGGCATTATTAAGCCTTGTGTAAAAACTTTTTTGGTTACACCGTTATGATTATCTGTGTTACAAATGAGAGTGAATTTTTATAATGCGTACACCGACACCTAATCGCGACACCATGAAGTTGATTGATAATTAGCTGTATTTTTTTTGTGAGAGCTGATAACTATATTTAAAGTAGTTATTATTAATTATCAAATTATAAATACCGAACACGTGTTTTGATTTGATTGAGTATTCGTAATAAAAGTAGTTGATATATCGTAAACTGGTTAAATGGGTTTATAGATTTGAGGTTACCTGTCGGTATATATTCTTTTTACTTGTTTACATTATAAATTTGATAAATAGTTAATTCCGTTGCTTTTTGGTATATTACTGTATACAGATAAATAGAAAATTAATTTTAAAAATGTTTAAAGTTATTACAATTCTTAAATTTTGTATTCAAAAGGCCAGCAATAATACACTTGCAACTCCCCTGTTGTTGCTAGTGTCTATGGACAGCGGTGATCATTTAGCATCAGGTGACCCATCCATTCTTGACCTCCTATGATATGAAAAAAAATTAGAAGGTAATTATTTACAATCCATATTTACTTTATGTTAAAGGAATATAACTTCTTCCGTGCCTACATCAAATACATACATATATATATTTTTGTTAACTGTGAGATTCTGTTGTCAAATTATATTTAACCCCTCACCTTTCGAATTAATATAAAAAGATAAATTCAAATTTTGTAATAAATTCGGAACTTTTTTTTAACTTGTAAGTACTACTAAACTGTCTCTTGACCTGTGCCTGATAAAGTCTACATTCGTTTGTATGGTGCTTTATCGAATACGGTTCTAGGGACTCGAGGGGTAAATCGAACTAAAGGGCTACGTACGATTAGTTAGATGCGTTATTTTTGCTTCTGGTTACAATATTGTTAGGTTGATAACAAGGTAGACACCGGTATATAGACACAAAAAACAAACAAAACTCGTATATAGACGTTTCTTTTCATTTTTATCGTACCGCAAATCTCATATGATTGTTAATAACACTGTGGGAAAAACTGAAATAGAATGGCTTTTCAATGCAAATAGATATTTAAGCAGCTAACAAGCGAGCCTTAGAAAAACCATACCACCATGCTGAGATTACATACAATACTTTCTTAATATAACTATTCTGACTCAAAGTAGTAGCAGAATTACACGAAATGATGCAAAGCCTAAATATATTATTGCTGCAAGTACACAATAACACAATAGTGGACAGTATACACACTTCTATGTCTTGTTTACTGTATTTCAATATCGCTTTGTACTAGAAATTCAAACATACCTGTGAACTCTCTTTGTAAACTTGACAATATGAATGAAACATTCTCTATGAATTCAGAGTGAATTATACCGAACTGTTTTGGTTCACATTTGTGTTTTTGAATATTAAATAAAACTCGGACTTACTCGGACATTAAGTCATCTAGAAATCCGTACTGTTTATAGTAGACCCATGATTTTTATTTATAAACGTTAATAGAGTCAAATACGTAAATTTATAAGAAAACCTATGGGAAATACCGACATTTTAAAAGTTTGTAAGTGGTAGAGCCACGCTTAAGCTATTACTGATTTCAGCATAAATAGGTCGGCTCGCCCGGGATAGTACCACCGGACCCACAGAAAACTAAAGTGAAATAACAGCGCTTGCATTGTTGCGTATCATTCGATCAGTGAGAGCTCCGCAGACCCACTACTCTCTGTTCCATTATTTTGAATTTTCACTTATATCCACGCTGTTTCCACTTCTCATATTCGGATTTGTATGGTAAAGACTCGTGTAATTTTGGTTATAAATACGCTCTGTAGATGGCACTGTAATGTAATTTTGTTGGGAAGTTTGATGGTGGGCAACAATTAATTTTGACATTTTTGACTACTTTCAAATATTTGTTTTCTTTAACTTCGTTAATGTATCTGTTAGGTGAATGTGTTCTGTTAAATTTTCTTTTTTCCCACAAACCCCTTTACCTACCTCCGGATCTACTTATAAACGTTGACTCCTGCATATACTTGGATTTTGATTTGCCTATCGACTAATATACCTAGTCTTGCCATAAATACTGAAACAAAGAAAAAAAATGTTTTCTATTGCAAATAGCATTTATTACTTTTATAGTGGGCTAGTTTATAGTTTAATACATACATATAAAACAATTTAAAATATAAAAAGTTTATTTATAATGATCTCCATTGGCTGCAATACAGTCCTTTAAACTTTGAGGCCAGTTATCAATAGAAGCATGCACTCTTTCCATGGGAAAATTCTTCACTGCCAATCGTACAGATTGTTTTAGGGACTCCAAGTTTCAAGGTCCAACATGGCATTTAGAGCAAGCCGTACTCTCTAAAACTGACCATAAATCATAACGTATTAAGATTGGGACTAGACGACGGCCAGTCTTCAGCTCTGATGAAGTCCGAAGTTCATTTCCAACCAAGATTGCATAGACTGAGCTTTATGACCCGGCGTCGAGTCTTGCTGGAAGGACTATTCTTGGTTATTGAAAATGGTGTTGTTAAGGAGCTTCACTACCTATTTGAGAATGGTATCTTGATATCCTTGTGCCAATGTTTTGATACCTTTCTCACAAAAGTATGGCTTAGTCACTCCTTCATAGCTAATACCCCACCAAACCATCACTGAAGTCGAATAGTGCACTCGTTGCACCCTGTCGACTAATTAGGAAGCTTACTTAGAGCTGTGAGGATAAATAATGTCATTTTATTTGTTAAAATGTTGTTCAACTGTAAATTAATTCTTATCTGAAAACAAAATTTTTCTGTGATTTCCGTACCGCTTCAGTAGTTGTTTCGATTTTACCACCCTAATCTTTTTTAAATTATCAGTTAAGAAATATCCAGTACGTCTATTATAGGCTGCAAGTCCTAATTCATATTTTAAAATACGTGACATAGTTTTATGTGCTATCTTCATCTCTAGAGATTTTTTTTTTTTTGCTTTCGGACAGGATTTCTTCTCATTCTTTCCCTTACTACTTTGACCACCTTTTTCGTACGAACACTATGTGGACGGCCAGATCTTTTTCTGTCACAAACAGAGGAGATCTCATTGTACCTATTAATAGCCCGGTACACAAAAAACTGTATACGATTTACGAAGTACCGCAGTACTGTACATATATAACCAATAGATATTGGTTCGAAAACCCTATCATAGAGGTGTTAATTGGAAAGAACGACGACCTCTATTTATATAAGGTACTATGTGCTTCTGTCTGCAGTTTTTATGACTGCCTTGACATTTTTTATCGTGGGGAACTATCATATGAGATCCTCACGTTCACGCCATGCAGCAAAGGTGAGTTATATCAGTCTCTTACTCTTTAAAACCCTACGATGTTCTGACAACTTTTTTGCCGGGGAACAGAATGGAACGGCCGAACAACAACAACTAAAGAAGTGACGGTTACTAACTTGACGTATTTTATACCTTTAGTAAAGAATTCTTTTTTACACTTCCATCCATTCATTTACCCACAGATATTAATTATTAAATACAAGCTAAAAACTATCACATCGAGCGGTATTGTGGTGCACGTACACGACTGGTTCCTACAATTCCTTAGTTGTTGGACCTTGGGATTTATCTACGCTGTATTTTTCAGTACGTAGTCACCATTCATCTTCGGATCCACCGGTCATTCGTTCTACGAGGTATGTGCCACATCTAATGTCCCTTGAGTTTAGTTATTGGGGCCGCCGCCCTGTCAAATATCTATATATGAACGGCGACACCTCTCGGCCTCGTACGTCACCGGCCCGCGGTTAGGCGGGGTGAGGTGGAATGAGGTGAGTGAGAGGTGAGGCGAGGCGAGGCGACGTTCCCCGGCGTTGGGCGGGCGTAGAACTCTCAAAGATGGTAGAGAGAGCGCCGGTAGCCCGCCTCGGTGGCGACAGTCGGATGCCGGTCTTGATGTCCAGAAGGGGCTCTCTATGATGTGCAATAATGCACGAGCCAGTTGACTAAGGTGGTAGCTTTTGCGGAAGCGGAGGTCGGGGTGGTCGCAAGAAAACAACGTGGTTCTCATATAATGACCGCGTCCCCGAGCCAACAGAGCACTACTGTCAATATCAATAATTACTATACTGCGTGCTCGTACCACTCGATGTTATTGCAATCAGACTACTCAATGTTGTCACGACGAATTCTATGTTCAGACTACTCGATGTTATCTCTATGAGCTCTGCGATCAGACTACTCGATGTTATCTCTATGAGCTCTGAGATCAGACTACATCCCGGTACCGCGCCGACCGTGCTTATAAGCAAAATCTAGGCGGGTACCGTTACGCGAAGCGACTCTATTTCTCATGTCTGTTGGCTCGGTTTTGCGTGTTTCTATTTATTTATCTATATTTTGTATATTTTAAAAATCAATACTATACATTTCTTATTATCTATTTATACGCTAAAATGTAAATCTATTAAACTTATATCTATATTAAGTGCCATTTTGCACTAAACACTACAATCTTAAAAATTAACTTATATTTCTATGTATCTATATCTAGTGTGTTATCTACAATCTATCTGTATAGGGTGACATATTATCTATAAACATAACGTACATTCGATAATAAATAATAACACGATATTCTATAATTCGATATTCAATAATAAATAATTACTCGATATTCTATACTATATTGCGTCTGTGATTTTCCTAATTCATCACGACACATATCACTGTTCTGTAAGTGATATGTTATTCCATGCTATAATTTTAATTCAATTCATATCTATTAATATTAAAAATTACAAATCTATATTTTACAAAATATTATTTCTTAAATTCTCGTGAGAATTACTGCACCGTCATAAAATTATCGCCGGCGGGCTCTTTACCTTCCCCGAATTCTAATCTATTGTTTGTGCAGTTTACCATTTAAAAATATATTATTGTATTCAAAGGCTAGTTCTTTTGCCTACACAAATTTATATTTTATCTTTACAAGTTAATACTTTACTGGATGCCATAAAATCATAACAAATACGATTACTATTCAGCTGGGCTCTATTACTTTAAAGGCATCCGCTTTGTCCGTCTTAATGCTATAAAGGGAAGCCGGTATATTGCTGGAATTTCACTAATACTTTTAATTATTCACTATACAATTTGTAGAACCCTTGTTTCTCACGTGTTGGTTATGAGGTACCATTGTAAACTTTTATGTACCTCAATAACCATTAGTTTACAACAGTCTATGTTTAGTTATACGATGTTCCATTTTTACTGTTTTATACGATCGTATAATTTTCGATACCTAATCTATAAAGTCACCCTACACTAACACACATAATTCTATATTAATCTATATGCTTCTATCTATTTCTATCATATGAACTACCTAACGAAATCTATACACATATCAATAAAATCTATATATATTCTATACGAAATATACTAAACCTACGTGTAAGGTAATGTGTGCGCTACTTAACGTGTGCGTCGCCAACATTAGTCATTCTATGAATTATGCCAATAACTATGTTGAGATGTTTAGATCATAGTTTATTGCTCTTTGAGTGGCTTTGAGCTTTGATTTAATGCAATAATTATAATAATTATAAAACCGTCTACCAAATAATTACATGACTTTTCCTTGAGACAGCCATAAAATAACTATTGTTTATTAGAATATTCTCCAATCTAAATATTGTCACAAATTCAAAGATACAATGCTGAATGAATATGAGATACATCATTCAGATCCGTATAGTGATTTATTATGAAAGTCCGCAGCGCAAGCCGATAGGAAACTCCTGGGGGGAACTGCACAAAGCACATTGTTTTCTCATAAATCAGATACTGTTTATCTTGCGGACAGCTTAGATAATCCGTTGGTTTGTAACAACCCTCAAGGGATGTTTATATTCCGGTTAAATATTATTGTTTAGTTTTGAAGTTTGAGAAGGTATTTCTTTCAATGTTGCCAGATTAATTGTTTTGACCCTGTAAAACCAACAAACGAACGATGAAGAAGCACTCTTATATCTATGTTTATATTTAATACATCCGATATATCTATTTAGTGTTTTATTTTTCGGTATACGATAACATTTTTCAAAGCGATGATGGCTGTGCGAATCCTTGTAAATGAGCGGGAGTTTTCATTGAAGAAAAAAGTCATGATGAGAGGGCTTTTTCTATACCGGCTTGGTTAGCTTAACACTCCTAAGTTGAAAGCATATCGCCAAGCAGGTTAAGAGCCAGTCCCCACTAGATTTAGTGTGTTGACTATCATGGACTATTGGTTTTTTTTTCAAATGCTAAAATCTATAAAGAGGCGTACCTGGAGGACAGGCAGGTCGCCTACGTCGACGGCGACGGACGGATGGTTTGGCGGGCCACAAGGAGGGGGTTCCACAGGGGTCGGTCCTGGGGCCGCTCCTATGGAATATGGGCTACGACTGGGTGCTCCGCGGCGTGCTCTTATATGGAGCACGCCTAATTTGTTATGTGGATTACACCCTTGTCGTAGCCTGGGAGAGGGAGGAATGGAAAAAGGTAGAGCGCCTGGCTACGATGGCCACAACCCTCGTCGTCAGGCGCATAAGGAGGTTGGGCCTCAGGGTGGCCCTCGAGAAGATCGAGACCATACTTTTTCGTGGGCCTCGGTGGGGGCCACCACCTGGGATCCACATAATGGTGGAGGGCGCTCGGATCAGGGTAGGGGCCCACATAAAGTACTTGGGCCTCACTCTGGAAGGGCGCTGGCGATTCGAGCCCCACTTTGTGGGACTCGGGCCGCGGAAAGCGGGGGCGGCGTCGGCACTCGGCCGGTTGTTCCCCAATATTGGGGGGCCGGGTGCCGGGTGCCGACGACTGTTTATGGAAGTTGTACAGGCGATGGCTGCCTACGGGGCACCGGTCTGGGCGGACGCCCTCGGTGCCGCCAACGTGCGCGTGGCACTAAAGGCGATCCGGGCATACCGGACGGTGTCCTCGGCGGCGGCATTTCGCCATCTTGTGCGAATTCACGGCGGCGAGGAAACGTAGTGGGGAGCCTCCGGCTACCAGGGAGATAGAGTATAAGAGAAGGGAGTTGCGGGAGGTGGCAGTCCAGAAGTGGATGCAGGGCCTGCGGACGCGCGCTACGAAACGTACACCGTCGACGCCGTCCGCCCGGTCCTGCGAGAGTGGCTTGGGAGGAAGTTGAGCTCCCTGAAGTTCAGGATGGTGCAGATACTCACCGGACACGGCTGTTTCGGGTGGTACCTGCACCGGATCGCTCGTAGGGAGCCGACCATCGCCTGCCATGAGTGTGGCGCTGAAGAGGATACCGTGCAGCATACTCTCTCTCGGCGGTGGTGGGGAAGGATTTGTCGCTGCCAAGCGTGGTTTCGTCCATGCTCGGCAGCAAGCAGGCGTGACGAGTACTGGCCTCCTTTTGCGAGGAAGTCATCTCGCAAAAGGAGGCGTCGGAGAGGGCCCGCGAGATCAAGCCCCTCAGTGGCCGTCTTCGCCAACGGAGAACCGGCAGGAGGAGGCGGCGTTTTGCCCAACTCCTCCTGCCACCGTAGTTGGACCTGAGGGGATGTAGTCGGGGGGCTCATCCCCTCATTGCATAGGTTTGGCGGACAAGGGGAGGCACCTGGTGTGTACCCAGCTGCCTCTGTATAGGTAGGAGCCCAGCGGCCACCTTCCGCCGTGCGGACCATTGAGGCGGCTATCTAAGGGGAATAGCTTAGTTCGATCCCTTGCCGCCCCAACACTACGGTCTGTCGGTACACAGTGGGGATTTTAATCCCTGCCAGCCTAACATAACCAATCCTCTCCCCCGGGAGGGTGGGTATCCATAAAGGATATCCCCACGTTAAAAAAAAACCTCCAAGAAATACAATGCTTCCAAACTTTTCAGCAGCTCATTTTACACTGGCTGATCGCAAAACGCAATAAACTGACAGCTGGAAGGATTGTGTGTGTTTGTCGCGCTTTAGTTGAATACAGTTCCTCTGCCACCTCCGTAAAATTAACACACACCCAATGAACTCTGAACATACCTAAATCCTCCACTATTTTGGTGATTACACTTGATACCTGGTGGTCACAATGCAATCTGACACGCTACACTGCAATAGCAAAGGTTCATGGCAAATCGATCCCTAGAAAAATACCCTTAGGAAAATTCCTTATAATAAGTATTCTTACCACCAACGTTTTCATTATATAAAGAAGCCTTAATCCGTAGCCTATATCTCTTTAAATAACCTATTAAAAGTTAAATCGTTTTGTGCTGATTTCGAGTCTATCACGTTTTTTTTAATCTAGATCATTTACTTTATCTCCTCCCAATGTATTTTAACCGCGATAATAATAATCCTTAAGATACGCTTTAACTTCGGCCTATGGAATACACTCATCTACATAAATATGCTTTTATTTTTCTATTGTAAATTTTGTTTCGACATGACTGTGTTTATTTTATTAAGAACAATCTTGAACTCATCATCATCATTAGCCAGTAAGAGATCCACTGCAAGGCTATAGGTCTCTTCTCGAAGAAAAGTATTATAGTCCACGATACATTGGCGATTTCACATAAAGTAGTACATCAAGCACATTTTTCTTAGGTTCAGTTTTCCTTAAGATGTGTTCCTTCACCGTCAGCCGATATTGTTACCGATTTAAATTAACAAATCTATGCAAATACCGAAAAATTCGTTAGTACATACCGGGGTTGGAACCTCCAGACATCGAGTTCGACTCGACTATCACTCACCCAAGAATAATAGGTAGTAAAAAAATTATGTCTAATAAGTAACGTCGCCATATCATGCTACAACCGTTTCTAAGTGAGTATTTTCTGGTTTCCTAAAACGGTGACGAAATGTGTTCATTTGCGACAAGCTTTTGACTCCATACGCACCGACGTCTTTCAAGCGGATGTCACAAAGCTTACATCTTTTTTAAATGGAAGTAATTTCTCCAACCCAACTTTTTTGCGTTTTTTTTTTTCAACTAACACTTTAAAATTGTCTGCTTTTTAGCATTTAATTTTGTTAGTTACTCGTCTTCATCATGTCGAAAATCAGATACAATTATTTTTGCTGATGGTTATATTTGTAATGATATTCCACGTAGAAGTCGTATTTCTTTTTTAACCAGCCGAAGTTTATGCTTCAGTCCTTCATCTATTATTCTATCGGCATACTTGATTATATCAAAAAAAAAAATTATTTGACACAACTTGTGTCTGAAACCATAGATTATTCGAAGTTCTTGGAAACAATCTAGCTAACATAAAATACATTCAGGATTTTTGGGAAGTTTCATTAAATAAAATATTATTCTTAATGAGTTTTAATAATCTACAACAGATAATAAATTGAAGGATACGTGCAGATGCAAACAATAGTTGATTAAGGTTTTTTTTTTATCGAAATGACTACGCTATTGACCCATTAAGGTCTTAACAGCTTCACCGGACTACTAAGGCGAGCGCTTAAGGCACTCAGCCGATTTTATTATGGCAACCAGCTCAATGGTGCACAACGCACCTCGGCTTGGCTGTTGCCTGTTGCATGCAAAATCGCGACCTATCTTAGCTAACCTAGCTAACTATTCATATATATATATGAGTTTTGGAAATGTATATGTGTACCAAGCATACACGCCTCAAGAACTCTTCCATATATTTATTATCGGAAAATTGAGAGTTTTTCAGTTCGATAAGGGAAAAAAGTAAACCCTTCCACTTTTATGTGTAAGCGTGTAGGCGTGCACGTGTGTAGGGGTGATCGTGTAGTATTGTAGCGGTGATGTATATTTGTGTGACACCGTATCGCGCAAGCAACGCACTCAAGGGTTCCCTACCGAGGGATCGAACCTAGGCTTGAGCCGCTGCCGTGGGAGGCCTAATCGGGTGTCTGATTAAGGCTTACACGACATCCTGGTAATTATCAAGAAGATATGTAAATTAAATTCGTACGATTCTCTCAAATAAAACAAGCTGCTTGAGTTTTTTTATACAACTACTTATTTTTTTAAGTATCCGTTCTAATAACTTACATTCATATGAAACATTAATTCAATTCAATTAATTCATTCCAGATTCACGCTGGATTGTTCTAATGTATTCGAAAAATTTGTTTGTTTTCGGATATGACTGTACATTATATTATTATTCAGGCCACGTAACTGGTTTATTACTCGAGGCGACGTTGACTTGCGTACCCAATGTATTAAGCTTTCACTGGTCCTTATATAATCTGCTATGTTTATTTGTATATTCAATAATACACGATAAGGGTGCCCTGTTTGTCAAAAAAGGCAGTCTTCAGTACCTATCATTCAGTAAATATAAAATGTTGAGATACCTACGTTATAGATTTCGTTAAACCGTTAAGGCACGACATTTAGAAGATTTATGATGCTTTAAAAAATTATGCAGTGGTAGAGCCACGCTGAAGCTGATACTGGTTTTAGGATATATGGGTCGGCTCGACCGGGGTAGTACTACCCTTTCACAGAAAACCAATGTGAAGTAACAGTGCTTGCATTGTTGCGTTTCGTTCGGTCAATGAGAGCGCCGGAGACCCACCTCTACTCACCTTCCCCCTTTCCTCTTGCCTTCTTCTCCCCCTTCCTCCCTCTCTCAGCACTGGCTAGCAACGCACTTGCGACTTGTCTGAGGTTGTAAGTGTTTATGAACGGTGGTGATCACTTAACATCAGGTGACCCGCCTGTTCATTTGCCTCCTATGACATAAAAAAAAACAGTAGTTCTATATTACTACACTGTGGAGCCTGAACAGTTGTTTTCAAAATATAACATTTTTATCACTATGTTTTTTTTTTCGCCGTTCCAGTTGAGAGCATTCAAGAAACACGATTTTTCATAAATTATTCGGATCAATATTTGATTGGGTGATAACGATCAACTTTAGTCACCTAAGGACAGCTACAACACTAGTGGTATCAGCATTCTGAAGCCAACGTTGAAGAGCGTATTGTTTTTATTAGCCCATTGAACCCTGGAAAATGACGTACTGGATTACCCATTTCACAACACAGGCGTGTTGCGTGCGCATGATAAATGTTCTGGTGAACCTTACGGTTGTCAGTATTTTATTATGTTTTAAAAAGTGTCGATGAATAGGCAGCCAGCGACGGGAGATGCAAGTTTGGAACGTTGATGAATGTACCATATAAAAAAGTTCTTCAGAACACTCTCCAGTGTACTTGTAGTAAAGTAGACGCAATGTGAAATTCTATATTCACCTGAGACCAAATGTTAATTCGGGATCACCAGCAATGCGAATAACCCGCCTTTATACAGAATCATAAAGAGATAGCCTACCTATTTCTGTCACACTGGCTCACTCTATTTATGTTTTGTTTCGTTGTATTAACACATAATCTATTGATAGCTCTGTGTATAGTGTTTTAATATATATATGTGCATGCTTAGGGCCCATAATGATCATAACTTCGATTAAAATTCTTCGCATCAATGTTTACTTCCACAAGATAGTTAAAAACCTACCACGTCTGCTTCGAATATTGTCATCAATAAAATGCTTATGATATATCACAATAATCAAAAATATTCTATGTCAAAAAAAAAAACTTATATATGTATATCGAAGTGAGTACAAAGGAATAAATTCCTGAAGTCTAAATTAATTTATGTAGCGCTTTACCTAACGATATTTTCAGGGTAACAACGTTGGGTAAAACAAAAGGAATGAGTAAAGATATTAATATATAAACAAACAGTAACAAATAACCAGGCGGTACAGTAGCTTATCTTAATGTACCTTCATATCTAAACAGTAAATCAACGCAACGATTAAAAAAACAGGTAAATATTCCGTGTTTATATTACACGCTAATTTTAAACTCGCGTGCGTTAAATTAATTAGAGTTAAATATTGCTTTAAGTTATTAACTTTACAAACGTGAACATATATCTATATTTACTTTTCCATTTTTTCTTTGGTACAGTATTTAAATGGTTCTCATATTTGAAATACTCGATGCTAAGTTCAGATAAGTTCAACCTTTTTTTATTACGGTTACTATTAAATTTCATGTATGTGTAGGGTGGCCAGTATTCAAATAAGATTATAACTGTAAACAAAATTTAGTTGATTGCATTATCTATAGTAGTAAAATTTAAGATGGCGTCATACACGTCATACACTACACGGGTAGTAAGTTTAACACGCTGTGAAAATAATAAAATGATTGTTTTTAAAATAAGTCATTTCAGTTACCAAGTTTTTTTGTATATATATATTAATAAATTTTTGTATACAAATATGAATAAATCTGTTGATCTATATAATATTTATATATATATATATATATATATATAAATTAACTTATATATTAATTAATCATATTATTTATTTTCTAAATAACTTGTTCTATCGGTATACCTTTCTACATGAGTGAAACAATTATATCACAAATATAAATATTATTGGAGACAATAAACGATAAACTCCGAAAGTATTTGTCCAATTTGGAACTTAAGTGGTATTAACATATTCTATTTGTTCTTATAAGATTATAATTGTAATAATCGAGTACAAAAATAAAACAAAATTATCGATGATAATTTTGCAAATAATAAACAAAAAACATAATTTATGAAATGTAAGTTGTTTATCACAAAATTATGTATCGCATAAAATATAAAGTGTAGCTTGTTAAACAGATTAAAGTCAATACAAAATATAATAAAGCTTTCGTTCACATACACTTCCCATTCATCGAAGGAGCCAATCTCGGTTAGCTAGGTAAAATTAATAGTAAAGCCTACTCGTAATAAATCACTGAAGTTTGGACAACTGTAATGGTGAGATGCTGCCCATCGAACTCCGAGCAATCCGTAAATTTTCTACACAAGTGTATTCATGACTTGCTGAATGATAAGGAATGTATTTCTATAAATTGTATTTGTATATAAAGACAATAACTTGTAGAATATGGTTGTTTGAAAATTGATATATGTCTCAAAACTCACTACAATGTAATTACGCTATTGTCATATACACCTTCCAACATCTAGCTAGTAGCTGTAATACTCTTGCAGATTGCTTCTTTCGGTTTCTTTCTATTCGCTCCAATTTCGAGAATAAAACTTGGCTTAGTCAGGCGGCTTCTAAGTCGGAGTTTATTCTCTCTTAGGAGGTAGGCTTTAATGTGTGTTGGGATGGTTGCCCTCTTCAGCAGTTTCAATGCAACTCGTGAATACAAGCCGATGCTTAGGATCACTCTGATTGATGATTGTGAGGCCAAGCTGTCTCTCTGAATTAGCTACGATGCTGTATAAGGAACCAAACCATCGAAGAGCAAGTATTTTGTCGGGCTCTTTATGGATGAGACTTAGACGTTAGGTCCTCCATCCATCGCGGTGATCAATATTTCTTTCGGATTTCGGTTTTGGCAGCTGGAGAGCCTCAATTTGGGTGGATGAGATTACAGCTCGCTGATTGTGAGAGGTTTCGCGCCTCGACATCCTTACTGCAGCTCCTATGGAAAGCTAGTTTTAATAGGGTGCATTAAGTTCTCTGCCGTTGATGCTACGGACATTACTTTGGCTAGGTTGAATTTGCTCGTTTTGCGCTCGAAAACACTGGTCCGGGCAACGGTGTCAGCTTTGTGGTTCCTTGGCAGAGTAGCGCGTTGTTCGAGAGGTAGGCGCTTCCTCAGTTGACATACATCGCTGGTTCCTCTATAGGGCGATCAAATTGATGCATGGGATGAGTCCCTCACACTCTACGCAGGTATTCGGTCGGTGACAACGTTGCGAAGAATGCCGGAATTGCTAGTACCGATGGCTCTTCTCTTGGTCGCACCTCGGTGCGTTTTATATATCTTGCGATAACGAAGAGTGGAAAACTATAGAAGCCTAAGGTGGACAATCTATTTATGGAACTCCGTTGTATAGCGTTCTTATGATCGATGAATTATTAACAATTTCTAGTTTGCACACAAAATGTAACAATACGTATAGGTGATCGGTGAAGGTAATTTATCTGAGATATGATAACATCCATAAGCAACTCTTTTTGTACATAAACAAAAGGTAGGAAAATGATATAATGTCAGACTAGAAGGTGACCATGAAACATGATGTATAATTTTTGTCAAAGCACAAAACGATTGACTGAAGTTTAACTAGTAATTATATTAAACGTTAGCATAGTGTACAGTATTAATATTCCACTATCGAAATAGAACGCTTTTTACAATAAAAAAAATTATAAAGAAGAAGTACAAAATTTTAATGACAATGAATCAACAATTATAGTCCCGAGATTAACGTATAAAAATTTTTTTTGCCATTAAAAAAACATTCTGGTCATGTATTAATTTCCTTCTGCCTAGTTCAGTCTCGTGAACAAGCTATATGTATTGAGAAGGAACAGATATCATTTTCATGAGGCACAGTGCTTCTATTTACATATGTTTTATATGTATATCTCGTAATCGTCACGTCCACGTAATTTTCAATAATATTGAAAACTCTAATTTTAATTATAAATATAAAATAACATATATATGTACAAAAAATGAACTCTGTAAATATACAAGAAATATTGAATTAAGAAAATAAGTTGTATTCGTGTAGTCTTCTACGAACTGGGGAAAGAATTTTAAATATCAATTCTTAGTGGAAAACAACAAAAAGAAGTTAGAATTTTTTAATGTATCTAAATCATCGATATAAAATAAATAAATAGGTATTTCAATATTCTACTTTACGATGTAAATCTACTCTGTATTCGGAAAGAAAATATAAAATACTATATATATATATATATATATATATATATATATATATAATAAATTGGGGGTGTAAGGGGTGTCGCGTAACATCTTAAGACTTGAGACACCTAAGCCAACCTCACCTGCACGTGGTGCACCCTGCTGATCAACGAACGAGGCAATGGCGATAGCGGGGTGGTAGGGTTTTACAGCCCGACTGGGTCGCAACCACCATGTACATGGCGAAAAAGCCCGTCATAGTGACTCGCTTCTGCGCGTCGCGTTTCGGGATCAGCCTGTGCATATCCAGTACCGGGTGACTTTCGTCATTATGGCCGGCATGACAGCGGCGACCGGCGATGGATAATCTGTCTCTCGGTGGTTGCCGATGTTTTTGGATTGTACTATGCTTAACATCAGGCGTAGTGCAGTCACTATGCCGTGCTTCAATAAAAAAAAAGAAAGTTTCAAACAGATTAATAATGTATTTTTAATAGGGAACTTTATAAAAACCAAGTATAAGAAATTAACAGTAATATCAAATCAAATGATAACTATTAGAGAATGCTGAAAGGTTTTTAAGCCCACCTGACTAACTACCTACACCTGTCGCCAAGTATTTATTGGTGTCTTCCAGCAGCCATTTGAAGGTGGTAGCGTCACGCTGAAGCTATTACTGGCTTCAGCATGAATGGGTCGGCTCGTTCGGGGTAGTATCACCCTCTCACAGAAAACAGACGTGAAATAACAGCGCTTGCATTGTTGCGTTTCGTTCGGTGAGTGAGAGCACCGGAGGCCCACCTCACTTCACCTTCCCCATCTCCTTTTCCCTTCCTCCCCCCTCCCTAACTACAGGCTGGCAAGGTACATGCGACTACCCTGGTTTTTTTTCATAGGAGGCAAACCAAAAAGGTGGGTCACCTGTTTTTTTTTAATTTATGATTTGGGTCTTTTCCCCCAATCGTTGGGCTCCTCTGCTGTGGTAGGCAGAAACTTTATTAAGACGTTTTTTGGTCACCTGATGTTAAGTGATCAATGCCGTCCATAGACACTTACAACACCAGGGGAGTCGCAAATGCATTGTCAGCCTGTATTAGGGAGGGGGGGGGGAGAAGGGAAGAGGTGGGCCTCCGGCGCTCTTACTGACCGAAAAAAACGCAACAATGCAAGCACTATATTATATCACGTCGGTTTTCTGTGAGAGGGTGGTACTACCCCGGGTGAGCCGACCCATTTATGCTGAAGCCAGTAATAGCTCACCGTTAAAGGACTTTCTTCTAATTCAACCTTCAAATTGAAATAAATTGCCAACTGCAAAACCTATACCTATATTCCGATAGCCACAGGGCTAGTTTAGTATTTTACCATCTTAGATCGTTATTATCAGGTGAAACTCTGTAATCAATAAATCATAAAAACCTGAGTCCTTATAAATAAATGTTATCAAAATAATGCTGTATAATGTCAGGATTATTACGATAAGTCAAAACATAAAACGATTCTAATAACGATAACACAAAAGGAAATGATATTCGGGAAACGTTTTATAGGATATTTAAGTAAACGGAAAATTCATTAATATCAAACGACGGCAAAATACTCACGGATAAGCAAATAGATAAATATTATCCAATAAATAAAAAAAAACTCGTAAAGGTAAATTAGAGGTTCTCGGAATTCATAAAAGGTTACCGTTTTGTAAGTCAAGAGTGTCTGCGATGATCGTAATTGGATTCCAGTTGGGATGTTTTATTCTAGTATATCTATGTCTATTTTTCTGAACACAGATTTACTTAGATTATTCTATGATCTAGGTAAATAAAACGACATAGATCTGCGCTTGTCACGTAAAAAGTACTGGATAGATTCTGCTTATACGATTGGTTTGTATCAAAAAATAAATCATCAATATTGCCTAATTTAAAATAAATGTATCGTTACATTTCAAAATGAGATAAAATATGTTTAAGTCTTTAACATTTCCAGTTTTCATACAACAAGAACGAAGCTAAAATTTTGCTTTCCAAAAGGCTTATAAGTTTTTGTGACCTTTATATTTGTCATCTATAAAATTTTTAGGTATTATAAATTAGCGAAAACAACGTATTAAGAACGGCTGAAATTGAATTTAGCACATTTTGAAGTTTTAATTTGAAGTATTTTAAGAAACTTCGACTTTATAAGCAGTACACGTCCAACGATGTGTACCCTTACCGTAGAAATGTGGTGCAAATGCTTACGATTTTTAATAATTGTAAAAATATAGGTGGATACCTATTCACGGGCTTTAGGTTGTATTTTATTGTTCGTCAACATATATAAAATATTTGGTTTTCGTCCAGGCTAATCGCCGAAACGGCTAAATTGATTTTGAAATTTTTTTAAATCATTTTTCAGAGTATTATATATACTACATATCACGCATATTACGCCTTACTTTAGTGGGTAAGCAATAATGATAAAATTGGACAAAAGTAATTTGTTCGTGAAGCGACGAAACCATTTTCAAGTGAATGAAATCTTAGATAATTTGGTTTTAAAATATCATCAAAAATTTCAGCGAAAACCAACATTAATATGTAATCAGAGTACAAAATCAAACGAAATTCCAACAACGTATAATAAATCAAATAGTTTTCGGTAAACCGCGAAGAAACCCTTCTCAAGCTGTCGTTTTTTTTTCTTATTACATTTCCGTGATATGAATGAAAACAATGATACAATTGCTTTTAAACTGACAGTGCCTATACGTGAAAAAAATATCGTAACAGCCCTTTCGGAAGATTAAGCAGAGTTAGCAGTAAAAGTGTCTGAAATCTATCTATCTTTTTTATATATTATAGGAGGCAAATGAACAGGTGGGCCAACTAATGTTAAGTGACACCACCGTCCATAGATATTTGCAACACCAGGGGAGTCGCAAGTGCGTTGCCAACCTGAGCTGGGGGAGTGGCAAGTAGGGGAGGAAAAGTGGAAGAGGAAAGGGGCGAAGGTGAGGAGAGGTGGACCTCCGGCGTGCTCACTGACCAAACGTAACGCAACAATGCAAGCACTGTTATTTGCCGTTGCCGTTGGTTTCCTTTGAGAGAGTGGTAGTACCACGGACGAGCTGATCCATTCATGTTGAAGCCAGTAATAGCATTAGGTTGTTCTACCACCTACTAACTCTTCGGACAGAGGCCTATTACGCTGCGGTGTGTCTCTTACTGGGTAATGTAATGCGGTTATTGAGAAGGGATGGGAGAGAGTGAGGATGTATTCCTCCACGGAAAATAAAAACCGCAAGTATTCAAACCCAGTTCAACACACTCTTCACACAACTGTCCGAACACGATATCCACTAAACTATCATCGCTATATTAGTAGTTTATAGTTCCTTGATGTTTGACCTCAGTCATATTCGTTGGAGAGCCCATATTGGAAAATTAATTCAAGTCGTCTTTTAAAGAATTATTTTTTGGGATTCTCTATAACTTTGCGTTAGATTAATCTTAATAGAGGTTTTCCTTCACCGAAAGCGCCGTCTTATTCGCAAGGATCTCGATCAATCGATACGGTATTTGAACATAATGTCTACGGAACCATCATGGCTTTATTAATAGTTAATAATTTTTTTTTTAAATATAGATACACTGCTCGATGCCTGAAAGCCACAGATGTTGGAAGGTTAATATTAAATTATTTTTGTATGGTAGGTGGTAGAGCCTCGCTGAAACTATTACTGGTTTCAGCATGAATAGGTCGGCTCGCCCCGGGTACTACCACCCGACCCACAGAAACATCCACGTGAAGTAACAGTGCTTGCATTTTTGTGTTCCGTTAGGTCAGTAAGAGCGCCTGAGGCTCACCTCTCCTCGCCTTCTCCTCTTCCCTTCCCTTCCTCCCCCCCCCCCAACACAGTGATACACTTGCGATTCCCCTGCTGTTGCAAGTGTCTACGGACGGTGATAACCACTTAAGATCAGGTGAGCCATCTGTTGCGGCAAACGAACATGCGGGTCATCTGTTGTTAAGCGATCACCGCCGTCCATAGACACTAGCAAGCCCAGAGGAGTCGCAAGTGTGTTGCCAGCCTCTTTGATTGAAGAAGGCGTTACTTTGCGGAAAGCCATCATTGAATACTAAGGTGGATGCTACTTTGCACTTCCGCCTGGAATTGATTGACCACTACTACGTCTAACTGCAACAAAAAGAAAATCAATTATTAATAAACATATATTTTGTATATATAAATTATATTTTGTATAATTAATATAAATATAATAATTATCAATAAATTAAATGAAATAGCCTGTGTTTGGGAGAATGAAGAGAAAGGGGAAGGAGGAGGAAGAGGAGAGGGGGGAGGGGAGATGGGGGAGGGGAGATGGTTCGTTTGTCTCCAATGATAAAAAAAAATTATAAACTGATTCAACTTTTTTTTAATTATCTATAGCTTCGACTAGAATTAATATTAACAGAGATTAATCTATTTTCAGATTGCAAAAAAGAACCATCAATGCATATATTTCTCACCAAAATGTGCACGCAAACATCTCATCGTAGACGATCCTCGAACTGATTTCATTAGAATTTACATTTTACCGTAGTAATTATCTCAAACGATGTTTCAGATACGTCTCCCGGTATTTATAAAGGTTTATTTGACCAATAATATATTAATTAAGTAGTAAGTTGCTTGGTTCGCCGATCGCTCCCCTTTCGTTTAAAGAGCGGAACGTGTTTTAGATTTATTTATATTTAAACAGGGGCGAGGGCTCTTTGAACGTTAAAGGAATTTTAGTAAAGAGTAATCTGATCTTACCATTAAGATAGATACATCTGAATTATACTAGCGTTTTTAAATGAAAAATAAATACTATAACTCAATTGCCTTTTCTTTTTAAGGTCTAAACTATTTGTATCGTGCTTGTGTCTTACTGAATTAATTGATACATAAAAAATAGTAAGTCGTCACAGGACGTCTAGCAGATATGAAACATCGAAATTAATTTAAACAGGTAATATGCATAAAACGATAGTATTGCGACTATATGTAAGGTGATCGTAAATCACCTCTATCCGAAATACTTATGTAATGACTTCTTTCTAGTAACGGAAGTTCTCATTATCTGGCTCTCGATAGATCAAGAAATATTCATACACACACTCGAACTATCTCTCGATCTACTATGTATGTTCTTATCAAACTCTATCGATTAGAGTCTACTCGGTGACCCTTTCCGATCAGAGTCTATGAAATTACTGTTTGTTAACGAGTTCATATTGATAATTGCTGTGAACACTGTGAGTTTCTACGTCGTAGAACAATACCATACAAAATTAAACATTAATAAATTGTACGTCTGTGACACTTTCTATAACAACTATTCAACGTCCTGCACATGGCTCGCTGTCCGTAACAGATAGTATACGGCAGGAAATTATACTTGGTATAATTGTAAATGAAATACTATCATTTTTAATTTTGATCTTACAATTTTATATAACAAACATTTACATTAATTACATGCAAAAAATTATAAAACATCGCGTGCCGATGCATTTCTTGGCGACTCTCCAAATAGAACGTGTTCACGCCTACGCCCGCGTAACCACAGATCACGCCGCCGTGTTCTGGGGGTAAATTTCGCTCCCGCACACTAGATTAGGTCCCCCTCGGCAGCGGTTCAAGGCTAGGTCCGTTCCCTCGACGTGGAGCCTTTGAGTACGTTGCTCACGAGATACAGTGACACAAAACCTTACATCACTACTACAATGTCATACGCATCACCTATACCACGTGCACGCCTACACGTTTACACGCTGTTTTTCTTTTTCAGAAGAATAAATGACAAAGAGTTCTACCCTTATTTTTCTCTATCCTATCCTATATATTTTAGAGGTTTTTTTCCGACACAAAATACATATAGAAGTTGTTGAGGCACGCATCCTTGGTACACATGCATATTTCAAGAACTCATATACGTATATCTAGATAGCTTAGCTTAGGTTAGCTCAGATAGGTGGTGATTTTTGCATAAAACAGACGACAGCCCAAGCCGAGGTGTGTCGTGCACCTTTGAATTAGTCGCCAAAACATCCCAAATCGGCTGAGTGCGTCCAACGCTCGGTTCAGTAGTTTGATGAAACTGTAAAGACCATTGCAGGTCAAAAGCGGTTGCATTTCGAAAAAAAAATCCTTATGTACTTACATATGCTTTTAATACTCCATTGTAGTTTTGAAGAAACTGAAAATTTATCACTGATTATCTAAAAAGAATAATAATAGCTAACCTAGTTATCTTATGAAAAAGGTCTTATAAATTATGATACAATATTCATTTTCATATAAAAATGCTGCTGTGAGATTAAAGATTAAAATTGAGATTAAAAATATAAAATATTTGAAAAATTTCTGAGACGCATACCGATGAGATTTTTAGTTTTGAATGGTTTCGTATGAAGGACGAATACATATAAAAAATAGGATTCTTTGATGTACGAGGTTTACTTCTGTAAAAACTTACTAAAAGTTTCAAATAATGTTTTCACTAATATAACTGTATGTGTTTACTTTCATGTTTTTTTTTTATGAACATTGATAATTAAATCCTTGTCTTTTAATATACATAAAACTTCGATATAATGTTATTTTTTTGTACTTCTAGATTTTATCTATTTGAATAAAATATATCTTGCAAATTACCAAACCGAAACACAACCTAGTGGGTCCAATCTAAACCATTCTCGAATCCACTGTAACACAACAAAAAAATTAGATCAAAATCGCTTCAACCGTCTAGGAGAAGTTCAGTCACATACACACGGACAGAAGAATTATATATATCGTCTAGTGGTTCAATTTTGGCCATAAAAAAAACTTTCCATTTTTTTGATAACACTGACACTCGTCAATAGCAACAAAATAAAAAAAAGAATAAGCAAATTCGGTTGAGAGACAGAGGAGGGAGATGTTCTTAATCGTTTGCCCACTGCCTATTTATATACAGATAAATCTCTACCCGTGACTTCGTTTGCGTGGAATAAATACTTTGGGCTAACGTAACAGGCAGCGGAAGCTCTCAAGAGGAAAAAGTCTCCGATTTATAAACGTTCTTCATTGGTGCTCCACTCCTATAGTCTTAGCCTTATGATATGTAGCCTATAACCATTCTCGATAAATAAACTATATAACACTGAGAGAATCTTTCAAATCGGACCAGTAGTTCTTGAGATTACCCCCTACAACGTCACAACGTCACAAACTCACAAACTTTACCTCTTTGTAATATTAGTATAGATAAAGATGATCAAAATAAAATAAAAGGACTACTGGAGTTCATGTGTTTAAACTCGAATTGTTTAATACCTGTTTTACAAGAAAAAAAAAACAAACAAGTTCCATCGAAATCTAAAATCTACAAGTAAACAATGCCCCTACATAACCTTCAAATTTTTGTTAGCATCACAAAGAGGGTAGTTTGTTGAATTTTCTGGAAAGGGTCCGCTTTTCCATGTACCCAAACACAATGTGACCAGAATAATAATATAGTGAATTAGGCTTGTTCAGAGCGTATCGACGTGTCGATACTTTTGACAATTATAAATATATCGATTAATATACAAAATATGTTATATCGATTACAAATATTTACATTATATTTTTTCAACAGTAATACTATTTCCATAATTGCCTTAAGCCAGTGGTTTCCAAAGTTTTATGAAAGTTTTTTTAAGTGTAAATTACTAGATATGTAAATAAACACTGAGTAGGGCTTCCTATTCACACAAAATTGTCTGAGATTTTATAATTTGGTTATGATATTTATTCAACGTGTATAATAATGTACAGTTAATATTATATAGTTAATAATTGAGTATAAAATTCACATAACTAAAAGAGGACGGTTGACGACAGTTGTCCTATTAAAAAAGTAATGTTAGCACTTTTAGTACTAGTAATCACTTATTATGGACTATATAGGGGGTGTTACTAATAACCTGAGACGCCATTGGTCGATGTTATGTTTTAATGTCGGGTAGTTATACTGCGAACGGCCCATATAAGGAGCAGTGAGTACCGTGTTTACTCACTCTTTCGGTGGCCTTCGTAGTGTGCAGTAGCTCTGTGCGAACTCGTGTCAGTTATTTAAAAAGTGATTAATTGTTAGAATTGATTCTCAAGAATTAATATCTAATTTGGCCAGTTCTCTTTTCATCAATAATTGTTCGAATTTCTAATACTAATATATATGTAAACGAATATCGGATTAAAAATAGTAACAGATGATATAAGGCATTATTTGGAATTATATGTTTTGTACGTAGGAATTTTAAGAAAATCTATATCTCATAAATAACAATACTTACAGGGTCTAACCATAGTTGAAATCCATCAAAGTGTGTAGAGTAGAGGAAAAATACGAATATACGCATTCAGGAATATATTACTCTAAGTAAATACGAGTTCTTTCTGATAAATACTGGTTCGGCTAAATTATTTTACCTATTTCATTAATAAGAATTATTCTCTTTGATGTCCTTAATTTATATAAGTCATTGAAATTGCCTGTGAAATTGCTGTTTTAAATGAAAAAATTTAAACGATTTTTTATCATGTAATTTTTATTTGTATTAATCAAAGTAAAATCACCCATGCAATCAATGCATCTTTGCCAACGCAGTGACAGTTTGATGCCCTTCTTAAAGAAATCATCTGGACGGGAGGCAACAAATTCTTCAAAGGCATACTGCCTCTCGGGTATTGACTTTTTTTCCCGCCAAGGAGTTATCTAAATCCTGTAAGCAAGTAGTAGTCTGTAGGCGCAAAGTCTGGCGAGTAGGACGGATGACGGAGAAATTCCAAACCCAGTTCTTGCAACTTGCGAGACCGTCTGTTGTGCAGTGTGAGATCGCGCGTTGTCGTGTAGGAGCAGCGGAGACGAGTGATTGACCAATGCTGGTTGGAGATGTGCTAGCTTCTCCATCATTGTGCACAGTTCTTCACAGTACATACTATAGTAATGCTCATCCCGTTTGGTAAGAAGCTGTGATGAATCACACCGGCGCTAGACCACCAAACAGTGACCTTCACTTTTCTGGGGGTAAGTTTTCGTTTAGCTGAATTCAGCCGTAGATTGTGTATCATCATCTTCTACAATCGCCTTTAATTCGTCATTGTCGACTTTAGTCTTCGGACAACCGCGAGGTTCATTTTTCAGGTCGAAATTCCCAGAACGAAATCTAGCAAACCAATAACAGGTGTTGCGTTGGTTTGTAGTGTTAGCTCCGTAAACATCGTTGATGTTGCGTGCCGCTTGTGCCGCGTTGCTGCCACGACGGTACTCATATTCCATAATTACTCGAATTTTTAACTTATCCATGATGAGTATAAAAGATTGAAATGCGATGACAATGGAACACTTATCAACAAACAAATGACTACTTTTGGAAAAAGAATTCCATGTTTTTAAAATAAAATTAATTTCAAATTAAAATTCTTAGCCAAACAAAAATTATTTTGATTTGAAATGGCCAGTACTACATAACGGCAATTTCATATGTAAATACCTATTATTAATATTTTAGTATTTATTTAATATAATACCACATATAGCATTTAGCTAGATAAAGTAGGATGGAATAGACTTATAAAACCAATTATGTAATGAAATCTTTATGATATATCGGTATTTTTATTCGATACATTTAATTCAATATTATTTAAAAATATCGACACTTAGCACTTCAGGCACCTCTAAACGAAATGGAACAAGTATTTCTAAGTACGATATTACAGTGGATATTGAAGGAGCAAATTTGAGAAAGCAGAAAATCGTTGGAAAGCTTTTTTAATACTAGGAAAATTCCATTGAGCGGTGTGGTATTTTCGCGTACATTTTACATTACCGGAGAGTCGATTTTTAGTGTTCATCTACTTAATTTTCAACCTTAAATCTACTTCATCTAAAATTTATCCACAGAGCTGCATTTTAGAGCCAATCTTCAATTATACTTATCGTGGTAACATCTCCAGTAAACTTAAAATGCAAATTTTCCTGTAATCAAATCTTATGTAAAAAACAATTTCTTGGAGCATACTGGTGGTGGTATTGTTTTTAGTCCGCCGGCTACTAGCTACACCCTCAAGTTAAAAATCTGTCACCTGTTGATGTGTTCAGACTGCTGCACTTAAGAACCAAGCCTCCTCTAAGTTTATCGTGTTTTAAATATACTTGGTATGTAAAAATATACAATACGATGCGCTGTTCTTAATTTTGTTTGATGTGAGACATTTATAGGCGCAGGTAAACCTGATTGTTGGCGTGGCAACGACACGACGACGGAATGCCATGCGTAAGCGACTGTGCGTAATCTCTCTTGCCGTACTGAGCTCGCATACCTATAGTGTAATTTGAGAATTTGAGATTCATTCGATTCGAACAATTTCAATGTTTTACATCAGCCAGGCGTCCCATGACGGCTTAATTTATTTAAACATTAAATATAATAATTATTTCTTCCACTTTGAAGCTATGGGTAATCTATTTGATAGCGTATTCGGATAAGCCGTCGATAAACTTTGGTTTGGATCCTGACGCCTAAATCAAAGGATTTTGTAACGGAAACTATTGTGATAAAACGACAGCACGATGGTAGAGCTTTTTCTAAGTAACTGAACGCACCTGTGCACTTGAGAGTCAGTCCTCCTCTATGTTTAATGTGTTTACAATCTTAATGATATATAACAGTTTACTATCCGATTAGACATTGGTCAAGTATTAAAACCCATACGGTGTTATTACAAAAAAGTTAAACACGTTTTGAACGCTTTTTTTATAGAAGCACGATAAAGTGACTGCACTAGGCCTGATGTTAAGCATAGTACAATCCAAAAACATCCGCAACCACCGTGAGACAGATTATCCATCGCTGGTCGCCGCTGTCATGCCGGCCATAGTGACGAAAGTCGCCCGGTAACGGATATGCACAGGCTGATCCCGAAACGCGACGCGCAGAAGCGAGTCACTATGACGGGCTTTTTCGCCATATGCATGGTTGCGACCCAGTCGGGCTGTAAAACCCTACCACCCTGCTCTCGCCATTGCCTCGTTCGTTGATCAGCAGGGTGCACCACGTGCAGGTGAGGTTGGTTTGGGTGTCTCAAATCTTAAGATGTTACTCACCACCCCCTTACACCCCAAACGCTTGCTTTAAAAAGATCTCTCGGTGAATGGTCGCCGTCTTGCTCTTTTGTCTCGTTTTGGTTAGGTTACGTTACACTTGCGAAAAAAGGATAACGCGATCTTACTCCGGGCGAGCGCGGTGAACTTCGTACGAAACCTTTTTTAAACAATAAATTTTATAAAGGATTACAACGTTGTGTATTTTGTACCTTTGATTTTATAAATGAAATTAAAAAATACGTATAAGCATTACATACTAATGTCTTTGTTGTATTAACGCTGCAAAATAAGAAATACAATAATCATAATAGAAACAACAACAACAAACTGCTTCAACAAGTATTGTTTTTCATAAATATCAAATCTTTCTTACTTTTATAAAACTCTATATCAATAATTAAATCTACTATATTACATTTAAGGCTCTATATATAAATAGTTTCATGATATTAAAAAAATATAGACAGAGAATGTAACATGTCGACCACCTCCATATAATGTTCTTGAGATTTATTTTTAACGACAACGGTGAATGAACTGTACTTTGTTATAACTTAATTTTCTTTTTTCTGAGAAGTCTCTCATTTTAATTCATATCTTATTTCATACGACACCAAGGAATAGTCGAATCTATTCACATATTTGTATTCTTATGTTTGTACATCAAAGGATAATAGAACATTTGCAGGGTTGAATAACATTGCCGCGTTATACTACATACAATAACTATTCTATCTATACTAAATATTATAAAGCTGAAGAGTTTATTTGCTTGAACGCACTAATCTCAGGAACTACTGGTCCGATTTGAAAACTTCTTTCAGTGTTGGATAGCTCGTTTACTGAGGAAGGCTATAGCTATTATCATCACGCTAAGACTAATAGGAGCAGAGCACTAATGAAGATTGTTTCAAAACGGGGTTAATGTACGTATTATTTAAAAATACTTCCTCCTTCTACTTACTCACTGTCGTGAGTTAAATTTAGCGTTAGCCCAAAGTCACTATTTGACGGCAAAGTCGCGTGCAGAAGCTAGTAATGTTATATTTGAAAGCATAACCTAGCGTTCTAATTAGATACTGTATGGCAGTGTTAGGACGGGTACGTACCCATACGAAAAAATGGTATGTAATAGATTTATAATATCTTAATAGGTAAAGAAATTATTACCCATTTTTAAGTTGGTATAATAAGATAGAATAGAATATACATTTTTTTACATTTATACAATATAAAACATACTGGATGGAACGCACAGTATATGATTTGCTATTGATTTGTATCTGCCAATATCAAACACATTATCTGTATGAAGTTTAAATCAATTTTCTTTTTTTGACAAAAGAAACTCGGTAACGTTTAAATTTAAAATGTTAAGAAATTACGGTCGAGTTTTAACCATGAATTACAATAAAGTGGCTATAACATGCAACTTCTTTTTCAATTAGAATTAGCAAGTCTTATTACTGAATTTGTGTTATAGGGCGAATCATTATGAGAATGATAGTGATGTGTAGAAATAACATCCCTTTCTGTACATCTGCTAATAATGATGGTGTCAATAATGTTATGCATATTTTTATATTCAATATTATTTTATTGTTAGCACTCTCCGTACTTCTAATGACTTACTATGACTATATTAGAGGGTGTTTCTTACTAATAATAGTATTAAGTGTAAATGAACTATTATATTCTTATCTGTTCGAGTATCTTCCCTTAACTTTAACAAATATTTATTTGTACCAAACCAAAAATAAACTGAATTCTCTGAACATAGAACATTGAACGTTAAATATTAAACTCTATTGTTCGCTAATACGGTAGTCGTTTAAGCAGCATATATGTGCAGCAAACAACAAAAGGCTTCAAACAGAGCACAGGAAATGTCTTTTAAAAAAATCTGTTTTTTCCGACATCAAAGAGTATCTCAGTCAGTTGGGCAACGATTTTTCCATCTCTACAACAATTATGTTCCAACGCTAATTAACGCTAATTGACAACGGGACAAAAAATTAATGATATAAAACTTTTAACAAAAGAGATATTCCTCTCACTAGATCCATATTATTTCATTTCAAAGAGCAATATTTCTCATTATGTTCTATAATTATTTCCATCGCCACTTGTTGTTACATCGTTCGTGGAAACTCATTTAGAGCATCGCTGTTCGATTTAACTATAATCTACACGTCTGTTGTCACGTTAGTTATTAGTTAACATAAATTCTATTGTTCGTAATTATTCACAGCTCTGGATAACATTTGGAAATAGTTTTCGTACATTTTATAACTTTGTACGATGTGAAAATTTCTTTAGATGCGTTAAGTGGTATTTTTGGCATGAGATAATTTAAAATTTCAAGTCATGTTGTGTTGCGTAAGCATGACCGGACTATATAAGATACCTACTTTACTTGAAAAATCATGAAACACAACTTTCTTAGTTATTTGGTAAATACCAAATTTGATAGATTTTTTTTTTCAAAAATAATGGATGTTCATACATATTTTTATTCCCTTTTCACCACCTTAAAGCAGAATTTACTAAAAACCTTAGTTAGTACCCAAGTTACAGTTTAAAAAAAATGCGCATGCAATTTATCACAGCTCTAGCCCAAGTAGTTTAGGTTGTGTATCGATATGACAGTCAGTCACTCAGATAATACACGATATACAAATAAATAATTATTAATTTAGAAAAACAAGAAAAAGTCTGGCTACGAAGAAAAAAATAACGAGTTTAATAACCCAGTATTGGTACATAAAACCTTATTATTGTCTCTTTTCCCTTGTTTTATGCACAGACGATATAGTTAAATATTATGTACTATAACACTTACATAATTAAGATGAATCTAAGTTCATGGATAAATGGATATATTGATAATGATATAAGGACAATAATGATATATGTTATTTTTTTTTATAAAATTAAAAAAAAAATACATTACCTTATGTATAGAAGATAATTAACTCTCCGAGTAACTTGTAATTTTTCTTCGTGACTTAATAAGAACAAGTGAAGTTGTTTGATCGTTTTGTATGCAAGAGGGACCCCTGGAGCTTATTAAACGAACGTTCAATCTCCGGGACGCATAACTTAACGTTTCTATTCATTTCTTTCTTGACCTCTTATATTAAAATGCTTTTTTCTTGTTTTCAGACACTCGGTTTCGATTTCGTTCTACACTTTACATAGAACCGAATCGGCTTTGTTGTTATTGCCTACAAAAAAGATTTATTTTAATAAAAAGACTTCAAAATAGCGTCAAACAGTTCGTAGCGTGAATTTTAATGACTGAGATCGATTAGTCAAATAATCGATTTTTAGACATAAAACGATAGATTGATTATTTGAATCGATCAAAGGCATCATAAAATCGTGATTCGATTTTTTTCTATTTAGGTAAATAATAAAACCACATAATCACTACATGTTATAAAACAAAGTTCTCTGTTACTTTAGTCTGTCTGTTTGCGTTAAACTCAAAATCCGATTTTTATGCGGTTTTCACGAGTACATAAAATAAATAATGAGGAATATTTGGGTATATAATTCGTCAAGGTTTTTTTTTATTATCAAGGCAGGAGGACAACGCCTACTCAGCCTGTTAGTAATGTATAATTTAAAAAGAAATCTAAGATAAAGATTTTTGAAAAAGAAAAAAATTAAGAGATCAATTTTTTGGCAATCGATTCTGTAGACCTCAATTTTTTCATAAATATTTCATAATGGCCATGCCTAGTGTCACAAAACTCAAAAGGTTCGTCGTGTTAATATATGTGAAAAATAGTTTTTCAGTTTTTTTATACGACATTTTCTCTATGTATTTTATGATTAAATATATGTGAAATATCGTTTGATGTTTTCAGATTTTTTCTCTGATACCCCGTTTAATCGAATGGAAGCGTTTTATATTACTTCGGCAGATAAAATTCGCCCGTTAGAAAATATATCTCACCATTTTGATGACCCTAAGTTATAATAAATATAAAAAAAAAATACTAAGATATGTTTAACAACTAAATATCGCTTTAGGGGGTGTAAGGGGTGTTTGGGGTGTAAGGGGTGTCAAATAACATCATAAGACTTAAGACACCCAAGCCAACCTCACCTGCACGTGGTGCACCCTGCTGATCAACGAACGAGGCAAGGGCGAAAGCGGGGTGGTAGGGTTTAACAGCCTGACTGGGTCGCAACCACCATGTATATGGCGAAAAAGCCCGTAATAGTGATTCGCTTCTACGGGTCGCGTTTCGGGATCAGCCTGTGCATATCCAGCTTTTTGCAGGCCAGTATGATAGTGGCGACCGGCGATGGATAGTGTGTCAATCGGTGGTCGCTATTATTTTTGGATTGTACTGAGCTTACCATCAGGCATAGTGCAGTCATTTTGCCGTGCTTCAATAAAAAAAAATATCTTGAAAATGGAACAAGTAGGTTCAAAAACAATTAGTAGCAAATATCACTGTAGCGACATACACCTGACGGACAATATTACCACGTGCACTACATTACTACGTATTACATTTTTATGCTAAAATAAAATATAATTAAAAAAAGTGGGTGTGTACTTATGTGCACGCGTTAGAAGTTATATTTCTTTGACGTAACAAAAAAAAATCTTTGCAAAAATTTTGTCTTTCACTTTATTCTACGTTTGTAAAAAAAACGACACTGACAATAGAAAAAAGGTATTTAATACATTGAAAGTTTTAATACAAAAAAATACAGACAACAAATACAAAGAAACAACATACCTAACTTCAGAGTGTCGGTTTTTCGTGACGGTGTGCGCGCACATCGTAAAATTTACTCTCACAATTTTCCCCTAACGCGCCAAAAGAAGTGTAATTTAAAAAATCATACCAAAAGTTTATAATTATATTGTCTATGTCACTAATACAGATTAAAAACTTTTCTTAGACTTGTAATATTCTTGCGAAGTTGGCAATCTATTTCCACAAAATACACCGCACGACCTTGTTGATTTATTTGCTAAGTTTCCTTTTTGGCTTCGCTTCTCTGTTTTAAATTTAATCTTAAATCCTGTATTTCAAAGTATAGCAGATTGGATAATAGTATTATCATAACTAATATACTAAATGAAAATGTGTGTTTGATTGTTGCGAATAAAATAACTGAGACTTTTCTTCCTTAAAATATTTCATAAAGCTTTCTCAATTCTAGTGATTACTGAAAAATGATTCTAAATAAAATAATTGTTGGAATTCAGTACACAAATGTATGTATAGTATTGGTGCAGATAGTGTGGGCGAGGAACCTTCTGAACGAATGGCGCAGTGTCTTGGATTTGATGTTTTAGACAAAACAACATATTGTTTATTATTTTTCACTAGTACACCTGACGTCTGAGTAAGTAGTTTGTTTATAAAATATATTGGACAGCTACACATAAACTTGCGGAACACTTGGGAATATTCGTAATTATTTTTGTCTCGCGTTTTGAGGATCCGTTTAAATTTAGTTGATAAAATCTACAATGTTTAACCGATCAGTCATTTTGTCATAACTCGACATTAGACAATGCGTCACAAAAAAAATTATACCAGTCAACCATTTGACATGAAAGTCGTATGAGTACGTAATCCATATAGGCTATTTTACTGCAAATGAAATGAAATCAAAAATATGTTATTCAATGTAGGCTCCACGAAGACGCTTATGATAATCAAAAGTACCACCGCCTATTGGCACAAGCAACATAGTCTTCAAGAAGAACCAGCAAGAAACTCGATCAGGTCTTAGCACATTTATAATACATCACAGGTCACAATTGTTTTTGGTGGATGCACAGAGAGGAGTCAACTCCAAACATCACTATTATTTACACATTGATCCACTCTATAACAGCCTTTTGACACCAAAACCCGCTTGACATGGCACTTAGCGCAATTACAGTAAATTGGAAAATGAAGAAATTATATTGAAAAAATGATATACAAAAACACAGACAAATGAATATAAATAAATATTAGCGACGATGAGATTGTTTGCCGAAATTCGAAGCAGCGTTTAGTACGTGCTGGGAATTGCAAGTGCGACCGGCTTGGTTAATTTTCAACTCGGTTAGTAAAACATTTCTTTTAGACTTTTATTGCTGTTTGTCGAGTCAGATCAAATGGATTAGGGCCGTTATTATAAAGGGATACAGTGAACTTCTCTCCCTGTGTATATATAACGGTGTACACTTGTCTGTGTTTTTATCCGTGATTGGAATACTAATGAATGTTTTAAATATGAAACTTTTTTTCTATCTACTGGATTTTTTTGCCATCTATCGCATGTCGCATTCAAGCGTCTCGAAGCAGAAGTAGACTGAAAGGTGATCGGCAGAGCACCAAGTGCTTCACGATATTTGTGTGTTTTGATTAGTATATTGATGTAAATATGGTTGTTTACTTGATAGTGGTGGACAACGATACAGCTGGTAAGTCAAATGAACTGATCAACGAGGGAAAAACCAACAATAGTGTGAAAATATCCGACGAGTCAATTTACGGTTATTATAAGAACCAGTATATGAAAGATTGTGACGTCTGGAAATGACTCTCCTCTGCGCATCCACTAGAAACATTGTAACTATGTATGCTTTGTAAAAATATGTAAAATGGACAGATTAACCAGATCGAGTTTCTTACCGGTTCTTCCGGATGACTGAATTGTTTTCCGAACCTGTGGTAGCTTTGACTTTCATAAGCGCCTTCTCAGGGCCTAAATTGAAAAAAGGATATTTTGATTTTTGATTTGATTTGATACGCCGTAAGAGGCAAAATGCCGAGAGAATTCGTGCTTGTAGAGAAAGGATACTCTCGTATCTTGTCTACTATTGATGATGCTAAGACCAATAGTAACGGAGTAACATTGAAGAATGTTTCAATGCGTGTTGGCGTTATCCCAAAGTAACTATTCCACGCGGACGAAGTCCCGGGCAGAAGTTAGTATTATATATATTCGACTGTACCATATGCGTGTTAGTTTTTGATTGACAAAATCTTGTTGTTTTGCGTCACAGGCTGTCACCAATATCGTCGACATGCTCGTGACGTATTGCGTTTGTTTCAGACTAGTGATGCGTATTATAGCGGCCTGTGCACATGTATTATAGACATTTTGCATTGAGCTTGTGTAACTTATATTAATTAATTAATAAGTTGTATAAATATGTATATAATTATTTCTCCGAGGACGAATAGACGTGAAAACTGGACTAATCTTAATAATTTAAATTTACAAATTATGAAATTAAAAAAATTCAGAAACACAACAAGACAGAGTTTTCACTTCTGTAGGACGTGCTTATAGCTGCCTCGGCTTTTTTTTTAAATTTAAACTCGTATGAATCTATTGTGTACAACTTGTATCCGTAATGCGTGTCTCCAACCCTTACCCTACTTACATTCATACAAGAAAATACAGAAAAGGAAATAAATTATACCGAAAATAAGAGAGGCCACGCCGAGCGACCCACCCGCCTGTCTCTGACAAACTATCCAATTGCTAAACGTTCCTGACAGATACAATATCAGATTCTGAACAATAATTAAATAATAGAGAAAAGCGTAGGAAGAATACATACGACTATCGAATTACGGTCCCAACCTTTTCCATATACGCTTAGTCGAATCATAAAACAATATTATATTTGGCTGCATTGTTATTATAAAAGCTGATGTCAAGTTTGAGCTATTTTAGAGCCTTAATGTGCTACGTACATTGTCTTTTAATATCGTTCGTGATTGCGTATAAACTCTAAGGTACTTTTATTTTTAAAAAATTGAACTGTCACGGGACGCCTGGCTGATGTGAAACATTGAAATTATTGTGTATAAGTTATACGCATAAAAGAACAGTGAATGAGACCGGCAAACCAATTTTAATCTTATAAGTATACAGGTAGGGTTGCAAATGTTTTTAGTATTTGGTTAAAACCAACAATTAGGTTAACTTGCGACTACAGATGTTTCAATATTTTGTTCAACGAAAGTAGCTATTTCAAGTTTCAGTGTAGATAGATTTTCATACATGAGCAACTCAAAAAAAATTTGATTCAACTCAGGGAGTACAAACAATCTATATGTTTAATATTAGTTACCTGAACAGTTTGTTAACTTGGACGCACGAATCTAAGAACCTACCGGTCCGACTTGCAAAATTCTTTCAGTGTTACATAGCTAATTTATCGAGTTTATAGTCTAAATATCATCACGCTAAGATCAATAATAGAAGCAGAACACCAGTGAAGTGTTTCAAAATCGGGGATTTTTCGGGAGAAGTTTTGGGCAGAAGCTAGTATATAACTCTATTGATACATCCATAAGTAAATTAAATGCGGTTTACGTTGAAAGAAATGTATTTGTACTAATACAGACATATATAAAATAAATACTGTATTGGGCGTTACTTTGCACTTCCGCCTGGAAATGATTGGCCGCTACCAAGTGTCAATGCAAAAGAAAAAACATTTGATGTCGACCGTCAATCAAGGATGCGTTTTTAATTACTTTTGTTGTTGTAGTTACTAATATTTTGCTTTATTTAATTTATTTTAATTACTAGTTTCAGATTAACGTTTTTACGTACGCCTCGCGCAAATATAATATGTTTTTTGATGCAATGAGACGTGGCAGTGACCACTCAATTTCCGACGGAAGCGCAAAGTAACGTCCACTATAATGTTTAATAAAAGATTTATACAAAGTAACGCCTTATTTAGTCAAAAATATATAAATTGATTGATTCACTATAACACAATTACAGTACGATCACCTATCTTCCATCCATCGTTTGTTTGTAACAACAAATTTGCATATAAGGTGTAATTTATTTTATAATAGCCATGTGTCTGCTGGATTTCTCATGAAAGGCATGTTAGTAACTATTTTGAAGTGTGATTTTTTTTTTTAGTTTGGAGGCAAACGACCTAGTGGCTTACCTCATATTAAGTGACCACTACCGTCCATAGACACCAGCCACACCAAATGAGTCGCAAGAGCGTTGTCAGCCTTTGCTGATGGGAAGGGGGGAGGGTACAGAGAGATAGGGGATGGAGGGAAGGAAGAAGGAGGAGGCGGGCAAGCACTGCAGTTCACGTTGACTTTCTGTGAGAAGGTGGTTGTACCCCGGACGAGCCGACCCATTCATTCTGAAACCAGTTATAGCTTCAGCGTGGCTCAACCACCTATTAATACTGTGGCATATAGATGTGAAAAGCTTTTTTAAGAAACTATTAAGATTTTGACGACGTCCATAGAAATATCTTGAACAGTGTATAAGTTCTTTCATTGCAACGTGTGTTACTAGAAACCTTATTTCTGGTAGCAAGTTGTGCGGCATCAATCAATCTCGATACCGCTGAATCGATTTTTACAAAACTTTTTCTTGCAAATAGAGGGACTTTTTTAGAATGTTATTAAGATTATATTTCAATTGGCTTTTTTTCTATTTGAGCTAAGCAGTAATGATAAAATACACTTCGAAAAGCTAAAAATAACCTATAATGAATACAGAAAACACATGATACTGCTTTGAAACAGAAAAACTATTTTTAATAGATCGAAGTCGCGCATACCAGCTAGTATAAAATGTGTTATAGTATACTATTGCCTTGAAAATGATAAAAAATCCTGGAATCACAATCTAGCGCCACCTACCAGGTCCAATTGTGATCTAAACTATTCTTGAATCCACCTGAACACATACAAAAACTTTCGTCAAAATCGGTTCAACCGTTTAGGCGGAGTTCCGTCACTTATACACGGAATATAAAAGAATTTAAAATATATTATTTCGAACAGTAAATTTTATTAATTCATTAATCATAAAATAATTAATTTGGATTAGGTGCCGCGTACTTTTGATTAAATAAACACATTTCTGACTAAATATTGTTTACAAACTTTTATTTCAAACTAATCATATATCACAATGAAATGAAAATGATACATATAATATCCTTCCTCTCAACACCTTACTTTTTGCAAGAAACACGAAAACGGGCGCTTTATATTTTTTTCCTTGATACTTTCTGTACCCTACATATTTTATTTTTACGGTCTCTGGTATAAATTGTGTTACACGAATATACTAAGAAAAATTCGCAAAATTCGTTCACGTTTTTAATAATTATAAATAATGTACACAGACTCTCCGAATTACATTTTTGTGTGTATATATATAGTAGATTTTTGGCGGAATATTATTTTGACATCTGTGTTTTAGTGTTTTTAATTTGTTTACATATGTATTGCTAATAATTTTTGTGACATATTACGTCATATTGCAACTGACATTGGCAAATATATCAGCGATGCCGAATGCAAAAAAAAAAACACGTTTTACAACATTTCTGTGTAAAGTGTGAATTCTTTGAAATTTCTATGAATGTCTATAATATAGACAATCGAAGATACCTCACTGACTTCAACAAAAAATGTTTGTTAGATGTCAATTATTAGATGATGGAATTTTTTCTTAAATATATATTTTCAGGATAGACAGTGACACTGGCAAATACTTTAACAAAGCCAATTGCAAAAAACTTTATAAGTTTGAGTTTTTGGCGGGATTTTAGTCTGTCATGTAGTAGCTTTATATTTTATTCATAATCTTATGTTATTTGACTTTATTTTGTGTAAATTTGGTGGTGTTTTACGTAATATACTTATTTTATTGTGCATAAGTGAAGTGAATGGAAAATAATACCACGGAGCATGAAATTCTGAGATGCCACAAAACTCCCTGAAAGGTTCTAGCAAGGGATCCACCATCTTGTTAGAATATTGATTCACACGATGCTTAATATTGAATTGATCGTACGACGCTTGTGATATTATTGTCACAATGGCAGTAATAATCGGAAAGATTGACTGCCAAAAATAAAGTTAAAAAAAAAACTTTATAAGTAAAAATTTTCTTCAGGGACAATAATTTATTTGACATTCTAATCGTATTGTTTCCTTTGGTAAATTTAATTACTATACTAGTATATAAGGTTAATAAGATTTTGAACCCGTTAGTTTTGATTATACAAATAATATAACTATCTGTGTCACGGGTAATATTAACACGCAAACTTAATTTCGATGTTGGTCATCTAGAATTAACCCTAAATCGCTATGACGTAGGCCTGACATCCTAACCCTTAACTTTAATGCTACGATTAAGCGGAAATAGAGGTCATTTGAAACCGATAAACGACTTTAAGCGGTAATTTTAGGGCGCATTTTAAACTGAACTGTAACGTGGACAAGGAGGCAATCGTAAATTTGATTCAGATTAGTTAAATATTGTACAGTTAATTGTACATGTTTAACGCAAATTGGACAATACAATACTGAAATTAACTGTTAAAAATTTGTTTGATATTTAAATGTGATTTTGGATGTACGACATACTAACAACCGCTCTCTACTTTGTCTGTTCTTTCTTTTGTCTTTTCTCGCGTTCTTACTAACAGCTGACAATTTTTCACGTAAGAGGCGATTCGCTCATTACAATTTATCTGGCTAGTGAAATATAATTTTGTTATAGTTATCTGAATAATATATTTAAAGATAAGCATTTAAATATAAGTGAAGCTCATCTTTCTCTGTGCTATAAAGCGTCTGGCAGAAGTTGTGGTCAGTGGAAAATGTCTGGCGATACTGGATGCTACTTCAAGAGTGATGTGTTGTAAAACATGTAGCTCGGAATTTTTGGCGGGATTTTAGTCTGTCATGTAGTGGATTTTATATTTTATTCATAATCTTGTGGTATTTGACTCTATATTTTGTAAATTTGGTGGTGTATTACGTAATTCAGTTAGTTTATTGTGCATGAGTGAAGTGAATGGAAAATACCACGGAGCATGAAATTCTGAGATACCACAAAAACTTCCAGGAAGGTTCTAACAAGGGATCCACCATCTTGTTAGAATATTAATTGACACGACGCTTAACATTGAAAGGATCGCACGACGCTTGTAACATTATTAACTACGCGACAATGGCAGTAATAATCTGAAAGACTGATTGCCAAAAATAAATTTTAAAATAATGTAGCTCTTAATTTTAGTAATTTCTCTTTTATTATCTGTAAATCTGTCATAGACTCAACTGTCTGAGTGCGCAAGCGTTCTAAATACATGAAACACTACTCAGAATGTAATATTTCATATATTTAAAAGAAAGTTGTCTCATCGCTCTGGGATCTTGGAATAAAACTTAGCATTTATCATTACGTTTTGATTCTATGTGTTATTCTGATATGTAATCTTTTTTGTACCTTTTTCAAGCATAAACTACCGAAAGAATTCTGATGAAATTTACAATAATTTAGACATCAGAATAACATATCTTTACATATATAATTATTCTTATGTGACAGAACTCTTCCTAAACGGCTTGACAGGTTTTAATTTTTTTGTGTGGGTTTAAGTTGATTGAAGAATGGTTTAGTTTCACAATTGGACCCGGTAGGTGGTTTTCTTTGTTATCAAGGTTTATCTTACCTTACGTTAGTCCGTAGTCCGCCGGGCCTGCTAGTAGATTATAATTTATAAAGATATTTTATATATTATTCATTGAACCGTTAAAGTAAACGCGAAAGTCTGTTTGTTTGTTATACTTTCATGCCTCCAATCATCGTGGCATTTTGTACTTCGTCAGGAGTATAAAAAACCATAAGATACTTTTTATCAAAATTAAAATAAAAATAAAAATAATTTCTTCAATTTAGATCCTAAGAAAGCGCTTATGAATCACAAAACTACCAACGGTTGGGAAAACAACCCAGTCATCGATAAGAACCAGCAAGAAAATCGATTGGGTTTATCTTTTTAACACATATATATATTTGAAATACATGTTACAATCGATTTAGTGGATACACAGAAAGGAGTGAATGTCAAACATTACCATCGTTCACATATGTATCCATCCTATAATAAGCCTCTTGACACCAAACCCCGCTTAACATGTCGCTTAAATTTACAGTCCGGCAAATCGCCTATATCAGCCAATAACCCAACACTATTACATAAACATATGCCGCTGGTCTAACTAAGTCTCCAAGCCAATATGTTGTTTCAACTACTTAATTCATGTCAGTCTTTTATTAAATAGAGATTTCTCAGGACTTTGTGGACATACATTACATTATCAAGAATGTATTGGCAGAATTTGAAACATGGGAGGACCAGTTTGTCATAATTACTAATAGCTAAATCATTTCGGTCTTATATATACCGGGTGATATCTATAAACAAAAACAAAAACTAGTTATCAATAAAGACACAAATGCAGAGGAAGTCACGGGCTGCTGTTAGTAAAATATAAAATGAATCTGATTTGATGATAGAGAAAATGTTGTTGGATATAAAAGTATACAGCTTAAATAATTGCTTAAAGTATTACATATTTTTCCAAGAATGCCATCAAATAAGTTCAAATTGCTCAAAATATTGTCTACAGTGTGGGTTATGTTAATGAAGTTTCCTAGTTGAAATTAAGATTCCAACACGTAAATTACGTACGAAGTGTTACTATTCAGCAATTAGGCTTAAAACTACAAAGCAACGCACATTTAGCAGGGGCTTAATCACAACAAACAACGTTATTCGGAACCCTTTGTGCTCCATAATTACTCTCTTTAATCTTTGCCTCTGTAAATAACATTATTCTTTCAAATAGGATAAGTTTTCTAAACTATTGTGTTTATTACGAGTCACTATTCTGCCATCTAAAGAAAGAGGTTTTCATTTGTCGTTTTTTACAATACTTAGTATTAATGCGTCAGTGACACATTGGTTCTTCAATATTTAACCCAATTACCATGGAATATATGGTGCTATCAAGTTTATGAAGCAACTAT
>JACEII010000076.1:227480-363653 GCA_014332785.1 Antheraea mylitta | reverse complement strand
TACTGCGAATATAACCAGCCAAACTATTCTAAGCCATATATATATACACGTTTGTAAACCATACAATTTTACACGTATAGCAAATGGGAGCTTGTAAATGTAAAATAAAGTTTTTAGTTTAAACGTGTATGGACATTTTTCTGCGACCTTATCGGAATTACTTTTCAGGGTAGTTTTTTTTTTTTTTCGAAATGAAAAGTTGACCTGGAATGGTCTTTTGACCTGGAATGGTCTTCACAGCTTCACCGAATTACTGACAGGGTACGTAGATTAAGGAGTAGCATGCAATAAAAAAACTTTATTATTGTATGGAGATAATGTGGGTAATTTATTCCACCTATTATGTTTACAAGATCAACGCTTTTGTACATGGCTGTTAGCAAAAATGTTTAATTTAGGAATTTCTCCTAATCCTACAAAAGACCCTTTCGACCTGCCACTCAACGTTTACCCTTTTTTATTCTGTCCAATCTACTTTTATTGTATGTAGGTATATCTAGAAATTCAAGCAAATATTTGTTTATTTATTAAATTTCATACAGATTTAGCAAACACTGGTTGTACTTGACTGTGTTATGTCATTTGATGAGATAATACACATAAAATATTAACAGTAATAATTATGTTATTGGGGCATCCAATGTTCAACATGAATTTAGATTTTCGTAAAAAAAAAATGGTTTCCTGGAAAGTCGTTTTATGGACGACAATTTTACGTGATAACGTTATAAGAAAACATTGATGAAAATTTGCAAAATTTTATGAATTGAATTAAATTATTCTATGTATAAATGAGTCACAACCCAAACGCTTAAGGCGATCACGCCTCTCTATCGCTTGTCCCGCGTTCTCACATGTACCCTCGGTTCTGGCGGAACGTGACACGAGTCATGCTTTTTCGTGCGTGCAGCCGGCGTTCATCGATTTATAAAACGTTATCACTTCAAAAATTTACATTATTATAAATCGGTTAGGTAGTTTTTGGTACACACGAAATGCCGAAAACAACAATTCATGTTGCGGTGGTGAAGTGATTTTTTTGTTATTAGTAAAGCCATGCGTTAATACAATGTTAAGTATTTGTACGCGTTATATTGCAACCACGAACTACGATACACTCTGAATGCGACTGACTATTTTTACTTACCAAATCGTAAGTAAAAAAGAAAGGCAATACGTCGTTGGGTCAAGTAATATTTAAAATTCCGTATCCGCTAACATGGGTGCTAGCGTGGGAACTCAATAGCTGAAAGCTTCCCAGGTACTACTAAGTTCCACCTGACCACTTACACTAATAATGTTTTATGCACCGAAACATAGATCTTAATATCACGTTAGAACGATAAATAGCGAAGTAATTTCCACACAAAAAGTAGGTCAGACTGAACGACAACTGAAGAACTTGATAACAGTCAGGCGGGCGTTTTCGACTCAGGATATTGCAGTGACTAAGGTCAGATTGGTCGCTCTGTGAGAAATGTTTGTACCGAATATATAATGATACGGGTATACATATTATTATAAATAGTTTAATAGAGTGGGAATTAAAATAAATGTGCAATTTTAGAAAGTGTAAGCACTATATCTCATGGTAGACGTAATACAATTCAAGAACATCAGCGACTTTGAAGAAATCGACAATCCATCATCGGTTTTCAGTTTCATGGCAATTTGAAAGTTTTTTTGTTGAGATTTTACACTGACAGATTTCGAAACGTGGTAAAAGACACTTTGCAGGTCGACATTATGACGGTGACTGCTGTTGCTATTTGACACCAACAGTCACCGTTGTTTTTCGACCGTACATGCGATAAATGAATATAAATATTTAGATAAATATTTGAAACGATTGAAAGAGTAACTATTTAAAAAAAAAGGATTGATAGACGGTTCTCAAGCTGCGTACACCGAATTGATATTCCACTGATTAAACCACTCGACAGGCATGTTTTTATCAATTACAGTACGACCATATTTAATTAATCATTTGAAGGGAACTTAAAGCATCCATAATCCTTATTCACTGTTTTTGATTACCAGATAAAACCATGTAAATAGAACCTTACAAGCGTAAAGTATTAATGAAACGCCCCCACTCAATTTCTTTAAGGGAAAAAAGGTATAAGGGATGAAAACGGTCCCATTACCGGCGGTCTCGTTGGACTGGATTTCCGACTACTGAAAGGGTGTTGATAGGGTGACCATAATATAAGCTTTAAGATTATTTAACGAAAATCTAAATAAATTGTTTAGAAAATATTACAAATTTTTCTAAGGAAGATCATTGCTATTGAATTGTATATGGAACAAAATACATAGTTTAGTGATTAATAAACAGCGATTTGGAGTTTTTGGCGGTATCTTAGAATGTCATGTTGTAGATTTTATATTTTATATGTAACCTTGTGTTATTTGACTCAAAGTTTTGTGATATTGGTGGTGTTTTATGTAATATAGTTTGGTTATTATGAAGAAGTAAAATAAATGGGAAATAATACCACGGAGTATGGATTCTGACTTACCACAAAAACTCCATGGAAAGTTTTAACACCATCTTGTTAGTACATTGAAATTATCGCAAAGAAACTTGTAATATCATTAACTACTTGAAAATGGTAGTAATAATATACTTGGTGATTGGTTGCCAAAAATAAAATAAAATTAACCTTATTCTAAGCAATAGAATTTGAACCCGTATCTTGTTATAGATATTGACGTTTTGTAAACATGTTTTTGGAGAATATAAATATATATTTCATGGTGATGTTCAAATGGATGTCAGTTGACATGTTATTTTATTTTCATTTATTTTCTATTATATACATTTTATATTATTGTAATGGTTTATTGTATCTAATTTCATATTAATACCCCGAGAGATATCAACTTTATTAATTTAATTTAATATACACCGATTTACGTGATAAAAAATTTTGAAGCCGCGCAAACAAATTCTATCAGATAGTCACCAACGTTGAACAAAAACCAGTAAGTAATTAATCGGAAAATTTTGTACGAAAACAGTTGTACAATATAAGGTGGATTTTGAAGTACTGGAAAAACTCTGAAACCGCGAGTACTGAAAAAAAATATCCGAAAATGCAGTCGTCGGAAACAGTCTAAATTAAAGCCTACAGAAAAATTTTGAAGCTAAAAGATCCTGTCAGACTTCGTAATTATATATAGTACTCATAAACATATAGAGGTACAATAAAATAATCCCGAGGAAGGTTGATGACAGACAGGCGGCCGATCGTAAAAATTAAGCCAAATCATACATCACAACATGACAAACATGTTGTACCGACCCTACTCAGGTGGGACAAGGGTAAGAAGAAGAAGTTTTTGGAGAATATAAAATAGAATATTTGCGGCATCTGAGATCGAATTTCGCGTATAAGCGCCTCAAGAATTTGCTGTTGAAAATATTTTGTAGAAGGGGACGCGAAATGTTAACTCATTTTGCCACTATGCCGGTGACACTATAGCCTAGTGGGGTAAGCAGCAAACATGTAAGAGAGACACATTAACACCAGTGCCATTTTATTAAAAATGCATAAATGATAATTATTATAATTATATAAATTTAAATGAGACATAAATAGGAATTGATATTATTGATTTATTACTTGCATACCATTAGCTTAATGATTATCATAATTTTTGTGTATCTTGCAGAATTGTTAATTAATAGGAATTGCTTTGACTTCCATAGTTTGCCCTATAAAGGGCTAGATATCGCTGCTCTACACACACAATCGTATGTCTAAACATATTTCAGATACATAAATGACAATGATTTTATATAGAATTCATGTACTTAAATAATATTAATTTCTTCATTAATCATTATCTGTGTGTTACTGAAAACATGTAGTAGAATTATAATTAAATGGTAATTGCTTTGATTTATGTAGTTCGTCTTATAAATTATATAGTTCGGCCTATAAAAGGAAAGATGTCGGTGTTATCTACGCATTCCTTTGTGAAAAGTTCTGTAAGCCGTAACTCTGGCCAAGTAAAGAGTGAAAGTAACTACGGAGTATTTATTGACATCCTGACTGCATCGACTATGTGTTAGACAACTCCTAACAATTAGTAAATTGGCCCGAACAGCTTCTGTGTCAAATTGTACAAACTTGCATTATTATGGTCTTCAGCGAACGTTTAACGTTCTACTATGTCGTACATAGAATAATAATATCAGAGTATGGAAAAATATTAATTACATCAAGCATCATTTCATTGATTCATTAAACTTACGGTAAATAAATTAGGACAAAGAAATGTCACCACACCACAATCACCTTTTATAGTTATAACCACATCAACAGTGAAATATTTGACAATATTACAAAGTATTGTTGGTAATGATGAATAAAATCAAATATTTTGCATTGATTTTCACAATTCTATCAAATTTTTTGCGTTAAATAAAAACGACTCACAGTATCAAAAAGAACTACTGTATTTCATAAGGTGTATTCACATCGATCGTCATGGTATTTTTATCACACGTTATTAAGAGTATAGCAATATACGTAGGGCATGTATTTTCCATCTTGGGAAAACGCACTGTTCTCCAAAAATAGTTTAAATCTACATTAATGTAAACGAAGCCCCCGAGCCAAAGCTAGTTTTAAATATAACACTATAACGATGTATACAAGTCGAACATAAAATTATCTGCATCTACAAGTGAAAAAAATACACACATATATAGTAAAAAGAGAATGTACTTACTATTTGAACGTATATCATTGTCACCCTTCAACCACAGAGCAGGGTTAAAGCTATTTAATGATACTGTGAAACAATATTATTTACTAAATTCGTGTGGATTTATTCGCAATTTACATACATATATTAAATAATTGAACCTTAGCAAAACTTATACATATAAAAAAATGAAAAGTGTTTTGTCCGAGCGAATATACGAGTTGGCTCCACCAATTGTAATGAGAATTACATATCCAAATAGAAGACTTTTTAGATTATTATGTGAACTACACATCATTGCGCTTTTAAATAAAAGTTTAATAGGAATGACGGGGTTAATAGAATATGTGAATGTCGCAAATATATCTTAACATATAAAAATCCAGTCTCATGATATTTGTCCACGATTAACTCTGAAACTACTTAACCGATCTTCATGGAAGTTGGCATTTACGTATAATTTTCTCCAACCTGAAAGACAGCCTAATTTATATTTCGAAAAATAGCTTTAATATTAAAAAAAAAATATATTGTTAATGTTAATTATTGTTATTCATTGTAAGTTTCATAATTGCGAACAGATGGCGCTTTAGATTAATTTGTTGTCAAAAAAATGGAGTACCCACTGTTATAAATATCTCATAGACAATGTCACATTTTAATTTTGAATTTCTTTTTCAACAAGTAAGCAACGTGTGGCAGGATCAGCTACTCACTATATATTATTATCAAACAAAGTTTTCTGCCATGTCTGTCTATTTGTTCGCAATAAACTCAAAAGCTACTGAATGGATCATCATACGGTTTTCATCAGGAGATAGTTTAGATTCAGGTTTAGGTATATAAGTTTTCAAGATTTTTTTTTTTATTTTCTGGACGGGATAACGCGCCACGGGCTCACTTGTATAATGTAAATTTCAACATTGTCAAATGATATATAGTTGCAATACAGTAAAATGATTTTATACTGGAAATTAAAAAGTAATCTCGTATTTCTGAATATATTTAATAGTTGGTCGGTCTATATACTCTTGGTTGTACTGCAGTCTTTGTCCTTATCGACCTGTGATAAACAAGTAACTTCGTAAATATAACAATGCTTGTGGACCTCAAAAGCTGTTTGAATATGACACGCGTCTTTGTTCAAGCGTTGCTTTGTTTTTCGGTATACTTTGTTATGTTCATATTCTATGATATTTTGGGTACGACCTTATGTAGGGTTGTCGATTTGCAAATTAATTAAGAATGTGCTAGTTTTGTTAAAAAAATAATAACGAGTTCTTTAATATTTCTTTTTCTCGAACTGACTACGCTATTGGCCTTAATTTTTTGGCCTTTACAGCTTCACCGGACTATTAAGGCGAGCGCTTAAGGCACTCAGCCGATTTTGTTTTTGGTAACTAGCTCAAGGGTGCTCGGCACACCTCGGCTTGGCTGTTACCTAGAAAAACCCGATCTGTCCTAGCTAAACTATGCTAAGCTATACATGTATCCATTTTTGGATCATACAATTAAAAATTGCATGATCCAAAAACACAACATGAATTCGGAAAGAGACAAACTAAACTTTATGTAAAATCGATGTGGTGTGTACTGTATCGCGACAGCAATATCTCTGTGCCCAACCGGGTGACCACGGACAAAGACATTGCTAATATAACGTGAACAAAAAGTGTGCGGGTATAAAAAAAGAGGGCTTTCTGCCCGTGGCGCACGAGACAGGGATTCGCGATGTGGCCGGCCACAGGAAAAAATTAAAAAGATCGAGTTTACAGTTTAAACGAACGACGCCGGCGCCGGTATCTAAAAATAGAAAAATGATATTGTTTGACGATTTTAGGGGAAGATAGACGTAAACACGCGAGTTTACTCTATCTTATATTTAGGATAATTATTATTATTATTTAGAAACGGCGGCGCGCGCGAACTGTTGGATTGTAGCCGCGATGGCGGGAAATTTCGCGATCGCGCGAATGGGGCCCTGTTTCGGGTCGTTCGCGACCTCGTCATAAGCAGAGATCTCCGTGATCTCATGAAAAACTAAGAGCTGGGCGGACCAGTCCATGCCGGAAAGAATGACTGCGGTGTCGGCCTGTGAAGGCTTCGCCGCCTGAAGTCGTGGGTTAAGTCGCGCTGCGATCTGAGGTGTCCACGGGACCTGAGGGGCCCGCGCGGGGAGGGGAGTTGCGTGAGGCGCGGGTGCGAGCGCTGCCGGTGCGCGAGATGCGTGCGGCAGGCTCGGAAAAGCCTCTCTAGAGTCGAGAGGCGGAGGGCGGGGGCGGGATGCAGCTGCAGGCGCCCTAGAAGGCGAGACCTGCCTGGGGTATCGGGGCAGTTTTGTGCACGGGGTGCGGGGGCAACCACGATAATTCGCGGTGTGACCTACGCCGCGGCACAAAACGCAACTCGGAGGATCGGGCGAGTCTTTAGTTCGGGAACATTCCGAAATGGAGTGTTCGCCGAGGCACTTAACGCACCTCGGTTTCAGGTGACAGTTAAGTGCGGAAAGTCCGTATTCCTGGCAGTTATGACACTGCGAGGGTACGGACGTTTTGCGCGGCGGCTCTACGGTGACGCCGGAGAGGCCACAGAGGATCGAGAGTGAAAAGATTTTCTTGCCCTCCATGATGTGGTCGAGAATGACCAGCACCATATCATAGGGTGCTCTATTGCGAGAAGATCGCATGCGTTGGACTTCTTTAACTGGGAACTTTTGTTCCCGGAGGTCTTCGTAAATATCGTTTACGACGATTTGCGTGGGGACTCTGCGTATTACTACGCGTAACATGTGCTCTACTTCGAGCGCATGCGTGAAGTACGCAATTTTTTTAGCGCGCAGAAGGCGCGTAAACTTGCGATGTAGGTCAGAGTTAGAAACCTTTACCTGAATACTCGTTCGGGTACTCACGGCAGAGGCGATCGGGATTTCTGCTTCCTTCAACAAATCTGAAGTGTCGAGCCAGGACGCCTTGTCCTGGATCGTGGCGGGGGAAGGGGGACGGGGCTTCTTACTCGAAGCTGCGGAACTCGCAGCTTTCGAAGGAGCCGGTACAGAGGGCGTGGGTATTGCCTTTGGCACTTTCGCGCCATCGACGTTGGAGATTTCGAGGGCTTAGCGCCCTCGGTGTCGGAGGTCCAGTATGCGCGCTTGTTGCGTGGTTTGGGCTTGCGAGAGACGACGGTGAAGCCGTCGTTCCCGGCGGAAGGGTCTTGCTCCAAGTCGGAGCATTCCGCGTCCGAAGAAGAGGAAGAGGTAGGGGCAGGAGTGGTGCTCTCGGAGGACTGAGGGTCCTTCGAAAGTGCTGCGAAAAAGTTCTTCTCGAGAACATCTTGCGCAGCAGAGATGATAGACGGAATTGGACCGCCCTTGAGAAATACGGCCGCTTCGCTACAGAAGCGGTCGTACTCGGACATGAGCTCGGGACTAATAGTCGCGACGAACTTCCGAAAGCGAGCGAGTTTTCGCTGTTCAGAAGTCGGGTTTGCCATAGCGGGGCCTGAGGAGGGGTGCGGGGCGGGGGAAGACATTTGAAACCTACCTGCCATGGGCGCGTCTTTTTGAAGTTAACGGACTCCGGAGTCTGGGCCAAAAGGAAACTGTGGGCGAAGTGCAATGCCTCACAGGGGACCTCCAGTGCCTAGGAGGAGGCTCTAACACTTCTTTCTTCGGCTGCGCGACGACACGGAGCTCGAACCACGGAGCGAAGCTCGAAGCGCCGAACTCCTGGAACCTGAACCAGCGACACGTAGCACACGGAGAACACACAGAACGCACTAAAAAGTGCGATTAGATTTGCACCGAAAAGTGCAGTTTGCTACGTTCTGAAAAGAACGCCTGCAATCAAGTCCCGAGAAGGGAAACAAGATTGCAAAAACGCGACAAAACTTATGAAGTACCGAACTTCCGATGTGAATACACGAACGCGTAAACACGCCGCGAACACTTGATCGAATAATCGAGCGAAAACACGAACAAAAAATTCACATCGGAAGAGCACCACGCACGCGTCCGACCCGCACGGCGGCACGAATCGGAGTCCATTATCTTAACATTTCTTGAATATGATTTACTTATTTATATATAAAAAATGTGAGCGGTCGTTGGACGCCTGGTAGATGTAAAACATGGAAATTATTTTGTATAGGTAATATGCATACAAAATATAGCTTGTAAATATTAAATTTTTTTTCGATAAAGTGATGACTGTTTATTTAATAAACATTATATACTAATTCATTACAAAGAATAAAAATTGAAAATTACATAGCATGGCGATGCATGCCATGATGCGCTATATATGATATATCTATACTAATATTATGAAGAGGTAAATTTGTGAGTTTGTGACGTTGTGATGTTGTGACGTTGTAGGGGGTAATCTCAGGAACTACTAGTCCAATTTGATTAACTCTTTCAATGTTATATAGCTCATTTATCGGGTATGGTTATAGGCTATATCATCACGCTAAGACCAATAAGAGCGGAGCAGAGGTGAAGAATGTCTGAAAATAGGGATGTTTTTTCCTTTTGAGGATTGCTGTGTGTTAGTGTTAGTGTATCTATTCCACGCGAACGAAGTCGCGGGCAGAGGCTAGTCGCAAATATGTTCCCTTTGGATTAGGTAGAAATATTCAAACTATTACATCTTTTAACTCTTCTAGATTTGTTCCTACATTTACATATCCATATTGCCTTTGATTTCAATTCAGTTCTCACACAGTTTGTAATAAATTTGTCCGAAAATATATTGTCTATTTTTATTTAACAACTAGCCACTGCCCGCGACTTCGTTCGCGTTCTCAATAGGAAAAAACATCCCGATTTTTAAACATTTTTCATCTATGTTCCGCTCCTATTGGTCTTAGCGTGATGATATATAGCCTATAAGCATTCTCGATGAATGAGCTATATAACACTAAAAGAATTATTCAAATCGAACCAGTAGTTCTAGAGATTACCCCCTACAACGTCACAACGTCACAACATCACAACGTCACAAACTCACAAACTTTACCTCTTTATAATATTAGTATTAGTATTAGTATATTAGTATTAGTATATTAGTATTAGTACATTAGTATTAGTATATTAGTATTAGTACATTAGTATTAGTATATTAGTATGGACTAGGTGTAACCGCAAATCCGTAATCGTGAAACTTAATTTTAAAAAAGAGACAAATAAAATCTTCTGAATGTATTTAATAATAATAATAATAATAACATTTATTGAAACAACAACAAAAGTAGATACTATGACATTGAAATTATTCATTCTGAATGTATTAAGTCCATTTACTTATTTACTTTTCTGTTGTAATTAAGTAGCGCCGTCATTAAAATTACAATAACTATTGATAGGTGACAAGATTTTAATAAAACTAAATGTTACTCAACGATATGTTTTATAATTTTCTTGATAGGTTTTATCGTGAACGCCATACTTTAGCAGCGATGGTGTTCAAACAAACAAACAGACAGACATTTCTTAAAATGATTGAGATGTATTTTATTACATATACAAGACATCTGTAACAGTTTTTTTTATCACAAAAATCTAAAATGTACAGACACATTCACTAACATTTTTATCACATGTATAGATAAAAGATAATAAATTAATCTTATAGTAAAATGAAAGGATAAAATCAGATTTAACTGAACTAAATCGCCCCTTAATTAAGTCTGACATTTTCATTCTTCAAGCGTTCATAGTGAACGCCGTGGCCCCGTCACCCTAGCGCCTCTGTCCCCTTGTCAGAATGACCTGACAGGAATTATGCCCCGAATCAGAAGTGTTAAGACATCTTGTCTAATCATATTAAATAACTAATATTAGTTTTTGAAGTGTAAACTTTAGGCACGTTAAGCCGAATTTTTTTGGCAGGAGATAAACTTATGATTTTGTGTCACGACATCACAGTACACGTAACAGACAGTTGGGAAACTCTCTATAAACGCTCGCACCGGCACACTTACACAAACATGCGTTCAACACAACAAACACAATATTTTTTCGTAGTTTCCGTACTGTGTCTCATATTTATACTGTGACGATATGCTATTAAGTGTGGCCAACCGTATTGCACTTGTGCGGCTTGTGCAAAAAGAGTTATGCCAGTCATAAGGACTGTCATCAGAGGTCAAAACTGAATACAATTAAATAACTTTTTCTTTTTTTCATATCATAGGAGGCAAATGGACAAGTTGATCACCTGATGTTAAGTGACAACCACCGTCCATAGACACCAGGGGAGTCGCAAGTGCGTTGCCATCCTGTGTTTAGGGGAGGGGGAGAGCGAGGAAGGAGTGCGGATTGGAGGGAGGGAGAGGAGGTAGGTCTCTAGTGCTCTTACTGACCGAACGAAACGCAACAATGCAAGCACTGTTACTTCACGTCGGTGTTCTGTGAGAGGGTGATACTACCCCGGACGAGCCGACTCATTCATTCTGAAACCAGTAATACCTTCAGCGTGGCTCTACCGCCTTGAAGAACTGTGTTCTCGTTTGCATTAGTCTAGTTTTAACAACTACTGACCTTGCAAATAATAATTTTAATACATTTTTATACAGTTCATTAATTAATGAAACATATAATTGACTGCAGAATCTCAAAATAAAACATACTAAACGTACTGTTAATGACTACGTCCGGTACCGCTACGACTCACTCGGGAGGCGAGACTACAGCGTCACCGGAACTTTACTAGCGCCACCATATTATAGATAACATAATTTATATATTATATTACACACATCAAAAAAGTCTAAGCAATATGCGTGATATTACAAATTTTACCATTTATATTAATTAATTTCTAAGTATTTACTCAAACAAAGTGCGTAGGTAAGTAAACTTTTTTTGTTATTGATGACATATTGGCTGGTTGTAAAAAAAATTGATTATGTTTTGTTTTTTCATAAAATATCAAATGACTGCGAATTTGTTTGAATTTAAGTGCGTTTTAATTGCTACGTTTAGTCTTGATTTTATAATTTTACCAACCATTTAAATAAAGTTAGCGACAAAATTGAATTGTTAGATATTCTTTACGTCATGAAGCGACGTCATTTGATGGCAGATGAAATGCAAAGAGCTGTAGGGATTTTGCAAGCGGGAAGTAATCAATCTCAGGTATCTCGACCTTTTGGCATTCATAGAAATGTTATTTGTTGTCTTTGGCAGCGCTACAATAATACAGGAGAACCCACTGAACAGCATCCAGGCCGTAAAAGGAGTACAACCACTCGGCAAGACCGGTACATACAAATGACTGCAAGACGCCAGCCGATTTTAACCGCTCGAGAGATAAGTTTGAGGCTACAAATTTCAAGTGGTGTTGATGTAAGTCCTCAAACTGTGCGAAATCGACTGCATGAGTACGGCCTACGAGCTCGACGCCCAATCAGGTGCCCACCGATACGTCACGGGAATCGCGCTCGTCGATATGAATGGTGTAGAGAACGCATAACATGGACCCAGGAACAATGGGATAAAATTACGTTTTCCGATGAATCGCGATTAGGGTTTAAGCCTGATACAAGAAGGGTGCGAGTGTATCGTCGGCCCGGAAATACTGAATGGCTCAGGTGCGTTCAAGAAGTTCATCCATACAGCGGCTCAACAGTTATGTTATGGGCGGGTATTATGAAGAACAGGCGAACTGAGCTCGTTTTTGTAAATGGAAACATGAATGCTGAAAATTACATTGAGGATATTTTCAGACCTTATATCTACCCATTTGCACAAACCTTTGGCTCCGATTTTAGGTTAATGCATGACAATGCGCGTTCACATACAGCTCGGCGAACCAGTGAATACTTTGCAACGGAGAACATCCGGGTATTGCCCTGGCCTGCACAATCGCCAGATCTCAACCCCATCGAGCACGCATGGGACATGCTCCAGAGACGTGTTTTGAAGGACTTGGACGGAGCGGCAACAACCCAACAGCTGAAGGATTTGCTACAATTCCATTGCGAGCGAATACCGCAAGATAACATAAATAGTCTCATTAATTCAATGAATAATCGTTGCCGCGAGTTCTGAATAGGAGAGGAGACCATACTTTGTATTAAATTATTCTATTCTTTCACAATAAATACATTTTGTTTAGAAATTTCATTTTGTAAAAAAAAAAGTTTAGTTTCTTATGTATCTTAGTTTCTACAGTATATTCTAATATTGTTCATTTCTGTTATTAAAAGAACTTATAAAGACAACAGCTGTTATTTTTACATCATAGAACCCTAAAGATATTATTTTAAAAATAAAATACGTTATAATGCGAAGAACCATCCTAAAATTTAAATTAGTACATGTTGCTTAGACTTTTTTGATGAGTGTATTATAAATGTGAGTAAATAGAAATTGCTTTGACTTCCACAGTTTGGCATATAAAAGGCAAGATACCGTCAATCCACAGAGTACTTTATACTATTGGAAATAGAGTCCTATCTTCACGGTCAAAAGTGGCAACGTTTATATAGCGACATCTAAACCCTAAAGTAAGAACTTATAGTCAGTATACATATGTTTAGCTAGAAGGTAGCTATATATAGTAGTAGGTATACACTTCAACCTATAAAAATAGTATATATAATAAAAAGTACTCTGTAGTATATATGCGATATAAACAAAAAAATTAAACCACTTTTATTTGTTTTATCACGTTTATTTATTGTTTCATGCGCTGATATTATTTATAAAGTTTAAAAAAATATTACGAAATTAATAGATAATAATTTTCACAAAGCACTGCACTACAAAACGTATGATATCTGAGGAGCAAAGCTCTACTCAACGAATTTCAAAACGACAAATAGTACAGAGGCACAGAAGTGAGAAAAGCAGACGCGGACGAAACCACGAGAGGCAAGCAAGCCAAACAACCTGGGAGCCAAACATAGTTGATAGTAGCCATTTTAAATTTCAGTATTGTCAGCAGCAATTTCGAAAAATATTCACCTTAAAACAAAATTCTACTAAAAACGTTAGTAAAACTTTAACACATAAATATATTTATGTGTATTTTGTTAAAACAAAACACAAATAAAATATTATAAATACTATTATAATGTAATATTATAGTTTTAAGATCCTAATGAAAGTGAATTCTGTAAAATTATTACTATTTTTTTTTCAATTGGTAATGACATTTAATGAACATTTACTTAAAATATTGATATAGTGAAATCTAACAAATTTTATAGTAAACATAGCATAAAAGCGATATCTGTGCGTTGACTTCGAAATAATATGAATATATTATCCTATTAAATAAAAAAACACATAAAGCAAAACAGTTTATAACATTTTTGGATCTTTCTAAATTCGTAGTGTAAGCCTGTCAAAATTGTCTCATTTAATGTACGGTGATTATACAGCCTGCGTCGATCTATACGCATTCCTATGTGAAAATTATTGTAAGGCGAAGCTCTGCCCGGATATTTATTTCTATGACAGTGACTATTTAGTCACTGTGTTTACAGAGTGTTAATGGTTTCTCTAACCGACCGGCTGACATATACGTATTTTCTAACAGTACATATGGGCCGCTATACTACACGCCGTTAGGATAACGCAAGCTGCGTAAGCACAATATGCTCAGTCATGCTTCACAGGCATGTTACCACGCGAAGAACTAACTTTTATCTCCTGACTAAAACACCGCATAACGTGACTAAAGGAGTTGTCACTTCCAAAAATGTAAAAAAAAAATTTTTGCTTTATTTTCGAAGTTCGGCCCCAGGATAAGCACTCCTATATATAAACTTAGAGTACATTACTACAAACTTAACGCACAAAGCGACGGAATTATACAAGTAAATATTACAGCGAAACAATAAATATCTCGGTTAACTAAATTCACCTACAAAACTGTCATCCGCCGCCATAATGCGTACTTATGTGGCCCTTTTAGTTGAAACTAGGACCTCTGTAAGCGGATACGCGTACATAAATCAGAAGTGTGCTTTCATTATTTATTTACCTACCCTCGTGGAATATTAAACGACGTACTTTTACATAACGCTTCTGTTTTATTTATATACATGGTGTTCACTCGCGTTTTGTATGAAATAAAAATGCTCACGACATTCTTGTTGCGATAATTAGGGTTGTCGATTGTAAAAAAAATATTTTTTACATTTTCAAACTTAAATAAGGTACATTTTGTATTCATAACTTGAATATTAATAGTAATCACAAATATTCATCACATGTTTTAGATTTAGTAAAAAGTGTTTTTAAAGTGAACTTCCTATGACACGGTAGGGATTTTTATTTAAAGATTTTTTGCGGTTTGTAGCTAAAAAAATAATAATTTCATAAAATGAGTATCTAAAACAAGTGTAAAACGTGTTGTGTCAAATTTTTTTGTTATTGTATTTCTTCTTTATAGTCATGAATAACTAGGTCTCTGAGTTGACCACATTGGTAATTATTAATACTAGGCATATTTTATACAGAAAACAATTCTAAATACATATAACATACATAAATTCCTTTCAAAATCAATCATTACAATGTATTCAAGTCCACTAAAAATGCTTGCAAAATTTAAATTTTCTTTCCTGTAAATTTTGTAGTTGGGATTTGGGTATATCTTTGACTGTCATTATTAGCTTCATTATTAACTATTTAACGAGACAACTCCTCGTCCAGTAGTCACACTTCGATCATATAGAAGAAAACCTTTTCCAATTTGATTGATAACACTGAAGCTAGTGATAGCTATGAAATAAATAAAAAATGAACCCGATTAGGCCTCCCTCAGCAGCGGCTCAAGCCTAGGTTCGATCACATGACACACAAATATACATCACTGCTACACGATCACCCCACACACGTGCACGCCTACACGCTTACACATGAAAGTGGAAGGGTTTACTTTTTCCCTTATCGAACTGAAAAAACTCAAAATTTTCCGATAATAAATATATGGAGGAGTTGTTGAGGCGTGTATGCTTGCTACACATATACGTTTCAACAACTCATACATATATGAATAGTTAGCTAGGTTAGCCAAGATAGGTCGCGATTTTGCATGTAACAGGCAACAGCCAAGCCAAGGTGGGTCATGCACCCTTGAGCTAGTTGTCAAATAAAATCGGATGAGTGTCCTAAGCGCTCGTCTTAGTAGTCCGGTGAAGCTGTTAAGACCTTGCTGAGTGAATAGCATAGTAAGTTCGAGAAAAAAAAGCGCACAACCACAGATCTCAGTCGTTTTATTTATCTAGATGATGGAATAATCTAAGTAAATCTGTGTTCAGAGAAATAAACTTAGATATACTAGAATAAAACCTCCCAACTGGAATCCAATTAGCGCAATTAATGATTAATATATAATAAATAATATAAAAAATAAATATTAATAAATAGCAATTAATAATTAATCTTAAGCGCTCGCCTTAGTAGTCCGGTGAAGCTGTCAAGACCTTGCTAGGTCAATAGGGTAGTAGTAAAGACAGTAGCAATATTTATGGAGAATACTCTGCACTCCATTCTTATTCAATCTCCTACGCGTCTACGTTAAAGCACGGTTAAATGACCGTCGGGTGACTTCACTTTCACTTGAAAGTGAACGTGGGAATGGCCTGAATAAAACAAAGGGGCTTACTATCCGTTTTATTATCAAAGGTTCTTAACATCGGGTTTCCCCTTACAGCTTTGAGCACCGGTCATTGCACCTAGGCTTATTACGTTTGTGTTTACACTTTTGAAAGTCTTAGAATAAGCTTTAACTTAATTTCTTTTTTTTTTGTTAATAATTGTTTTGATATTATTATTTTATGTGTTAATATAAACATGAAGTATTATATCCTAGAATACTGCGATGGTTTACCCTTTTATAGTGGTTGTAAGTAATCCGAATTGTATGTTTCTTTCAATCCCTACTTAATCCATGTAAGAGCATAACCACGTTTGCGGTGGATGACCGAAGTGTTTTGTCCTGTTTTGTAATACGACTTTGGGTATTATCCACAGAACTTTTTGATGGGTGTGTAACGAATGTGGTGAGTTAATTTTAAAGCTTGCTCATTTCAACTAAGTAGCGCTGGATGTTCATGTTAGTTAATTGTTGGATGGTAAAACAACAATGTTACGATGCCAACGAACGTGTGTTATGCCTCTCTAAGGTAATTTATGAGTATCAGGGGAGATACTATAAAACGTAAAAAAGTAGTCCGCTGAAGCCGTTAAGACCTTACTAGGTCAATAGCGTAGTCAGTTCGGAAAAAAACGTAAAAAAGAAAAAAAAACATGACTAATAATTACCTGGAAAATCAGAAAATGTTACGTAAAATTTACCCTCTCAGTTGATATCTATACATATAATTAGAATTTAAACCTAACGTGTCTGTATTTTTTCGAATTTTGTAAAAAAGAATGTTGTAGGTGTCTAGGAATAAGTAATAAAATACATATCAATCATTTTTAGAAATGCCAGTTCATTATAAAATTATAAAACATATTCTAGAGAATAACTTGGTCTTCGTTTCATTAAAATCGATCTACTCTATCAAAAGTTATTGTAATTTGCATGACGGCTCGAGTTGAGTACGAGAGAAAAGTAGATATGTAAATGTACTTAAGATATTCAGATGGTTTTGTTATTCACTATTTTTTTAAATATGGTTCCCTGTGGACGAAGTCGCGGGCACAGCCAGTTAATAAAGTCATGAAACGCTCTGCAAACAACTATTTTGAACTCGAGCGTGTCCTCTAGCTTTCAGGTTACGCCTATAATTTATGATAATACAGGAAGCCATAATATTTGCATAGTATTATTTACATTGGAACATACAGGCTTACATGAATATTTATATAATAATGTGTAAACTAAATTTGTTCCTGGAAGTTGGAGTCAAATTAAAAAACAATAATAAATATGTCACATTTTAGATATTCTTGATAACAAAAATAAAGAATTAAGGTTACTCTAAAGTATTTGTTTAAATTAAGATGTTATATCATAAAGAACAATACCTGGGCGACCAAGCCTAGCTCGGTTCTTTTAAAAACAATTTTAAATTAAAATCAACTGTTAGGTTCGCCTCACATAATTAGAATGTTTTTTCCAAAAAAAAAAAAGAAATTACAAAAGACACCCCTTTTGCTGTCACTCGGATTCGAACTGGGGTTACACGGATTTTTGAAGCAACCGATTTCCATCTGAGCTATTTTTGTTTTGACAGCGGTGGCGAAATTTACCTTCGTATTCTAGCTATATTTTTTCATTGTCTGAAATCTCCGTTAAAAAAGTTTTCTATGAATAAAATCTAGCTAGATCGATTTATCGTACCCGAATCTACCTACATACTAAGTTTCACGGAAATAAATGACGCCATTTCCAAGATCCTGAATATATACAAATATACAAGAATTGCTCGTTTAAAGGTATTAGATAAATGGATAGATATTGCTATTTTACATAATTCAAGGAGTTACTGCAGCTTAATACCAATTTGCCGAAAAGTGAATTCAAATACAATGTCAAGCGGGTTTTAATGTCTAACGGCTATTACAGGGTGGATCAATAAGTGAACGATGGTGGAGTCCGGAATTGACTCCCCTCTCTGTGCATCTAATTAAAACAAATGTAACTATCTATATTTGTAACAGTATGTATCATGAAAATTGGACCATATCAAGTTTCTTGTCGGTTCTTCTCAATTACTACGATGTTTTCCGAACCGGTAGTAGCTTTGACTTTGTAAGCCCTTTATAGGGCCTAGACTCAAAAACTATTTTTGATTTTGAAAACTGCATATATTGTTTCTAACAACTTTGTAAGCTTTAATGCTTAATTTTTTACTTTTTTATTCCAGAGTGTATAAAGCCTCGTATTTTTCTTTCTTTACCTTCTTAAGCTGTATTCTTATTTAACATGAAGTAATTCAATACTTTCTAATAATCTATTCAGCTGAAGTTTTTATTGTTAACTAAACCATAAAAAACATACGAAGTCCACCTGATTTATTTAGTCACAGCAGCTTATCTATCCAAAAAAAAATATTTAAAAAGGATCAGTTTTGGGTCCAGTTATAATAAATACTTATTTTGAAGACTTGGTAACACGGCTTGCGAACTAGTGCATATTGTCTCAGCAACATTTCAGACTGGGGCCTCAATTATGTATCTGAAAGACTAAATGGTAAAAAAGATGAGCTGTCCGCATTGTGCTTGATTCAAACATAACAGTGTACATAGTGCCGCCTCAGCTGCGCAGGGTCATAGCCTCTCTGACTGTGTTCTATGGTCTGTATCACGGCGAGTGTTCCGAAGACATTTAATTTAATCCCTTCCTTCCTTTTCCACAACCGAACCACACGCACTGAGCTTCGTAACCACTGTTTTACAATAAATTGTATCTGGGCATGAACTCTAAAGTTCGCATCGTCATATCTTTGCCGTACCATGAAGCTGTGGAACAATCTCCTGGCCAGTATGTTCCTTCCTTCCTATGACATGGGGTCATTCAACCATACCGTGAAGAGACACTTACGCAGGCCAGCATGACAGCGGCGACCGGCGATGGATAACTTGTCTCTCGGTGGTTGCCGATGTTTTTGATTTTACTATGCTTTCCATCAGGTATAGTGCAGTCAATTTATTGCACTACATTAAAAAATAAAAATGGCAAAATACCTCTTAAAATTCATGACATACATAAAATCTTGGATTCTTCCTTTATTTGTGAAAATGATGAAAAATGCACCGATAAACATTTTTGATTTGTTGCTGTGTTCCTCTTATATGAAACAGTGCAGCTGTACGAAAAGGATGTACGAAGGGCTTTAACATTAGTATAATTAGATTCTGATGGGGCTGATATGACGGGAGTCAAAAGCCCGTAAATTAAATAATTAAAAAAATAAGTGCAGTTGCCAAAATTTCTCAAGATTCTCTTAGCTGTTATTGTCAATTAGATCGTGATCATGAGCCGTCACGCTGAAGCTATTACTGGTTTCAGCATTAATGAGTCGGCTCATCCGGGGTACTACCATCCGACACGCAGAAACACTGAAGTGAAATAACAGTACTTGCATTGTTGCGTTGCGTTCGGCCAGTGAGAGCGCCGGGGGACCACATTCTCTTCCCTTCCCCCTCTCTTTTCCTCTCCCTTATCCTCCAAAACGGATGCTGGGAACGCACTTGTGAGTCATCCGGTGTTACTAGTGTCTGTGGACGACGGTGATCACTTAACGTCAGGTTACTCACCTGTTCATTTGCCTCATGATATATAAGAAAAGTAAAAAATATTGATATATTTATATATACATATTTCTTATTTTGTACAGTGACGAGACACGAAGACAAACGTTATATTCAAAATCTGGGTGTAGTGGAAATAATCGTAATATTAAATAAAACTAAATCAAATGTATCAATTAATTTATTTTCCGTAATATTAATTTATTATTTAAATAACATTAAATCTTCATTTGATATTTACAAAACCGTATCCAATTATTTAAATGTATCATTTACCCACCCTTAAACATTATTCGTACGTAATGATGTACAATTTACTCTTATATTTACCATTATTTTTTGTATTCAATATTACTTAATGGTGGATAATCTTCTATTAGGCGAAGGAAACTGTGCCATCAACTATTTAATTACTCTCAATTCATACAAGACAACAATACAAATGGAATAATTAGGAAACATATCCAAATATAAATAATTCTTTACTTTTCTTAGAGAATCTTATTAATTCTTAATCAGAGAATGTTCTGATAGATTCTAAAATTGGGCTTCTTATAATTTTCAAAAAATGAAACAGACAAACATTTCTAAAGTTAGTGATTCTACAATGTAACTTTTCAACTGCAGACTGAATCGCAGTATTTCTGACTTGGATGGCTGACTAAGCTGGTGAATAGATTACATAGAAAAAAAACGACATTCAAAACTTAAATGACTTCTTTGCACGGGCTACAAAATCGCTTTTTATAGATTTATGTTTATCAAAAATAATAATTATTACAAATCCTTATGTTCTTGAGCAAGCCCGTTAGATAAAAAAAATAAATGTCAAATAAACAGATAATTAAAAAACTCAAAGCAAATTTTAAAAAGCTACCTTACGTCTGGACCACAGAATATTATTCCCAGCGGAGGTCCGCACTCCACAAGGGCACGACGCAGATTGACGAGTCGTACGCGCTATGTCCTCCCTTCGAAACTTTATATTAGAGACGCTTTCGTGTCTACCCACACAATTTCATATTATCTATAGAAATTCTGTATTTATAATTTATACATATTGGAACGATTGAAACTCCACAACTTTAAACTTATATTTAATTACTTTTTGAAGTACCAACTTTGATCTTATAAAATATCAGACTAAACTAGATAAATGCTATAAATTAAAACTTACTTTATTTATATAAACTGCTGAAGACTTTATCAGCGTAATTATGATTTAATCTAGTATGAGTATTTACAAATCGTATATTTGTTCATTTTATGAAGACAATTATTGCATCGTTTATTACTTTTCAAGATGTATTTTATTGTATACAAATCGCATATTGTCAGTGTACTGTTACATTAAAAACAATCGATAAATTATTATACGGAAACAATACACTATTTTTTTAGCTACAACTAACGTCTTTGAGCTATTAGTGCAAGTCGCTACATGGTATGCGAGTTTATTTACATTAAAATATAACTTATCCTTATTTTGATCACATCATTATTTAACTGGCTTATAGTCATAAGATAAAACAAATAGCTGTTAGTACTACTTAAGTTAATAAGATAGACTTTGATCCCATGTTCCTCTAACTTCAAATAAAATGTGTTTACTTGACAACGAAAAATGATGTCAGTAAAGCTTTATTATGTTCTTTAAATATCTTCCTGCTAAAATTTGGACTAGATTTACTCCTTACAAGTTACGCGAATGTACAAATTGTAATTGCATAACTGCTATGCCTTAAAGAGGCTTATATACGATAGGTATCTGCAAATAATAACGATAACACTCCTCATATTTCAATGTGGCCTAGAAGGGAATTATTAACCTTGACATGATTATGAGAAATATATCAACGATTGCTCTTGAATGGATACAATTAGGAATACGAGACGGATAACTTGGACTAATTATGGGAAATATATTTGAAATACAAAATATTTACGAAATTTTCTAAACAGTAGCCTTAATGAACCTATTTCGTAAAGCCGGATCATCGTTTTAAGTTACGAAAATTAATAAGTATAACCAACGTTGACAATTATTTAATTTGTAATTAAAAACATTGAGATCACTAATCGAATTTTCAGTTACCCTATCTCTGAAGTAAGGTCGATTGAATAGCTACGGAGTTCATCACAGACAAACATCATGACACTGGATTTTTATATTTTAAGATAAATAGGCGCGCATACTATTATAATATCAAAGTAAATAAACAGGATATCACTGAAGTAAAATATTGAGGAATTGATGTTCTGTGAAATATAATAGTTAATGAGATAAATACTGCTGAATTTAAAATTAATTATAATAAGTTTACATAAACTAACATACATAACATGACAAATATCTGCTATTGTGTGCACATCTTGTAAAAACTACCGGATGAATTTTTTTACGTTTTTTCTTAAACATATACTATGTTATTACAAAAAAGTTAAATATGTATTGAATACTAGCTTTAAAAACGTTTTGGGTAATTAAGTATTAAACGCTGCCGCGGCAAGCTCGCGTTATCTTTTTTCGCACGTCTAACCTAACTGGGAGAAGAACGTCGAACGAAAAGATTTCGAATGTTTGGCAAGCGCTGTGCATGTAATATAAAAACTACCCCATTTTTTAAAATCAAATATTGTACGTATTTACCTTTTTTTAGAGACAAACTTGGCTTTTATCAAAAAAATATCAGAATAGTTGCATTTAATAGATGCGTACTGGTCACGGGCGGTGTGCAGAGTTTAAATACCGGTGTGGGTGGGTTGACTCGGCACGCTGTGACTGCGGAGCAGATATCCAATCCATAGCACACATCATAGAACAATGCCCACTAAGGAAATATAATGGTTCCCCTGACGACCTGATCGTTCTTACTGACGATGCCCTAAAATGGCTGAAAGCATTAAGCCTCCAATTATAGTAGTACAATTCAATTGTTACTCCATTTTAGCCATACGATTAAATAAATAGATAGTCATTAAATATTTAATAAATCATGATTCAGCATTCTGCAATGTATGTTTAATTGCTTATTTACCATGGAAGAAGCGGAGAAAGTGGTGTTGTGCTTACCTTTTTTTCCTTTGTAAATGTTATATATTGTTAATATGCTACGCGTACAAAGTTGCGGGTATTAGCTAGTTACCAATAAGCAATTAGTGATAAATGCAATAACTAAGTAAGGTTATAAAAGTTCCTCGTAACGTAACTTTACATAATCACGTTTAAAATGATTTTAAAATTTCAATTACCGCGATGGGACCAAAGTCTATCAACTCAGATTAATCTCTTATAATCTCTTTTAATACAATTTGAATGTTTCATTATAATATGCCACTGGAAAGATCGTATCTGTTATATCAGCTAGTTTAAGTTCATTTATAAATAAGAAAACTTCACCAAATTTTATTGGTCAATGATTAATTTATTATAAAATATCTCTTAAATCTTGTTTGTAATAGCATCCCATTACAGTCACAATGATGCTGAGCATTGCAGCTGATATTGGGTACTGGATACGGAGTTGTCCACCGTGTTGCATCGCAGCTGGATGTTCACCTAGAATGAAGAAAACAATATCTTTATGGTGCTCTCTTTATGCAATTGTGCCTTCAAGGAACCTTCTATATTCTATGTTGCGTATTGTACTGTATTTTTAATAGAGCATTATGTGGGTTTAAGTATCTGTTGATAGCTATTCTCTGTAACGTTGTATAGAATACAAAAAAGTTTACAAAACTGTTAAATAAAAAATCATACATAGTTTTTTAACAATTATAAAGTATAATTAAATCATAATTAAAACGAACATCAAGCAATTAAATATCATTTCAGTATCTGATTGATCAAGACATTATTTTATAGATGCCCATACCTGATTGAATTTGACCGTATTACTTTCGCCTGCAATTGCTTTGCTGTTGTCGAGTCTCTCACAAATTACACATATATTATTCCTACACAGAGTATCCTTAACTCTTCCAATGCTAGTTGTGTTGCAGTCGATTGTAAAAGAAGTCTACAATTAATTAATCCTAGGCTGTTATAGCAGGGTTACACTCAAACAACTAATTGTACTTTTCATGCTAATAGATCGACTAACCTAAATCCATTCTAAATCTATTTGGTATTTTTAAACGTTATCAAATCAGCTATCATCTACAAAATGTTCGCAAATACAAATGTGAAATAGTATGCAAGTAAAATAAAAACTTGAGAGGTGTCAAGGGACACCCGGATGGAACGAAGTTCCTTTCGATTAATTAGTGAAGGAATTGTAATAAAATTTTATTTTTTTTAAGTTATAATAATTTTTTTTTATTATTAACAAATATAATGTTATATAAACTTAATCAGTAGGATCCGTTTTCGTAATAATTGGCTTGTGATAACTTAAGTAGGAAACATATGTTTGGGATCATTATTATTATTATTTTTATTATTTACAAAAAACCTGTATACACTCAACAAAAATAATCGTCGCGACACCACACTGTTCAATGCGAAATAGAAATTAAAATATCTGGCTTGCTTTCTATAAGAGAGAGAGAGAGACAGACAGAGAAACATGCGACGCCGCACAGCTTACAATAGCAAAAAGTGTCGTGACAACTTTTCGTAAGAATTTTTTCCGTCTAGCCCCCTTTCACAACGCGCGATAAGGAATTTCGTTCCAATTATATATCCGTAATTATCGATAATATGGTAATATGGATACAAGGAATATATCCAGAACCTTCGGTATTTATATACCTTGTCTTAAGTATTACTAACATTACTGATATCATCTGAACACGTAGCCTTATATAAATATTTATTATAGGTCAGTGTATTAAGACACATTCAAAGTCTAACAATACTTTGAAATCACTGAAATAAGCCGCTAGCAATCTGTCTAATAGTGTAATTTCTAAAATTGTCAGAATTGATTAATATGTATAATTAGTAATAAGAGAATGTTTTATTCGGAAATGGTGCTCTGATAGTTAAAATAACTATCAAGTAATACTTCCGATCTAGTGGAAGTAGTAACTATCTTCGTAGGGGAATTAATAGGATTCTCAAGGTATCAAAATAAATACAACTTACATCCTTTTTACATCTAAATTTAAATCTAAATATTCTGAGAGTTAGTTGTACTTTGATTAATTATTCAATATACAGTCAACTAATTTCTAACTTTCACTATAGAATTGCTCGCCATTGGGAGGGATTACATCCACACACCTTTAAAGTTAAGAACTCTCTGATGAAGTAGGTAGATATTAGAAAAACGTCTCACTACGTTGTTATGGTTTGACCTAAATGTTTTCCTTACTCAAAAGTTCAAACTTATTACAAGATTCCTACGTCGACTGAAGCATTATTTCGAAAACTGTAGCACACTACTGAAGTCTTGAACAGTCCATAAACTTTAAAACACTGTCCATTTATATTTTTCAGATATACAGTAGTCTATTTAAGTGAATATAATTGTAAATTTACAAAATATCAATCTTCATTTCACGAATACAAACAAACGAAATTGAATCCACAATTAAATGAGTTCACTATTGCAAACACTAAGTAACAACGTATTAAAATGTAATAAACAATATCACATGAGTGAAATCACATGGAAATTTATTAATTGGCAATTAAAATCATGCTACTGGCAACCGATTTCAATAAATAATATATGTAAATAATAAACAACGTATATATGTATTAAGTTCTCTAAAATAGGTGTAATGACATAACTACAACCATTAGAGTAACAAAGTTGTGAGCTTGAAGTGTGAATTGTATGTTTTTATATTTTGTATGAATGTATTGAATTTATGTGTGAAGTGTGCGAATTCTATGTCTACAGCAAACGTGATGGTGAAACGGCACTGTAGAAGTCCGAGATTAGTCGAGTCCAGAACGCGACTATTAAAAATTCGTAGCCCAGATAGCAAGTACATGCTACCTGGATTCAATTCCAATCTTACAAACAGACAAACGTTGCACGTAATGCAGCATATTGCTATTATCTTATTAGCCTAATAGCTTAAAATTTTATTGTCCATAATTTATTGTTAATTCCTTTGTTTATTTCTACTTTATAACTATTATTATTTGTATTTTAAATTTCTGTATATATTTATTTGTAATGCTTGGAAGTGCTCTATTTTATCTCTCATTTAAATATGCCTGTTTGACTAAAGAACAGCGGATTCGTAAATTCGCTGCCACAGCGTTTAGTAGTCTACACAAACAGAGTCAGATATTTATCTCAAACCTTCTGATATAAGCAACATAGTAGTGAAGCTGCACCATCTCGCTAAATACACATCTAACTTTGATATATGATTTTAACTACCTTTTGGAAAATTTAACCCATAAGATTTTTGTGTATAGTTTATTTATAGAAAGCAAAAAATGTCGATGATGTGCAATCAAGTCGTAAAAACATTTTTCAGACACATTACATTGCAAACGTTAACTAAGCTTTATTGTACATATATAAAAATATGCAATGCAATTCTGTACCTTAAATTATCACACAGAAAGATTTAGAATGGTATATGCATATCTTTCCTGACGATAATTTACGAAATCCATTTTTCTTTTTATCTTCATGTCCAATGTATATACCCAAATTATGCTCACTTTTATTATGACGTCAGCAGCAATGTTTAAAGGGAAATATAACTAATTGAAGTAAAATATTATACAGAAAAACTACAAACATGAACCAAAAACATATGATATTTTGATTCTGAACTACATTTTAAAACTTAGTGATATCAAGAAATATGGCACTTCGAAAAGCTAAGCCTCAGGGAACTCTGCCCTTTTAATACATCCTTGAAAATTTAAAATATATTCGCAAAAACTTAGATAAACTAGATTTTGTATAAGACTGTCCTGATTTACCCATCCCATGTTTCAGGCTCAATAAGACTGGGAAATGGTTTTTAGGTAATAGTGTTAGATTTTAAAATAAGGCCTCGTCCTATAGTACAATTGATTTGCTTGGTAGTCGTTTCAAGTACCATGTCAAACAGGATTTGATATGAAAACTTTATGGGGTGGAACATTACGAGATCGATATGAATATCTAGAAATGAGACTCTTCTATACATCCACTAAATATCGATGTAATATCAATAAATTAATTCCTAATTTGTTTATGAATGAATATGTTTTTGATAGTACTTGTCGCCAGTAGTAAATTGTAAATATTCGACACTTAAATTAGTGGTGTATTTTCGAAGCTGATCTGACCAATATGGAAGATATTAACTGAGTATTTTACTTATGTTAGGCATATAGATCAAAGTTATTCGTTACAGTATATTATTACTATGAATATCATAGATATAGGCTTTGTAGGTGGTAAAGCGACGTTGAAGCTATTATTGGTTTCAGCATGAACGGGTCGTCTCGTCCGGGGTAGCACCATCCTCTCACAGAAAACCGACGTGAAGTAACAATGCCTGCATTGTTTAGTTTCGTTCGGTCAGTTAAAACGCCGGAGACCCATCTCCCTTCCCCTCTCCTCTCCATTCCCCCATCCCTTTTTCTCCATTCCCCCAAACACAGGCTGGCAACGCACTTGCGACTCTTCTGGGGTTGTTAGTGTCTATGGACGGCGGTGATCACTTAACAACAGGTGACCCGCCTGTTCGTTTGCCTCCTATATGATATAAAAAAAAGATATAAAATATTTTAAAAAGTAGTTTTACATAGATTAATCAGAGAAGTTAAAATACTATTTTTAAGCCGTTAACTTCTAATGATCAAAATATAAACACTAATTAAAACAACAACGTTAAACTTAACAAAATAATTATTAAAAGTATTATCGGATACTTCGATAACCGTTTTAATAACCTTGTTATGGAAATTTTACCGCCTACTCAGTTGTATCGATAAATTATTCTCTTAAGTTATTATAATAAAATCATTTAAGGATGGATTGTCTATGTAAACAAATTGAAGACTATGGACTCCTTATTGGAAGACAATTTTGATCTTCATGTTATTTATGAGTATAACTCAAACTACTTACCGGTCATTCGATTGTAACAGAAAAAAAAGCTTAATTTATTAAAAATAAGTATCACAAATGAAGTTGTGAGAAAGAAAAGTTAATTAATTCAAAAAAGAATTTAAAAGAATTACCATACACATTACTTTCGAAGCATCAATGTTTTTTTTGTTAGTTTGTTGTCAAATACACCAATATCCTATATGTTACATTAAATTTATTGGGATGTCTTCTTTTTGTTTTTAGAACGTTCTATCAATAAGTTACGGTAGTCGGTCATGTTACCACATTAACGTTTCAATGATTTCTAATATCCAAATGTTCTTTTCCATCCAAATTCTAATTTGCTTTTAAGAACCAATGTATACATCGAAATATTCTTAAAAGGCACTTCCTATTAAATTGACCTAAAACTTCTGAATAATAAACTCCTACAGAAGTTAATTTTGATGAACGATCAACTTTCTCGTTTCCTTCTAATCTTGTGTGAAACGTAACCAAATTAGTATATTTATCAAACAAAATTCTTGTTATTTTATAACCCGTACCAATTAGTTTTACAATCGATTTTATTAATTTTTATATCAGCGGTCGTTTTGAGGTACGATATAAAAGTGTTAAACTATTATCAAGATATATGATACTTCAAAAGACTAAGTTTTAGGAAACTCTGATCATTCAATAAATCCTTGACAATTTAACGTATATTCGTAAAAACTTAGATAAGCTGGACTTTATATAAGACTGGCATAATTTTAAAATAAGAAATAATTGCAAATTAACCTTCTCATGTATTGGACACAATAAAATTATTTAAAGGTTTTTGGGTAAAAGTGTTAGATTTTACAATAAGGTTTCAATATCAACTACTATGTAAAAAAGCATTAAATATAAAAACGTCTTTAAGTGGATCAATACGTGAACGATGTTATTGTCTAGAAATGAGACTCCTCTGGATAACCTCTAAGAATGAAACTAAATAATAGCTTCTATAGTTTTAATAAGGAATATAGTAAAAAAATATGAAATTTCCGTTGAGTTCTTTACCACCATTTTTTGATATCCGGGGTCAAACCAGCTTTAACATTCATAAATACCTTATTAGGGTCTTCAATAGGCCTTTAGTTGTATCTTACATTGTAACTTACCACTGAGTACATGGACCAAGACTGATTTAGGATTGGCGTTAGCTGGTGAGCACGTGTAGCGCCCAGAGTCTGTGGACTTCGCTTTTTGGACGAGTAGATGAGAAGTTGTTGTCTCTCCTTTCTCCGTTATCACTGAAACTCCTCCGCGAGGTGAATCATAGTTGATCTCCTGAGAATAAAATCACTTAAATGAGCACAGCAAAATAATATCAGCATCTTGTACGATCGAAACTGTTTCCTCAACCTCTTGGAAATATGATCACGCTATATCCGGGTCTAAAAGATATGTTTACGATATGTCTGTTGTTGATTTAAAATTTTAATGTAAATGTAAAACAGTTGCAGAGCCCTAAACCCGCTTCCATGAAATTTTATGATCTTAACGAAATAATGATGGAAGTTAGGGCAGAAGGAAAACGACATCATAATCCAATTTGTTTATGATTCGATGAATCAAGAAAACAGAGTAATAAAACTGGTTTATAATATTTTCCCGGATAGCATTCCTGTTTATATTTTTGAACTTTCTAAGTATCCCATCCAATTTTTATAAACGTAATATCCATTGTTACGGGATACCTTTGTTATAAGGCTTACCTCAACGTAAATGAAGATTTTCCTTTGAAACGTATACATTTTATGTATTACCGTTTTGACGAAACTTCTCATTACAAAGTAAATATTTGAAAGTAGGATTACAATTTATTATGTGTATGTAATCGGATGGAATTTTGTTCGCGTGCACATAAAGCTATTATATATTTGCATCGTATACAGTGTGTAAGTGATGAGATTGAAGCGAAATTACATCCTCACTTTTTACAAAGAAACATGTTCGTTGTGCATAATTCTAAATTAGTATTGTGTAAACTATATATTGTTCATATTTGTGACTGTAGTATCTCGTTAATATAGTTACAGTAAGACCTCGTTTCTCGCTCCTAGATTCTTGTTTACAGTAGGACCTTGTATAGTAAAAGTATCTAAACAGAGAAACGCAAGCGCGTGTGTAAAAACAGATCAATTTAATCGAATAATTTTGGTATGCCCTTGATTTGTAAACCTTTTTTTATTTCAGTCTAACTCTGACATGCGCGCCGCATCTACTCAAATACTATATTTCAGAAGAAAACGCACAATTTAGAGACTGAAGCCCTTTCCAAGTGTCTTGAACATTCTCATTGTTAAAATTTGTGAATGACTGGTATTAATCTAATAGGCCTTCTTGGTAAGGCTTCATTCTTACTGAGCTATTAACCTGTTCCGTGTCTCCAATACACCGCGTCGTGCCAAACGGCTATTCTACACTAGTACAAAGTTCTTATTTACTGCTAATTTTAGCTTATAGCTATAGCTATCGTTATTTTTTTTAATAAGGACCAAGAAGTAAAATAAAAAAGCGTTGATCGTAAATTTTCCAGTAGCTTTTAAATTATGAACGCACAACGGCAGTCCTCTATCACTGTTATGTAATACTAGTTGTATTTACAACTAGCCTCTGCCCGCGACTTCTTCGGCCTGGAATAGTTACTTATTGGCTAACGCTAACACACAAAAGAAGCTCTCAAGAGGAAAAACAACGATTTTAAAACATTCTTCATTGGTACCTTACTCCTATTGTCTTAGCATGATGATATATATCCTGTAACCTTCCTCGATAAATGAGCTATATAACACTGAAAGAATTTCCAAATTGAACCAGTACTTCCTGAGATCACCCCAACAACGTCACAAAACACACAAATTCACAAACTTTACCTCTTTATAATATTAGTATAGTAATATCTCGGAAAGCATACCACTTTTTATGCTCTGTTTTACCATTTGGTTATGAATTACAAAAAAATCTGTCCTATTACTTACTTAGCTTAATTTACATAGGAGTATAAGGCATTCCTGTATATTTTTTGATGGTACTTAAACCCCTTTTAAGCGTTGCGTTGTCCGTCAATCAGTCTTAAGAATTTAGCTAAAGTAACGTGTAAAATATAAAATAGCAAGTACATATTTAATCTGGATTAATTTGGGATATATTTAATGTCACCGTCATTAGAAAAACTCTGTAATTTTTTACCGATTTAATCTTATCACTGATAGATTTTACCATTATTGCTTAAACCCGTGTATATATAGTGTACTACGAATTTACTTACAAACACTCTGTTAATTTTTCTATTTACCAGTAAAAGTCCGTACAAAATCGGTTCAGTTATCTCTAAGACTAATTTGAACAAGAAACTGAAATTACAACATATTTATATTTATGAATTAAAGACTAAATCCCCAAAAATTTGTAAAGACATCCCGTAAAAATTATATTACAAAAGAATTTCTTATTTCACGCGTCGACAAATTATGACGCCATATAATAAACCGTACGGAGAGAATAATCGCTTAATCCATTATCCCTCGACAAGCTTAATATGAATTAATTTGATTTAATAATATTAAGTCTCATAAGGAACGAAGGAAACTCAATTTATAGGTTGTTTAACGATCATATCCGAGATCATGATGAAGATTTGCCGGAGACAAGTTAATGAAATCCCTAACGCTATTAGCAATTTGGCATCATACCAAAAATGTAAATGGGCCGATATGATTGTTGATTTATGTATTAATTTGATTATCGGGACAATGTAATATATTTATATTGTAACTTAACCGTGTTATCAAGATTACCCAAAAAAATGGGTAGCTAAGTTGTGAAGTACATATGTACTCTGTTTTGCCTTTTTTATTCAAGTATTGACTTGGATTTGAATTTTAAAACGTAATGGAGAAAGGGAATTGAGATTAAGACCGGACAATTTCAAGCATATGTTATATATATGATTCGATATTGGTCCAATAGTAAGACTAGTTAACTTGATAAGACACGAATAATCTGAAAAGTATTCGAAGAATAACATATATTCATGAATTTTGTTGAATATTAGCATACAGCCAAAAAACAGATGTCGGGATTTGTTAAATTTCAATATTTCGACTGTCTCTTTATATCATAATTAAGGTACTGTCTAGGAAACAAATCCGTGTTCAAATTTGAAAACTATGTTGGAAATTACAATCTTTTATTGTTTGCTGTAACTTTATAAGTTTTGTTTAGTTCTGACGAAAAAAGTATTGTAGCGATCAAAGATTAATTCTTTTTCGTCTTTACTAGATTAACTTGAATTACGTGAAAGTAAAACTCTAAGTACGTAATGTAGACTGTTTATTTTCACTCCTTATATGGTATTTATAAGTACAAGAAATGTTCCAATTATTTAATAACATATTTGATTTTCAACAAACGTTTATGCCACTCTGCCAAATAGGATGACATACTCAAGTCACCCATAGTTACAACTACATTCACTGCATTCAACCCGACTCACTACTATTAAGTAGCTCTTGTACTAATACAATAAATTTACAATTTCATTCCATATACGGATTCATGACAAAATATTAACATTTAAATAATTCACACATTCGACGCTAAACATAAAGCCGCAATTAAACAAGCAAATATTTCCCAATAAAACGCAATAATTACACCTTTAGTTCAGTACCTGTAATTACAACGGCTGTGCTAGCAAAAACGCCAATTAACAATGACGATAAAATAGCAGTATAAATAAAAACCTTATTTTAAACAATAACAAGAGCTACTTCTAACAAGCGCCAATTTATAACGACATCACTTGAATACTTTCAATTTGACGGTTCTTTTTCAATATCCCCGGGGCTCAAGATAAACGATGTCGTGTAGCGTCTTGCTTACAACAAATTTCTCGACTTGTCAATAACGTATTGACGATCCAATCCAGCGTCAGCTTTTAAGGGGCGTTTGACGTCATGATAAGTTAAATTGGCTCTATTCACATCGCTTTTACAAGGTTATTTGTCCATATCATGTGCTATATAATAGTAGGAAAGAAATCAACTTAAAAATTATGTTTCTATGGAAGACGTTGTTAATTACCAGTTATTTATTTATTATGAATGTATGTTGTATGTATTGTCTCTTCAGAGCGGTCAAAAACTATGACATTAACTGTATACGACTTTATTTAACTAAAGAATAGCCTATACTATATTTTTCGAACAATGAAAAAAAAATTAAATTCCAGTGTAATGTTCTATAAAGCGATTGAATCTCAAAAGATATTCATATATATGTAAAGATGTAACGATATTTGTAAACACGAAAAAAAACTAATTTCTTTACTTAAAGTAGTAAATACAAGTAATATATTACTATTACAATTTGCATATTGTATTCATGCTACACTATGATAATATAAAATGTTCTTCTGTAAGTCAACAACCAGTGACTAATTAGTTATATTTACAATTGTATATAATTATCATTGTTTCTTATTTGAAAAACATTTTGATATAGTACCAAGGTACAACAATTATACCAATGTTTGAAGTAAAACCATGTTTAGGTGCGTTGAACAGTATTTTTGGTAGGAGATTCATTTATAATTTCGCGTGATGACATGTTACGTATACATGATCCGACTGCTTAAGACGAGGCTAGCTATGGACTAGCGACGCGTAGTATAGTATAGGAGCCTGTGTATATGTAATGTTGATATTTTGCAACTCATCGTACCTTTGATTGATTAATAGACTTTATAAAAATGTACAGAATTATAGCTCCGAGGGCCATATTTATTAGAAATATGAAAACTACACTAATATTAATAATATCGATAAACAAATTCGTAAATTTTAATATTGTTATTCACGCTATAATTAATATGGTAATCCAAGAGAGAACACATTTAATTAATTCGAGTTTGCATTTCTGTCGACAGTCCCTATGACTGCCTCAACTTTTTTTTATTTACTTAATAGAATTCAAATTTTGAGATAAATTGAAACTGAGAGAAACTAAATTATTTGACGATTGTTCAAAGTACAAATAGCTTTTCAAGTAATGAATTTTGCGTTAGATTAATAATGAATAAGTACTATATTTCTGCCGGAAAATTAATATCATTAGTTTGTAAATATTCCCTTTCCGAGACAAAGCAAGGCCTTAATTATCTCAGAAGCCTAAGGCGTATTAACCATTTCAGATGCGGAGGAATCTATTACTTCAGTGTTTACCCGCTAAATTGCGAGTCGTTTGGAATCTTTAGGAATGCTCTTTAAGCTTCAACAAATAATGGCGTTACTAATTAAATTCCTACTGAAAAAATACACGTTGACTATGTAAAAATCTATACGGTGGTATCGTGTAGATATGTCACTATTATTACTAGCCATCACAACACAAGCCCCGATGTACCTATTGGCGATTTCGAAATCCACAGTTCTGTTTTCCCACGTACAGAAATACTACAAGAACATTTCTTAGTTTCTGGTATCCACAACACGATGAAGTCTATAGAGATCTCGTGCCACCTCAACCATAGCGGAAGACGTACATTAAATCGGACATAACCCATCCTCTCCCCCGGGAGGGTGGGTATCTATAAGGGATTTCCCCACGTAAAAAAAAGGTCTCCACAAGATGTTTATTCACCGTTACTAGACCGTGTTACCAATTTAAATTTGTAAATATACGCAAATTCGGTAAAATTCGTTAGTACATGTTGGGGTTCCAACTGCGGAAGTTGGAATAATATTCCACCGTTCAACCTACTAGAACTCCACAAATCTTCCCATAATAACATTTATTTAATACCACGACTTAGAAAAGTGAATGAAGCCCCATGAACGCTATAGAACCGATTAAGACCATGCAAGGAACTATTTTACGTGATTCGAGGCAAAAAAATGAACATACGTGTCACCGGATAGTAATCGCCAATGACACTTGCGGCTTATGGAAAATCATTTCGTTGCTGGTACGTAAAAAAAAAAAGTGAACACGTTTAGTATTGGCCAGGGAACACTGCCGGTGGAAGTTCTTCCATCTATCTACCAAAATTACTTTTTAAGATCGGCTTTTTACACTATCTGTTTCCGATATATAAAGCAATCTTTCTGTAACGAAAGAATCCAAACTTGATAGTCCTTTTAAGAAATCAAATAACCAAAAGTTTGTACTATAACTCGTCTGTCTAATCCAAACCAAGACAAAGAAATTTATTTATGATTCTGGCAGACCAATGTACGAAAATGTCGCTCATACTGGCAAAGATTCAAATCAGAGGGCCTCTAAGTTTGCTTGTAAATAAGAATGAATGCAAAAGTTCGCAAAACTGGAGCGAACCACTCGCCAAATTTGCTGCCACTCTGATTGTGCAATTTAGGAAACATGGCTCAACGGCCAGTTATCGTGTACTCTTAGAGATGTGGATATATCGATACATAATCTATAGAGTTTAAATTTTCCAAGCCTATTTATATAAACACCATACTTTTCGTTAACTATTTATTTTGTACGATGAAGAATAAACAGCCATTGATTATAATAATATACAATTATTGCAGAAACTGTCAGCTATTTATAAATTTTCGTCAATAAACTACACTGTATAGTTATTAGAAAAGAAAAATTAGAAATATAGTGTACTGTTGTGTGAATGCTAAATATAATATTAATAAATTAAAAATATTAAAGTAACATTTAGTTGTCACAACCATTGTTGGTTTATAAAAATAATGAGAGGAACGGGTGCGGAATTATAATGCGGTTTTATATCACAAAATTTACTCACACCGTCATATTTATTTATGATACAACTTAATCGGTGTTAAAAGTTAAACACGTTTTGAACGCTTGCTTTAAAAAGATCTCTCGGTGAATGGTCGCCGTCTTGCTCTTTTGTGTCTCTTTGGTTAGGTTAGATTATACTTGCGAAAAAAGGATTACGCGATCTTACTCCGGGCGAGCGCGGTGAACTTCGTACGAAACCTTTTTTAAACCAAGTATTTAACTTTTTTGTTATAACACCGAATAAGTCTATTACCGGTAGTGTTTCTACTCCAAAGTTTATTGTTTTCAAATTTAAGCGAAGTGTACGATGGTGCGTGCACATGGTTATGCGTTCTCGATTATTGACGGAAGGAAAAGTAACAAAGGAAGGGAAAGTGGTGGACGAGGGGCTATTAAAATTATGCATTTAGAAAATTAAACGGTGAATAGGCGCCAACAGCCGTTATTAAAGAATTCCCTGCTTAGAAAAAATACCGGTTTATTTATGGTAGTATTGAAAAGGTCGATATTACTATTCTAAAAAAACCGTTAAAAGAGTGACCAGATCACTATAAGAGTGAGTTTTGCCTATAGTTACTAGAAACGATGGGTACGGAGAGGTTTGCACGCAAATGCCTATTTATTATCAATATACAATCTGGTGATATATGATGAGAACGATATGAATATATTGATTTTTTGAGGTTGTTTGACTTGAAGTAATAGTCACGAAAGTAACGTTTGCTCTCCCCAAACCGACACACTATTATGTTTATGTTTTAAATTGATTATTAATAACCTATTAATTACGGTTTGCTAATGCAATAATTCGCAATAGATTCCACAAAATATTGAATGCTATAAAATTCGTTCATTTTTTATTTATTCATTACACTTTTAAAGTTTGTCTTAGGAATCTTGTTAATAATTTACATAACGGGTACCAAATAAATCCAAAAAATGAAACAAACGACTTGAATTATTTTATGCAAGAAATAAAACAATATCAGATTACAAATATCTCCTTACTTAAGAAACCCTTACTAATGGAAGATACTTTAAATTAGAAATGTACTAGAATTCTGAAAAACATTTGGTACATATCGACGGAACCTTCTATATCAAATGCACGTATTATCATAAGGCAGACTACCCGAACACTAACAATAATTTTTATAAATATTATTATGCAATACATTATAGCCAGTCAAATAGAGCTTTGATATTGTTTAGATTTGATTAAGTAGTGTAGGAAAAAAATAAAAATAAAAACTGTCGACCATTATTATTTCAATTCCTCGATCTAATGCTACAACACTACGGTACCAAGAAGCAACCGGAGTGCGGAAACGATACATTTTACGACTTTAGCTTTCGTTTCATTTTCCAGTGCATTGGTTTTAAAGTTACATAAGCTAATATCAACGTTTCTTATTTCAATACAGAAAACCAAAGACATTGAGGAAAGAGATGGTCAGAAGTAATTTCACCCACATTAAGATATACTGACGGATAGTATCCGCACCTGATTGATAAATTTAGTAACGCCCATGTATCAGTTCTTATATATTTGTACGTAGCGGGGTACCGTCCACGAAAAAGTTTTTTTGCAATCGAAATTCCATCCTTAGAGAAAATATTTTTTCCATGTACACGGAGTATCGTTCACAAAAAAGTGTTAGTATAGAAATTCCGGGTTTAGAGAAAATGGTTTTCCGCAAAGATAGAGTATCTTCCACAAAAGGCTTTTTGGTATAGAAATTTTACGTTTAAAGAAATTAACATACTGTGGATGGACTAGCGATTTCGATGTCAATTTAAATTTATCCTTTTTTATTGTAATATGACGCCATATCAAACAATGATAGCCACCTAAAACTAGCGGCGACCACATATAAGGGTTATACCAAGCTTGTTTTATTGGACCACCATTTTTCACTACATTAATACGTTGTTAATTTGAAATTACATTTTTTCATTAGTTATTTAAATATTTGTAGTTTACGACCCGCGACAGACACGTATTTGTGCCCCGTTTAAAAAAAATGTTGAGAACCATTCTAAGTCATCATCCGTATCAAATAAAAAACTATCAGCAGCTCTAGACTGGGAAATAGTATTGTTGTAGAAGATTTATCATCGTGATGTTGTTGTAGTGATCCACTGAAGTACAGCCTTCCATTCTACGTAGTTTGTTTAGGATATCCCTCGACTCATTAACATGACACGCATAATCATGCTACAAAGACTATCACTAAGTCTGGAAAACATCCTTTTAAGCATCACTGCTATGTCTTACCACACATTAAAAGAATTTGGTGAATAATTTGTTAAAGGTTAAAATTAAAATCTTCAAGATCAATAGATAAATGAAATTCAAGTGATATCTACATAGTAAGCTCGTCGTTCATTTACATTGAGTTCGCAATAACTAATAATAATAATTAAAACTAATAAAAATTGTAGGTGATAGTGCTAAGCTGAAGCTATAAATGGTTTCAGCATGAATGTGTCGGCTCGCCCGGGGTAGTACCACCCTCTCACAGAAAACCGACGTGAAGTAACAGTGCTTGCATTGTTGCGTTTCCTTCAGTCAGTGAGAGCGCCGGAGACCCATCTACCCTCTTTTACCTCTTCCTCCTTTCCTTCATTTCCCCCTCACCTCCCATCACAGGCTGGCAACGCATTTGCGACTCCTGTTGCAAGTGTCTATGGACGGTGGTGATCACTTAACATCCGGTGACCCATCTGTTCGTTTACATCCTATGATAAAAAAATGGCATAAACTAAGTACCAAATTACGGGTAGTGAAGGACAAGGACGTATCAACAATTGCGTTGTTGCATTTCGAGCTAAATCCCGTTTTAATTGTTGATATAACATGCTTAAATTAAGACTTTTAGTTTTATATACTGAGAATGAATTTCAAATTTGGTCGTATTTAGCTTTATTTATGATCTTCATATTGTATACGTGCAAAATTTTAAGATCTGAAAAATAACATGTAATATCAGGAACGGTTAAAATATGATTTAGCTCATTTTAAAATGTAACGGACTCAATTGTATTACCTAAATGCGCAGAGAAAGAAAGCAAGTTTTCTATTGCACACATACGTATGCCATACTAATAATACTGTCATAATTAAGACGAATGTAATGAAACCAAATATATAAATAACCATCAAACTGTTTCAAATCAAATCAAAATATCCTTTATTCAATTTAGGCCCCGAGAGGGCGCTTATGAAAGTCAAAGCTACCATCGGTTTGGAAAACAATCCAGTCATCGAGAAGAACCGGCAAGAAACTCGATTTGGTTAATCAGTTCAAAGCATAAATAGTTACAAAGTTTTTAGTAGTTGCACATAGAGGAGCGTCATCTCCTAACGTCACAATCATTCACATACTGGTCCACCATATAATAGCTTTTACATATTAAAGATTTAGATTTAAATTACATAGCCCGCAAAAGAAATATACACATATAAAAAAAAAATTAACTTGCTTACCTCATCCCTATGCGTCCATCGTATAGTCGGAGGTGGCTCCGGCGAGTGCTGGACAACGCACGTCAGGTTTATCGTGCTGCCAGTGTTTATGAAAAGCTCTGGACCGCCTAGTATTGTCGTAAGGGGTTCTGCGAAAAAAATATATCTCATCTCTTTTCCAATGCATTATTGACAGGTTCTGTTTACGTATTTGTATATATTTGTCCACAAACTGATGATATAAGGTAAATTTTTACAGCAATTAAAAGTAAATGTGTAGTTATCTGGTGACTCGACATTTTTATGTATCAGTAGACCCAGACAGACATTTACCTTATGTATAACGCGTAATAAAAAAAATCCCTTCCGTGCAATAAGAAGGTTTACTACAAAAACTTATGTTATGTGATAGTTGATGACACTAATATGCATACACGATATTGACCATTATATACCAGGGGCTACGATAAAGAAGAATGGAATAACTGATTCACGATGTGTCTTTAATTAAAAGTTTTGGCACATATAAAATTCACATGCATGTCTACTGAAGCACTAAAAGTAATCCAAAAACGCTGCAAAATTGAAAGGTTCATCTAGAAAAAAATAACGAAACAAATTCCATTTACCGTTTAAATATTCCTTCAGAAACATTATAAAACTGTTAAAATTTATACTTCAAAAATTGAAACATTTACTTTTATGTCTTAGACAGTTTGTGAGCAAGTTAATTAAGCTACGTAATTACTTCGCAAACTTAAACAGTTGCTAACACTAATGAGGATTATAACTTGGATTACTTAAAATGGATTTTATAATATTTAAGTAGGGCGCGACAAATTTCTTCAGAACGGATTGCGATTAAGCCAAATGCTTATATTATCTGGGATCCCTACTTTAAAAGAGATATTAATCTTATCAACAATGTACAGAGAAGGGATACCAAGATGATGTAAGCAACGCGTAACCTACTCTTTGTACAGCGCCTTAATAATCTTGGCCTTACTACACCAGAACAGCGTAGACAAGGAGGTAGGTTAATCGAAACTTTAAAAATCCTAACTGATTATCTTAGCAAAAAAACCTTATGAAGCATGTCTTGCATAACAGTTTTGTCGCAGCATGGAACAAACTCCCATAAAATGTTGTTAAAGCTCCAACTATAAATTCCTTTAAGAACAGATTGGGCAAGGAAGATATCTCTACGCTATTTGATACGCATGTGTCTTACTAAATAATAATAATAATGCAACCAAATTATGTCGACTATCGACTAATCATAGCAATGTATACGCACTGGTTACGTAATACAAAAATCTTCCATCCAGATTAATATACAGAAAAAAGTGCACATTTTGGTTTGCATTATAGCTGATAAGTAATTTGTTTTAACCATTTTACGACTAAAAATAAATTGATTTATCTTTTTCTATTAACACTTTGCTATTATGAAAGTATTATCATTACTTTTAAATAACGTTTTATTCAACTCAACACTGGGCATAGGTCATTATTAGCTTGTAAAACACTCCCTTCAGAGCCATGAACTTCTTCCCGAAGGAAGGTATTGACTTAATCACCATGCCAGCATACGACGTATGCGCGATTTCAATCCACAGTTCTATATTTTCCCACATACAGTAGTACTATAAGAACATTTCCAAGGTTCAGGTTTCCTCACGAAGTCTTCCATGACCGTCAGCTGATAGGGTTACCAATATAAATTAGTAAATGTACGCGAATTCTGGGAAATTCGTTGGTATATGACGAGATTCAACCCTGCGGGAATCGGAATAATATTTCACCACTCAAATCACAAGATCACCACAATCCCCTTATATTTTAATAATAAAAAAACGTACAAAAATATATCAAAATATTATTAATAAATACTGGTTAACATCGTAATCACATTAGTATAGTAATAAATCTTTATATCCCGCGGAGGAACTCGTAAAATTTATTTTAATACCACTTAATGTAACTTTAGGGCGATATAAAGTTTATCATTTTCTCAAGATCCTACGAGTGTTCCGAGTTTATTTTCATATTTTATTATATACAAGATATTTTATAGGATATAACTTTAATCACGGCGTCGACTTTTTTGGGGTGAATTTGACCACTGATAGTAATATAAAATTGGGACGTTTCTTTTCTTTTCAGTTCGCTTTTGACCAAATCAATAATACTTTGTACAATCTAGGTCCTAATAGGGCGCTTATTAATGTCAAAACTACCACTGGTTCAGAAAACAACCAATTCATCGAGAAAATCTGGCAAGAAACTCGATCTGGTTTATCTATTTAACATTTGTATATTCAAAATACAGTTCCTGGATGACCGAGCCTAGCTCAGTTCTTTAAAACATTTTTAAATTAAAATAAACTGTTAGGTTTGCCTTATAAAATTAACATATTTAAAAAAAATATAAAAAAAATATATCTCTTCTGCTGCCATTCGGATTCGATTTACTCGGACTTTCGAAGCAATCGATTTCCATCTGAGCTGTTTTTGTTTTTGACAGCTCAGGCGAAATTTATCTTTTATTCAAGCTATATTTTTTCATTGCCTGAAAACTCAGTTAAAAAAAGTTTTCTATGTATAAAATCTAGCTAGATTTATTTATCGTCCCCGAAACTACCTACATACTAAGTTTCACGTAAATAGACGACGACGCCGTTTCGGAGATCCTGAATATATACAAATATAAAAATATACAAGAATTGCTCGTTTAAAGGTATTAATATAATATATAGATAGATATATTATATAAATAGATAACTAGTTATAATTATTTTTAGTGGATGCACAGAGAAGAGTCATTTTCAGACATTAACATCGTACACATATTGATTTATAATAATAGAGTTTGGACACCAAAACCCGTTTGACATGGCGCTTAAACTCATACGGTGTTATTACAAAAATGTTAAATACTTGGTTTAAAAAAGTTTTCGTACGAAATGTACCGCGCTCTACCGAAGCAAGATCGCGTTATCCTTTTTTCGCAAGTGTAACCTAACCTAACCAAAGCGAGACAAAAGAGCAAGACGTCGAACATTCATCGAGTGGTCTTTTTAAAGCAAACGTTTAAAACGTTTTAAACTTATTTGTAATAACCCCGATAGTCTGGCAAATCGGTAAAATGCTTTGGGATAGACTTTTACTTAGATAGTGCTTTAAAACAAAACAAACGTTGATGACTTGAGCTGATAAGTTGTGAGTTGTGAATACATTTCATACAAAAACTTTAGCTAAATATTCAAAGCAAACATTTACTAATACAAATTAGTGAAGAACAAACTCTCTAAGATTAGTGTTTATTTAGCGACAGATTCATAAGTTGAAAGTGATAAACCTCCACAAAATTACATCGGTGCGTCTTCAAACACAATGATTATCACTTAAATTATGTTAGTTTTATAAAAAAAAAAAAAAAAAAAAACTTCAGCCGATTATTTGTAAGCAAAACGAGTTTCCTTTGGGTTATCGTATTTTTATCCTTAGAAGATACCTCCTTAATAACTTTTTACAGCTTTGTAGGATCGTTAAGATTTAATTTTAATGCGGTTCAGACTCCATTTGAAGCTTCTAAGCTTAGACTTTATCTTCATTCAGTCAGTAGTCGTATCTGTATATTTAATTATATGAAAATACTGTGTCATAATATTTGTTCACGATGAAGTCCGAGACTTCTCAATCAATCTTCATGAAAGTTTTTATTTATGTGTAATTTGGTCCAACTTGAGAGATTTATATTTCGATAAGTGGCCTCAATATTTGTAAGTACAAATTAAATGATTGTCAATGTTGACTATTGTTAAAGACTCTAAGTTTGATAAGTCTTGAACAGATGGCGCTTTAAATTGTATTGTTTACAGAAAACCATAGGACAAATTGTCATAGATATCACATAGATGGCGCCACGCAAATTACTTTATCATCATTTTAATTCAACATGTTATAACTGACCCACAGCGATGCGTGGCCGGGTCAACTAATCCAATTATAAAAAAAAAAACATTAAGCTGTGGCATTTTCTACAGTGAATTATAATGAAAGAGTATTATAGAAATAGTTAAAAAGGTTTTTTAATGCCAATGACGCTATTTTATTTAACAATATTAGTAATTTACCGACTACGGAGAGGAACATGCGGTGTCCGATAGGTGGCGTTGTACCCACTTGGCACTCGTAGATTCCAGAGTCTCGTCGCTGCGGGAACCTTATCTGTATAAAGAAATTATAACATTAAATTGTGGGTTAGTTGTTAAAACTCTTACAGACCAATATGTCGTGGTATAATATTTTTCATACTTTATGGGGTGTAGCGTCTGACAAAAATCTCAGCTGATGTTGAAAAAACGATGTGATGAACAAATAATAATGAGACAGTATTAAACTATGATGAATCTATGAAGAAACCATACAATTCAATTGAAAGTGAATACAAAACCGAATACCCACACTTTAACCTTGAATAACTTTTACAGGAGCAATTTATAAAAAAAATCATAAGATTCCTCTTTGCACAGCATTCCGTTTATACATGTAATGAGAATGTAAATCTAACCTTTTAGATTTTTGTAAAAAAAATGTTGCAGGTGTCTAGGAATAAGTAATAGAATACATTTCAATCATTTTTAGAAATATCTGTGTATCACTTTTTTGGACGTGCTTCACTGCTAAAATACGACGTTCATGATAAAACCTCTTAAACCTCTGAAAAAAATCATAAAGCAAATATTCGAGTTACATTAAAATCGATTCATAGTCCGGTCAAATTAGACCAAAAAATAACGACTAAAGTTACCTAAATTCCCACCAAGCTGAAAATCGGTGAGATTGTTTAAAATATCATTAAAAATAAAATTTGAAAGTTCCCCATCTTTCCCCTGAAAGGAAAAATTTTTATTCAAGGTCAAAGGTAAAAAAATGAGTTTTTGCGATTTTCTGCAAAATAGTAAATTTTATCATAAAAATACCTCAGACAAAAATTATAGATTATAAAATTATCTACAAAAAAATTATTAATACTTTTTTCTCTACGAGCCATCGTTTTTGAGATATAACGATTCAAAAAGTTGTAATCGTCATAATATGCACGAGTACGCCACGTATATATACATCTCTATAGTTGTAATATATGTTAAAATATTTTTCTATCGGTCATTGTAACTTACACTACTAATATAATATATATATATATATATATTTCGAAATGACTATGCTATTGACCCAGCAAGGTCTTAACAGCTTCACCGGACTACTAAGGCGAGCGCTTAAGGCACTCAGCCGATTTTATTTTGGCAAGCAGCTCAAGGGTGCACGGCACACCTCGGCTTGGCTGTTGCCTGTTGCATGCAAAATCGCGACGTATCTTAGCTAACCTAGCTTACTATTCATATATGTATGAGTTGGTCGGAATGTATGTCGGAAAATTAAGAGTTTTTCAGTTCGATAAGTCCGATAGAAAAAAAAGTATTAATAATTTTTTTGTAGATAATTTTATGATCTACAATTTTGTCTGTGATAAAACTTACCGTTTTGCTGAAAATCGCAAAAAACTCTTTTTTTTACCTTTGACCTTGAATATTTTTTTTTCCTTACAGGGGAAAGATGGGGAACTTTCAAATTTTGTTGTTAATGATATTTTAAACAATTTTACCGATTTTCAGCTTGGTGGGAATTTAGGTAACTTTGAATGTCTAAATTGACCGGACTATCAGTTTATCAAAAGATATTATAATTTTATTAACGAAAGTAGATAAGTAAATGAACTTGACACATTCAGATGACTTTCTTTTACATGAAATCCCACACGGACGAAGTCGCAACCACAGCTAGTTTTCTATAAAAATGTAAGTTATCGGAACGAAATACGAGGTTGAGAAATAAAAATCCAATTTTGTTTTTCCTATATTAATTAAATGATAAATGGAAAAATCCAACTCGCGACCTCTAAATATTAATATAAGGTGCTAAGATTTTGTCAGAGTTTTTGTTCTAGCATTTTCTGAAAAAAAAAAAATCACGGTCATTATGAAAACAGTAAATTTTTCTGTTACACCAACCATACTAAGCATATTAATATAATACAACCCTATGCCCACAAAAATATTTTCAAAGTATTACTTTAAATTTCATTTATCGCACATAGAAGGCAAGCAAATGTACAAACTCACGGAATAGAAGAAATAAAAACGTACCACAAAATATGGGTCCGACAACACAAAGAAGTGTACACATAGACAAAAAATTAGCATATTATCTGTGCTATTACGCCATTTTCAAGTTCCAAAATGGCGGCCGACGACATTAAGGGGAGTTTACACAACGGATGTATAAAAATGCGCACCGCATTCTCATGTAAAACTAATCCAACTTTATTTTCGCCGCGACTTTTGATAATTGAAGATCAATACTATATGGTTTTCAAGTGGGTATATTTTTGAGGTAGAAGATAAAATTAATACTCTAATTGAACTATTAACTTTAAAAGAATGAGATGAATACTCTATGGACATGATAAAGATTATTTTTCGGCATTACTTTGCAATATTATCTATACTAATATTAATAATTGAGGTAACGTTTGTGAGTTTGTGACGTTGGAGGAGGTAATCTCAGGAACTACTGGTCCGATTTGAAAAATTATTTCAATGTTATATAGCTCATTTATCGAGGATGGTTATAGGCTATATACCATCGCGCTAAGACCAATAGGATCGGAGTACTAATGAAGATTGTTTAAAAATCGTTTTTTTTTCCTCTTGAGAGCATCTGCTGCATGTGAGCGTTAGTCCAAGGTATCTATTCCACGCGAATGAAGTCGCGGACAGAGGCTAGCAATGTATTTATCAACACTGTTCATTTTCTACACATCAAAATATTTAAAAAAAAATGCGCGATGGTGACTGCGGTTCAACAAAAAGTGACGTGTTATGGATTTCAGCGTTTCTCTCACCTTCTCTTTGTATATATTTCGAGTACATTAAGAATTATGTCTCATTCTCTCACAGCCTAAAATCTATATCTTACCTACATTTCTAGTTATTATATTTAATTCACACCGTCTCAGCGTAAATTTTACTTTCAAAAATGGCAAATAGTTCATTGAATCCAAAAATTCTTTAAACCAGAATTATCTACGAACAATTCCACATCGAATGGTCAGTATTTTTTACATGATAAAGCCTCAAAGGACTTCCATTTTCATTATTTATATATTCAAATTCATTCGGCTTAATTTTCGAAATGGCTAACGATACTTTTATTGACTGATAGATAATTTTTTTGGTTGTTATGTAGGTGACATATTATTATAATTTTCCATATACAATTATTAGGCATAACTTGAAATTTGGTAACGATTTCTACCTTTAAACAGTTCGTAAATTAATAAGATGATATTCACATATATAAAACAAAGTTGAGGCAGTTATAAGGACTAATTAGCGCTCGGGCCGCGAATTGCTAGGGCGGTTGCTCCCCAATATTGGGGGGCCGGGTGCCGGGTGCCGTCGACTCTTCATGGGAGTCGTGTAGGCGATGGCACCAATCTGGGCTGATGCCCTCGGTGCCACCAACGTGCGCGCGCTGCGTCGTATGCAGCGTACGGTGGCACTGAGGGCAATCCGGGCATACCGGACGGTGTCATCGGCGGCGGCCTTTACGCTTGCCGGCTCCCTTCCCTGGGAGCTGAAAGCTGCGGTGCTCGCCGCCGTGTACGAATTCACGGCGGCGAGGAGGTGTAGTAGGGAGCCTCCGGCTCCCAGAGAGATAGAAGTTAAAAGGCGGGAGATGCCAGAAGAGGCTATAGGGAGGTGGATGCAGGACCTGGCGGACGCGCGCTTCGGGAGACACACCATCGATGCCGTCCGCCCGGTCCTGTGGGAGTGGATTGTGCGAGGAAGTTATCTCGCAAAAGGAGGCAGCGGAGAGGGCCCGCGAGGCGCGAGCGCGAGTCGGACATAACCCACTCTCTCCCCCGGGAGGGTGGGTATCCATAAGGGATTTCCCCACGTAAAAAAAAAAGTCATAAGGACTAATTATTAAAATCATTAACATTAGTCTATTTTTCACATCTGTTATCACTCTGAGCAACATTTTTTTTATACAGTTTAATTATTTATTTAACCTGTGATGAGCTGCACAATTCAATACAAACTATCAGTATTGCATTTATACAGGCAGATAGTAAGTGTTAACGCAATAACGACCGGGAACGCTTTCCTAGTATGTCGCTAATGCGAAACCATAAGATTTTCTCTCATATCAAACTTTTTATTTTGATGGACACTAGCTTAAAAACTTAGGAAATAATTATAAGGTCCCGATGTCTTTTGTACAGAAATACTCCGTGTCAACTTTTAGCATTGTAAGAAAGTAGTTGAATATGTTAAAAATAGTCACAAACCTTAAGGATCCAGTCCTCTGTGTGGGGATTGTGGACGCTGATGAACCTCTGATCTGAGGTATAAGTCATTCGCCCGGAGGTCAGCAAATGGATGTCTCTATGCCGTATCCAGGATACCTGGGAAAAGTTCATTCAAATTTGTACAGTGAGATGAATTGATTTTTAAGTAAAACTCGAAGAAATATAGAGAATTAATGTTCAAATGGTATATAATAAAATATCTGAGATATCTTAAATTATTAAAATATAAAGTTTCGCATACACCATTGGACACATAAATAAAAAAGAATTAGGCTTATAAAAACAATTCTTCATCTTACTAATTTGAAACTTAATCCTTTTTATTTAAGATTTTACTGGCATTAATTAACAAATAAACAATTGTTACAAAGTGTATTTTTATTATTTTATTTTTAATTATCAATCTTCCAAGAGACTATTACTGCCATTTTCCAGTAGATATTACAATTGTTGCGATCATTCCGATGAACTAACAAGATGGTGGCTGCCTTACTAGAACTTTCCAGGGAGTTTTTGTGGCAAGTCAGAATCCACGATTCGTGGTATTTCCAATTCACTTCACTTGTGCATAATAACTGAACTATATTACGTAAAACACCTAAAAAATTCAACTAACACAAGATTATGGATAAAAATATAAAATCCACTACATGACATTCCAAAATCTCACCAAACTCCCATCATAGAGGCAATTAGAAGTTTTTGTCGGGATCTTGGAATGCCATGTAGTGGTCTTTATATTTTATCCATAATCTTGTATTATTTGGTTATATATTAGGTAATTTTGGTAGTGCTTTACATAATATAGTTTGGTTATTGTGCACAAATGAAGTGGATCGGAAATAATACCGCGGAGCATGTATTCTGAGTTGCTACAAAAACACCCTGGAAAGTTCTAACAAGATGGCCGCCATCTTGTTAGTTCATTGAAATTATATTAAGAAACTTGTAACATCGTTACTTACTTCACAATGGCAGTAATAGTGAAGAATAGAAGACTGGTTGCCTAAAATAAAATAGAAGAAGAAGATCTTATGTAACAGAAGCAAAGAGCAATATTTCATACAGCCAAGGGACGTAAATATTTTTAATACAAACAAACATCTTTACAGACAATAAATACTTGATCAATTAATTCAAAGAGGACACGATACACGAAAATTACACGATATCTAACTTCCTGTATCAAGTTATTTTCTCTGGGATACAACGAAATCTCTTCGAATGCCTCGAATCAAGATTTTTATATGGACATAAGTTATTCACCGAAGACTGCGGACCTCAATTCGTTACCACGTCTTAAATAACTGAATTATTTTGATTCAAAAATAAATTAATTCTCCCTGCGGCTATACACCATTCACCACAGTTATTCTAAGAAATTTCAATTAACCTTTAAAATTATAAATAACATTTCTATGTTGCGTTAATTTGTTAAGTTAACATTTTCAGTGTGAGATTATTTCAAATGAGTTTTAATGTTTTCATTTTTTTTTTTACGTTTTAGGCACTGGTTATTTATTTTATTTAATACGATTCGTAGTGTTACCAAAATATTTAATTGAATTGGGATTTACTTATTTAGTTAACGTAAAATAATTATTTCATAAATGTTTATCGCATTATAATTTAGAAACTTAATACTGTTTGATTTCATATTATATTTCCTGAATCAACAAGACACATAAATATGTGCATAATGGAAAATAATACCACGGAGCATGAATTCTGGGATGCCACAAAAACTCCCTGGAAAGTTCTAACAAGGGTGACACCATTTTGTTGGAACATTGAAATAATCACACTACATTTATTGTGTAAAATGTGTTCTAATCTCCATTGAAACAAAACATTGACACTGATAAATGCTTCTGCGCAGTCAGCAAAGAAAAAGAAGAAGAAAGCAAGCAACCTGAAACTATTGACATAATTTTTAGCGGGATTTTAGTCTGTCACGTAGTGGATTTTATATTTTATTCATAATCTTTTGTTATTTGTCTCTATATTTTGTAAATTTGGTGGTGTTTTACGTAATATAGTTAGCTTATTGTGCATAAGTGAAATGAATAGAAAATAATACCACGGAGCATGAAATTCTGCGTTGTCATAAAAACTCCCTGGAAGGTTCTTACAAGGGATCCACTATCTTGTTAGAATATTGAAATAATCACACGACGTTTGTAACATTCTTGTATTATAACGTCCATTGAAACAAAACATTGAAACTGGCAAGTGCTTCTGCGAAGCCAAAACAAGAAGAAGAAGAAGCATTTCTCTATTTTCTGTAAATGTATATATTTATCATCATCATGTTTTTGGCAACCAATCTCTTAAGATTTTTACTACCATTGTCGGGTATGTAATAATATTACAAGTGTCTTACGGTAATTTCAATGTTTAACAACATGGTGGCTCCCTTGTTAAAACTTTCCAGGGAGTTTTGTGGAATCGGAGAATTCATGATCCGTGGTATCAATTTCCACGCACTTCGCTTAAGCACAATAAACAACTGAAAAATATTAGGCAGTCGAGGCAATCATAAAGACAGAAGTGTAAATTCAAATCAATGGAATAACTGTTTTCTGTATTGAAGTTTTAAATTAATTATAGTCAGGATTATTTAAATTTCATAATTTGTAAATTGAAATTATTATAATTAGTCTGTTTTTGACATTCTATTGGCACTCCGAACAATAATCACATAACATTTTTATACAGTTTACTAAACATATGATGGGCTAAATAAACAATCTGACAGAAGTGTAAATTCAAATCAATGGAATAACTGTTTTCTGTATTGAAGTTTTAAATTAATTATAGTCAGGATTATTTAAATTTCATAATTTGTTAATTGAAATTATTATAATTAGTCTGTTTTTGACATTCTATTGGCACTCCGAACAATAATCACATAACATTTTTATACAGTTTACTAAACATATGATGGGCTAAATAAACAACCTTAATAGAAATTTTCGATATCAGATGTACACAGGCTGGTATACTACGCGTCGCTAGTCTGCTAGTCCATAGACCACAATACGGTTGGTCATGCTTATAAGCATGTCATGACGCGAAATCATAAGTTTATCTTCTACCAAAAAGAATCCGCCCAACATTTTCGCTTTAATACCAGTTAGAAATATTTATAGAAGTTTAGATTTAAAGAATAATTTGTTCTAAAAATTCTACTGTATTCGTCCTTATATTAGTTTATAGAATGACAAATCTAAGTTACATTGAGATTTAGCATTGCCTTCGACGACAGCGATTTAACGAATATAAAAAAGCAAATGATATTCTTTTTATGTTTTTTAAAACGAAAGAATAAAACGTTAAGAAGCTCACACAAAATTAAGATAAATTTCGCTGTGAAACGAAGAGAATCCTCTTATCGCCTAATCTGAACATAGGTCGTACGTTTACGTACATTTAAATTCGAGGAGACAAAGCCTCAAAAAACCGCCTAATACCGTGTCTTTAAATTTACGTATTTTTCACAAGACAAATATATTAGCGTTTTTCGGTTTTACGTTATATGTACGCACAGTAGTCTCTCATTGAGTACTTTACTATATGGTCTGATATTTAAAAAAATAAAGTCGTGGAAGTATCACGCATTAATTTTTTCATCTGTACACAGCTAGTGTTAATATTTCTACAGTTCTATCCCTTTTAATGACAAGTACTTTATGGGTAGAAGCATCTAGAGACGTTAGCTTAGCCGAGCATGTATATCGGGATGTGTGCCTCACAAATTGAAATATGTATTTCGTACCTGACAACCAGAGTAATCTAAACTAACATAGTTCAAAAATAAGAAAAAAAAAAACGAAACCCATCCACCATATGTGTTTTTATCTGTGTGTACGTGTGCTCTTGTGTGGGGATGATCTGTGTTATGTTGTTCAACTAGTGACTGACAATTTTTAGTGTTTTTAGCTCTACTTCGGAGGATCGAACCTATATTTGAGCTGCTAGCGAGGAGAGAACGATGAGTGTGCGGAAGCGAAATTCACTGCCAGGCCAAAGCCGCGTTATCTGTGGTTACTCGGACGTGGATACACACGCAATGTTTAGAAAGACGGACGGGTACTGATTATTCGCTGCTGTTACTTCGTGGAAAGGATCGTTAAAAGATATACGTATTACTGAAAAGCGTTTTGCAATGGAAGCTATAAGCTTTCTCATTATAAGTTCGATATATAATATTTAAGAATTTTACTTCTTTTAACATAATGTGTTATTCGACTGTTAGTAGGTAATGTAAACACAAATCGATAGACGTTCGGGAAATCTAAAGAAATCGTTAGTACCCAGGGACTGCTAATAATTCCAGAATTCTCTAATTCAATGTTAAGCAAATTTTAGCTTTAATAAATAGTATATTGTGACTAATTTAGCTTACAACTTGTCCATTTTTTCAAACTTATTAAATTTACCACTACAAATGCGTAGGGAGGTATTTAGGTATACGAAAATGCTTTATTGAATACATTCGAAACGATTCTTATCGGTCCCACATATTCCGTAAAAGTTTAATCTCAACGAAATCGTTCGCACTCGGGACCGGGTATTTGAAAAATGTTTGACGTGAATTTATTCTGTGGCTTACGTGAGGCTTATTTTACCTTTTATAACTACACTGGAATATATTAATATTATATTATAATCTTAATGAAGGATATAATTAATTGTTATATTCTTAGGAGATCTGTGAAATAATGGCTGTTTTAAGCTATTACAAGTTGATAACATATTGTCTAGGTTTAGGCAGGCTGGATAATATCTTTGTTAGAATATTAGTTATATTATATAATGACGACTTTTCAAAAGTTTTAGGGTTCATTGAATTAAACTTTTCTTATCAATTTACATTTTTTATATTTACACAAATCTAATACCTTTAAACGAGCAATTCTTGTATATTTTTATATTTGATTATATTCAGAATCTCGGAAACTGCGTCATTTATTTCCTTGAAATTTAGTATGTAGGTTTCGGAGATGATAAATCGATCTACCTAGATTCGAAGTCGCAGGCAGAAGCTAGTTACACATAAATGCCAACTTTCATAAAAATTGGTTAAATACCTTCGAATTTTATTGTGGATAAACTTCACGACACTGGACTTTTATAGATTAAGAAGGCAACATAAACGTGTTTCAAAATCAGAACGAAACGCTACTCGTATGTGACATATAGCATTTGTTCCGATTACAATGTACGAAGAGAATCTTTAGAAATTCAGTAACTAATTATTCAAAGGACGTTTATTTGCTTTGGAAATTCAATTTAATATGTTAATTGGATCCAATTATTTTTGTCGCTATGGCGACTGGTGCTTCAAACGATTCCTGTAAAGGCATTTATCGTAATGTCTGTGGATCGGAAGTACATGATCCTCTAAAAACCTTTGAGGGAGTTTGTTTCAATCTACTATATTTTAAATATTTTCTCCATGTTTTTGCATGTACACGGAAGCTCGTGAAAATGTATAATAAGCTAGCGCGGCCTACGGAACTTGTTCTACCTTGATAATTAAAAAAACCTTGAAGTTACACACATTTGGGGTTTGGGGTGTAAGGGGTGTCGAGTAACATCTTAAGACTTGAAACACCCAAGCCAACCTCACCTGCATGTGGTGCACCCTGCTGATCAATGAACGAGGCAATGGCGATAGCGGGGTGGTAGGGTTTTACAGCCCGACTGGGTCGCAACCACCATGTACATAGCGAAAAAGCCCGTCATAGTGACTCGTTTTTGCGCGTCGCGTTTCGGGATCAGCCTGTGCATATCCAGTACCGGGTGACTTTCGTCATTATGGCCGGCATGACAGCGGCGACCGACGATGGATGATCTGTCTCGCGGTGGTCGCCACTGTTCTTGGATTGTACTATGCTTACCATCAGGCATAGAGCAGTCACTTTGTCGTGCCTCAATAAAAAAAAAAAACATGTTATCGGTGACTTTATTGTAGCTGTTATCAAGTTCTACAACTTTTCTCTAAAAATCACATCATTTTTCATAAAAAAGTCATTTCATTTTTCGCGGTAATATATAGCTTATGACACTCTCAAATAACGTGGCTTTCTGTTGGTAAAATAATTTTCAAAATCGGTTTAGTAGTTTCAGATATTACCCCCATACAACCTCATAACATCACAAACTTTACCTCTTTATAATATTAGTATAGACCAGCGGGGCCGGCTGACGTTTTCCTGCCTTGATGATAAAAAAGTCGAGGCAGTCATAATGGCTACCGACATAAGTGAAAACTCCAAACAATTAAATAGCTGTGTTTAATTAAAAACATTTTTCTTCGATTAAATTTCTTTTTTTTTTATTGTAGCACGACAAAGTGACTGCACTATGCCTGATGGTAAACATAGCACAATCCAAAAATAGTGGTGACAGATCATCCATCGTCGGTCGCCGTTGTCATGCCGGCCATAATGACGAAAGTCACCCGGTACTGGATATGCACAGGTTGATCCCGAAACGCGACGCACAAAAGCGAGTCACTATGACGGGTTTTTTCGCCATGTGCATGGTGGTTGCGACCCAGTAGGGCTGTAAAACCCTACCACCTCGCTATCGCCATTGCCTCGTTCGTTGATCAGCAGGGTGCACCACGTGCAGGTGAGGTTGGCTTGGGTGTCTCAAGTCTTAAGATGTTACTCGACACCCCTTACACCACAAATAATTTCTTCCTGTGGTTACGTACATTACAATATAATACATTAAATAAAAAATAATATAAAAAAAATTTTAGGACTACAACTTTAAGTAAAGTACTTGCTTCTCACCCCTATATTTATTTATTGTATTATCAAAATTAAGAAACCTCATTATTTTATTGTATTATTTAAGGATATACTCGGTGTTAGGTTAGGACGCCAGCAATATTCTTACGGGACAATAATTAGTAATTTCTAGCTCTAAATCGAATAAAAAAAAATTGCATGGAGTCCCTCCGCGCGGAAGAAGTGAAACTTCGTAATATGGAAATGAAAATAGAAAGAGGTGGAAATTGATGGTATACTACGCGCATGCGTTCGAGTGCCACGCATTCACTCTCGCTCTCTCTTTCTATTCCTCATCCTCAGGAGCGTTGAACGTTTAACGCAACAGTGCTTTCATACCTCTTCCATGGTAGTGCTAAATGTTTAACGCAACCTTGTTGAAAGACGTATTAGAAGTTTCACTTCAAAAAATAGGTGCTTAATATTTCACCTAATTATCTCGAGAAGAGCAAAACTGACTTTCACTCAACATCAGATGGTTTACGCAAAACGCGCGATGAATCACTGCATTCAATATGCGTCGCCGCGCAGTTCTGCCTACCTCCCAAACCTTGGCCCACGCCCCGCTTCCCATTGTTTGATCGTACGGCATTCCGACAATAAGCATCATTTTTATACTTTTAAAAGTTTTAGAACAAATTTTAACTGAGTTTCTCTTTGTTGTATATTAGTATTTGTTCTGAAATTAGCTAATTATTGATCGGTTCTTATACGATTTTTGTTATTATATACTCGTAGAGTATCTCACGACTAAGGTTAAGGTATACAATTTTGTAGATTGTTTGAAATATAACAATAATTATTGGAAGTGTCAGAAAAATTCAAGTCGTCTGGAAGCTTTCGTCCAAAATGCTGCCTAATCCATTTGAGATAAAATAAAACAGTTGAACCGCATAGACGAAGTCGCAAATATCAGCTAGTGATATTATAAAATCGTTATCATAAAAATCAAGGCGTAAATATCTGCTAGTTTATAAGATAAATAAAAAAGTCTAGACATTTTAAAGTGGTAACGCCTTTTATTCGAGTTAAAACGAATGTTCTTTTCATTTTATGAATGAAAATTTTGATTGATATTATGTTACTTGTTCGGCATTAATTCAAACTTGCAAAATTTCGCAGAACAAATATTTCAGTAAAATAAATTTAAATGAAATAAATTCTGACAATAAATTTGACTTAGTATTTCCAACGCTAAAGCGTGTAACGAGTAGACAAGTGGACCAGGTAACAAGTAGTGTATATCAAGTGATAAGACACTTGTTCTTAACTGAATTGTTCTACCAACATACACATGAAAATAAAGCCGTCATAGTGTCTCTCTTTTAGTATGTCGCGTTTCACGTCTTCTGTATTCTAGACTTGGCAGTATCCATCGCGTTATTTTTTATACACTATAAGTTTTATCCACAATTTCACTCGAAATGAAATGACGATATAATTTGAGACGGAACACACCAATGAGTGTCTGGAGAAAGATTTACAACTTGAATGCTTAAAACAAAAATATTCAAATGGTCGATCGCAAGTCCTTTTAACGTAGATCTAGAAAAATATACCCATATAGAACTATTTATAGATTTTATTTTAGGAAGTAACTGAAGCAAAGTGTAATGTATGAGCAACTAAATTTTATTTGATTTACAATTAGGCCTTAATAATCCCGTCATCACTTTCTTTTATTGCTTTTAGTGGGAGCTACCTACACCTACTTACATGATAAGTCTGCGTCACTCATAGTTGCAGGAGTCGATCGATCGTAGTTTAACAATAATGAGATAGATCACCAACAATGCAAGTTTGAAAACTTGAAAAACAATACTATCATGCTACTGTGTTTTCCTTCATCAACAACTCTAGCTGGGCACAATGAATTATAATGACGTTCCATTAAATAAAGTGCTGTCACTTTGTCATGTTACTACACAAAATAAATCATAACTTACAGTTCTGTTCCCAAGGTCGTGAACTCTGCAGTTCAACTGAGCCGTTTTACCAACCAACGCGGTCACGTTTCTGGAATGTGCTGCGTCGAACCGTGGACCTCGCGGCGACAAGCCGAGATCTATATCTGTATAGTCCGCTTCAGCTCCATTGGTCCCTGGTCCATTGTCAGTGCATCCTGGTGACAAGAGAAAGTAAGATACTATTTTTTTTATATCAAAGGAGGCAAACGAACTGGTGTGTCACGTGATGTTAAGTGATCACCACCGTCTATAGACACTAGCGACATCAGGAACGTCGCAAGTGCGTTGCCAGCCTGTATATGGGAGAAAGGGGAGGGGAAGGAAAGGGAAAGAAGGAAAGAGGAAGGGACGCGGGCCTCCGGCTCTCTCACTGACCAAACGAAACACAACAATGCAAGCACTGTTATTTCACGTCAGTTATCTGTGAGAGGTGTGGTACTACCCCGGAGGAGCCGATCTATTCATGCTGAAAACAAAAATAGCTTAAGCGGGGCTCTACCACCTACATAATATTTTATATATTGCTCAAAGTATGTATGGTACTTTTCCTAAAATATTAAATGAATATTTTGTAATTGTGTCATTACATTTCCAAATGAGTTAAATCCAACTTTAATTGTTAATATAACATGTTTATTTTTTTTACATTTCTATTTTTATACACTGAGAACGAAGTTCAAATTTTGCCTTCATCGAGATTTTTTTTATATAATCATCATATTTTACATTTACAAAATTTGAAAATCTTGAAATATAATGTAAAATATTGGGAACGCCTAAAATTGGATTGAGCTCATTTTAAAAATCAAGTCATTAAGAAGAACCGGCAAAAACTCTTTAACTTATAGTTTTTAAGTTATAGTTTTAGTTATATTTATTTAGTAATAAATTAAAGTTATGATTGTTTTAGCGGATGCACAGACAATGGAGTTAGTTCGAGACACTACCATCGTCCACATATTGTTCCATTCTATAATAAGCTTTCCAAATCAAAACCCGCATAGCTCTGTCCTTGAACTAACAATGCGGCAAATCGGTAATGTGCTTTGGTACTTTGTTGTAAATCACACAAGTTTAAAATGTGGGATGACCGGTTGCTAACAATTTCTAATAATGAAATCATGGCTGTCTTGCACGAAATCCTGCTGTTCTAAGTTTTTGCAGACATACATTAAATCATCAAGAATGTATTGGGAGGACAGAATTATAAAAAATATTCAATTCCTACAAATAAACAAAAAGTAGAAATCAAGATAAATATATATAAACGCCATTTGTAAGACTATCTGTATTCCAGACTTTTTATCACGTTATAAATATATTAAAAAGTCTTCTCTTTATTTATTCCGTCTGCTACATATAATTTTATTTTCAATTTCTGAATTACGTTTTTTTTTTTGTGGGACTCAACTGAAATACGAGCGAAATTTCATTTGTTCTGAGTAATCAACATTATGCGAAGCCTCGCCATTTATAAATTGTAAAGCTAGTGACTTTTATTCTAATAAAGTCGGTACACATACAAAAGAATAACTGAATTAAGACTACATTGTCACAGTCTGTTTTCCATAAAACACCGATCTGACGTGCATGTAATTTAGGGTTGATGGCAGGCTATGTGACCCCCCATTACAGCAACTTACAAGGAAAGGATACTTTTTATATATATTTACTAATATACAGGTTTCCAAATATATATTTTTCTCGAAAAATATTAAAGTTAGCGATGTCATAATATAGTTAGAAATTTGGCTTGATGTAAGAGAAAAATGTTAACTATATAGAAAAAGTTATTTTAATTAAGAAAAAATAATATTCCAAATCGATTCAAAATCTGGTTCGGAAGTTCCCTTACACAATTAACATACAAAAAAGGGTATTTTATAAGCACATTTTTTTTTTTTTTCAAAGTGATGGGTCATTACAGATTATCCAGACTACTGCACAAAATCAAGAAAACAGGCAGTTATATGGTTTGTTTCAACCCTGGTTTGTTATATTGGAACTATAAATATTTGTTATAATAAAATAAATATCCTAAATCAGGATTATTCTCCGTTAATAAATTTATAAACCATTATTTACAAATTAGAGATAGCAACTGAATAAATACTCAAAATATACTTATAACTTTATCGTGTATCTTCAAAAAGGCATAAATATGTTTTTAGAAACAATTGTTGTTGAGAAAACAGATTTTGACAATTTGATCACGAAATAGAAGAAATAAAATTCGTTAATGTCCTATCATTTAGGTCCAAAGAGAGAATCCTAAATCCACCCCTGTCGCAAACATTGTTCATAAAATATATTCTGGAAAATAAGCATGTTTAATATTAAACAGAATATCCACTGTATCTTTTATCTCCCTTCAGCATTAAGCTCGTTTTTCTACATAAAGACGGTCACCGTTCAACTGCTGAGTTATGTGGTGTTTGTTATTCAATATTAACACTTATTACACTATTAACGGCATTCATTGTTTATTTATTGAGGTTTTTTGCAAACAAAACGGTCATTTAAATGATTAAGCTTTACTTTATTTCTTTCATAAAAAGGGTGAGGTTTATATTGAAATCACTAACCAAAATTTGATTCTTTTTGAAGCCATGTTGTTTTACAAAAAGTCAAACAGGTGAATGAACCTTCTGCGATGATTTAGGTAGCTAAAATTGGCCTTTTAAAGTATTCCATTCCCAATACAACGAGCCACGATACACAGCGCGCCCGCACTATTAATTCATTTTTATTTTAAGCTATATTTTTTAAGACAATTGCTTCGTTCCTAAGGATTGTAGTGTATACTTAGATAGCTTATGATATTTTAAATATATCCTATTAATATAGTTACCAAGTTTCTGAGAACCAATTGATATTTGTTAATCTTTCATACAAAAATTATTTAACGGATTTTATAAAACTTTACAGTAATATGTCCTATACATGTGGATACAAAAAAAAAACTAATATTTGTAAAAGAACATGTTTATATTGGTGAACATTTATGGATAAGTGTCAAGCAAGTTCAATTCTGTTCAAGTGTAAAGCATAAATACCCCAATGCAAATCTAGCTAATCTGCTAATCTTTCAGTGTAACATCGATCAAGAAGTAAGTAATTAGTTACATTAATGTAATCTTTGAGCTAATGCAGTCGTTTTTGAAAGTGGTATTGAACTCCGCATTTCTTTTTTTATTCCGAAGGGCAGTGAACTGGTAAAGGGCTCATCTGATATAAAATAGTTACCGTCGCCTATAGACAACTACAATACCAGAGGTATTGCCACTGCGTTATCGACTTTAAAGAGCTTGTTTGCATCCCTAGCTGAAGTGTCCCATGTCATAACCCTTAAGGAACACCGTACGGAGTAACCCATTCCACAACGCTAGCATGCCTGAAATGAAGCTTCTCGAGAACCTTGACTGGTTATCGTCATTTTGTTTTGATTTAGCTATCGGTAGGTGATTCAATTTTGGAACGGCGATGAGGGAGGGTACTTTATCCAAAGTTCTTCAAAATACTCTCCATTATAGAGACATGCGTAGAGACCCAAAAGGTTCGTGAAATTGAAGACGTATTTTCGTAAATTATTTATTGTTAACAGCGTTAAGTTTCATTATTGTGGACATGCATATAATATTAATTTAAAATTGTTGTGTAAGTTCTTTCATGTCTTTGAATTTGCGTCCATGAGTTTGTATGTAGCAGGATTTATTTGAAAATAAACGCTTCAACGCTTACACTTGCAAACCTGCAGCTTATGCTGAAACAAAGACTTTTTGATGAGCTATCCCACCTGAAATATTGTATGTATATACTTGCAAATTTGTGTTGTATGTGGTGAATAAATGTATCATGGCAGGCTGCTCATCCACACACCTTAAAAGCTAGCAAAATCGCGACTACCGTGAGGTTCTCTCGAACCTTCCTCATGCGTACGCTGACGTTGTGGAATGGTTTGCCCGGCACGGTTTTTCCTCAGGGCTATAATATGGGGCTTTTCAAGAAGGGACTGAAACGCGCTCTTCAAGGTCAGCAATACAACGGCGATGCTCTTGGTGTTGCAGTTATTCATAGGCGACGGTAACCACTTACCATCAGGTGGGCCGTCAGCCTGTTTGCTGCCTTTTTGGCAAAAAAAAATCATTCTTTTCTCTTACCATACCCCGTCACTAATATTACGTGAAATGGGCAGAGATGAGTGAAATGAGAGGTCAACCGTTAATAAAAAAAAAAACATTGAGTGTATCTACTTCTGCAATAGTTTTTGCCACAGCACAGACCTTTTAAGATGTCACAAAATTCTCACATCCGAATCAGTATCAAGAGAAAATATACAGAAATATATCTCCAGCTCAATAAGTCTAACAATGGCGTCCATACATTAAACGTCTAGACAAGAAATTGGCGGTTAGAGCTAGACACGATGAAAAGGCTTCTTAAAAGTAATGGGATACTAGCGGCGATGTATTCTGAACGTATGGATTGTGATGTTCAGTTGTTTGTATTAATGTAATCTTTCAGAAAAATGCAATAGACTCTACATTGAAATAGATCTTCCAAGCTGGTTTTAATATAATACTGAGTATTTAGCACATAAAGCATTAAACGGATATTAAGTGGTAAATGAAACTTCTAAAACTCACTTAAATAACTTCTAAAATCATCTTTTTTATCAAACTGATAAGTTCCGCCGTCCTAACCGAACCTAAACGAAAAAAGGCTGGAAACTCTAAGAGCTGACTTGGGATAGTCCTTATGACAATAGGTGTTAAAAATCATACTCTACTGAAATTAACACAGCAGTATGAATATTATTACTCTGGCATTGTAACAAAATGGCAATATTGCTATGGTAGTCGAAACTTGCAGAAATTCTATTAATTTTTGCATAGAGAATATTTGGCATTTTCGCAGTAAGTCAAATAATGGATATACCAAATCTTTTATTCATAATGAGATGAAAGCAACTGTGATTTCTGAAAACGCTACCTGACATCCTTTTAGTTATCGGTTTCCCATATAACCTCTTGTTTTTTATTGTTTTACAAACTTTGTTTTTCCTCCCCTTATTTGTCCATTGTATTTACTTTCCTTTCTAGCTATATAAATATACATAAATGATTCCTATATCGCTAATTTAAAAAGTATCGATTCTGGGTCACTGAAGTTAACAAATTCCTTAGCTTATAGGGTAACGTTATTGAGTTTATTTTGGAGCAAGCAGCAAACTACCGGTACACCAATAAGAAGAAAAGAAGTGCCCTACTTATCTGTTGTAAGTCTATTATCCTAGACTATAAACCTCGAAACAAAAATCCGTGGTACTATCAGCGGAAAGTTTATTTAGCGTCTCACCGTATTATAATCAGAAACATTAATTAAGATGAGCCGCTCTATGAATGTTGTTCTTAGTAGTTTTTGTATGTATTAGATTATTTAAAATGAATAAAGATAGATCAGGAACAAGAACCTTCACATGTAATAACGTGCAATCTCTCTCAACATATCTCCAATTCTTTTTATAATATATCCAACACTAGCATTGAAAAGATTCATAAACGATTTCTTCGATATTTACAGTTTAGTACTAAAACGTACCTATCAAATTATACATCGCATTGTAAAAAAAATCATATGCTCCAATTGTATAAACGAAAAAGAAATAGCTAATGTGGTATATCTTTTTTGCAACTCAATGGTAAAATTGACTGTTTGGAACTACAAAGTAAAATTAACTTGCGTGTTCCAGTCGTACCCAGTAGAAACTTTAACATACTGTGTAGCCCGATTGTTAAGGTGATCTGCAGGCAAAATTTTTACTTAAGTAGATAACTGTACAAATAACTTGGTTAGTGATCTGTATGTAAATCTAATCAACACTAGCTAACAGAATTTTGAAATGCCTTCTAAATTCCAAATTTTTGTATTTTTAATCTCCTTCTTTATATCTATTTTCTTATAGCGAGATGCGAAATCTTTGCCCCTCGTTCATGTTTTTCTTTATTTGCATGTCGTTCATGCACGTAATGTGCATTTTCTTGTAGGCTGTAAGTTTTCTTAAGAGTTTAATATAATATAACGATAAAGGTCGTATACGGTATGACGTATTCTATAACGAAGTTCCAAAGGATATTACCGATTTGCCGGATTGTGAATTTAAGCGCCATGTCAAGCGGGTTTTGGTCTCAAAAGGCTATTAAAGAGTGGATCAGTATGTGAACGATAGTGATGTCTGGAATTGACTCATCTCTGTGAATCTACTAAAAACGTTTCTGTCATGTATGTAATATAGTCTAAATATTATATATATATATATTTGTTAAAAAGATAAACCAGATCGAGTTTCTTGCCGATTCTTCTCGATGACTGGGTTGTTTCCGAACCGGTGGTAGTTTTTGACGTTCATCAGTGCCTTATTAGGGCCTAAACTGAATAAGCTATTTTTGATTTAGATTTTGACGATTGGTTGAAACTTTATAGCTCTCTTTTAATATTGACTGCAGCGTACTGAAAACTATTTGATCCCGCTGATTTGAAATGAGGCCTGTCATCACATGACACAAGTTTCAACACCTAAATATATCTCTGCTTATCAATCTCTATTTCATATATATAATTTATAAAGAACCTCATAGTTCAAAATCTCTTATCTTGTTAATTTTTTCACATCAACACCTCAATCGTAACTAATTCAATTTATTACAGCAGGACATCTTTTACGTATTCAATGGACTCAATAATTGGAATAAATTTAGCGTGACTTTCGCCGCATATGATAATATGATTCTACTAAACAATTGGTTAACTATCATCACCTTCAGTTGGGTAATCACACTAAATAACTGAAAATGCTTGGACAACATTAGTTGAAACTCTTTCTATGTATCACGTATCATCTTCGTTAACAAAGTTTAAAATTAAATTCAGGTCTACGTGATAAAGTCCTTTTACAAGTGCGATTATACATACCGGTTCTGGAAATGAGGGCAAAAGCACCCAATACTCCCAAAAGGAGAGTTGCTGCCATGTCTGCTAGTTCACGTGTCCATGCATAATACCACTTTCACGGTTCGCCACACAACGCCCGCTGTGGACAAAAATAAACTCTGATCATTTACATAAAAGGGTTATTTTTAAACATCCAAGTAAACTATTTTGAACCTTGTTCGCATGCACTTTACGTACATTTTTATTTTATGAGAGCGGGTGTAAAATTTTTCGAACAAGAGAAAATGGTGTTGGTTAAAGGGTAATAAAGTACAGTTTTGCGTGTATAGGGTCGGAAAGGGATGCGAGCTCCTACGCCTGAATAGGGTTGCTCTAAATGAAATCAGTGAAAAGACGACGAGCTTGAAAATTGTGCGAAATCGCATTTCACTGCGCAAACGAAGGTTGTATGCTGAAACATGGTATATTTTTCACGTTTTATATTGTTTGTTTTAAATTCCGCTTTGTTATTAGAGATAACATTGTTGTTATTTAAAACAAGGATATATTTTAAACGAATTTCAACCATAAGGTCGCTTATAGTAATATTGAAATGTTTTACTTGTTCAAAAACTTGTTGTATTTTTGTGACACTCTGCAACGTGGCACGTTACCATATTGGGTTGTCTAAATTATATCGTGGCACATGTAACGGTTTACTATACACTCAAGAAGTAGAAATAACTTAAACGATCTCTTACACTCGATAAATTACACTATCAACTGCCTAGTTTGTAATAACAAAATGCGTAGAAGCGATTAAATGATTACAAAGTGTGAAAAAAATTTACAATACTTTGACTATAACCAATTCTTAGTTTTTGATATTGCCAAACTCTAACAATTAACCCTTTATTTAACCCTTTTATTTGTATTACTCTGGGAAAGCTTACATATCTATTTCTTGAATATCATAAAATAAAGTCACATATTTGTCTGTCTGTTACCTTAATTGGCACGTAAAGTACGTTATGTTAACTGTACAGTGAATTTTGATACAATTTTCACGATCCTTTAAAAATACTTTTCCATAAGTTTTACATATATATTTGTATAAAGTAGAGGAAGAGTCGACATATTCCCATAAAAATGTACGAAGAAATCTTTTGCGGTTTATATTGAAAACGCTGGCTAAACCGTATGAGATACAAGAAATAATTACTACAGAACAGTATATTTTAAAAATGTGTACGAAAATGTCCTCAACGATATAATTTTCTGTCTCATAAGAATAACCCTCAACAGTCAGATGTTTTTGCGAAGATTCTTGTATCACTACATATTGTTAATCAAGGTTCTCTGCCACGTCTGTCAGTCTGTTCGCGATAAACTCAAAAACCACTCAATGAATTCTCTTGCGATCTCCACCAGTAATTAAGTGATTCCTGAGGAAGGTTTAGGTAGACAACATCTGTCCGGTCCACTAATAGCTTTTAAAACGAAATTGTAAGTTTAATACGTTAAACATGTATATTTAGACACTTAAACAGCACTTTACAAATAGCACCCATGCGAAGCCGAGACGGATTAGTACCTTATCTAACTAAAACCTATTTCAATAATTTTGTTTGAATTGTTGATACATGGGGATAGTGGCCTTCAAATTAGAAAAAATATTCCAAACTTAAGGGTGGAAAATAAAGGGATCTACAGAGCTTAATCTTATGTGATATCTTTGTCAATTGTGAACCGATTTTAATGATTCTTTTTGTATTTCAATTGGTTATACGCCGAGTTGGTCCCACATAAAGGAAATATTTAACCCCTATGGGGGTGAAATATCGTTTATATGATTTTAACCCACTTCGTGTCTATGTATTTTTGTCCACACGTGATTTTTGTTTCAAATTTGTAATTAATTTCAATTTTCATTTACACGTAGATTTTTTTTATGATTATATAATTAAAGATTGACAAATGGCAAATAACTGAGTAGCCATGATGAAAACCTTTGATTATAGATTATAACCTTTGACAACGGATTCCTAATAAAGTTCAAACTTCAAAAATCAATTAACTATGGTCGAATGTCGACCACTGGGCGCCCACTAGTTTTTTTTAATTACTGCCTTCAAGATTTTTTGTGCAACCTCAAGAAATAATGCTAGTGGGTAATAATAAATAAAATATAAATGTACCAGCAATACCAAGGTCCTTCTAGTCATAAGGATTTCATTATTAGTTTGTGTAAGTTCCCCGTTGTGTTTGGTTAAACGGTCGCTCTGCGGTTTCAAGTTAATTATTCAGAAAACGAAACTCGGCGACCTCCCTAAGTGCCGAATAGATTAGCAGTTTAGCCAACACCGTGCTATCTTAATTACCTGTGTTGATGACTGTACTCAGGTCTATTATGATCCCGACGAGCGGTGTACCCCCGTCCCAGAAGATACGGGCTTAATCAAAGATAATTGGCTGACTCATCAGCGATGTTTTGGTTTTTGGTCTATGAGGGCATAATTGTTAAAGTTTTGATTGGATTTTCTATATTATTAATATAATGTCGATGTATTTCAAATTAAGGCGATTATAATATCAATCGTCTCGAAAATCTATTAAACTTGTAATTGGTTTGGTCTAATTACCTTTTAGCATAGTAGTCTTGAGACATCTTTAGGCCTGTACTGAAACGCTTATTATAGACAAAACGATTAAAAAAGTGATTTAGAGAAAAATGCGAATTCTATATAATTATATGTTACAAAAACGTATAGCAATTATTTTTCTCCTTGGCATTCTGTGCTAATACCGGCCAAGGACAGTTATCTAAATGATTGACAATGAAGTATCTATTGATGGCTGTTCTGTTCCACGTAATCATCTCAAGTTTTATTTTGCATTATTTTTACATATACATGAATAGGACTCATTTTTTGTAACTGTAAAAGGATTAACTAAATTTTATAAAACCAGTTTTAAATCCTACAAATATCTTCACCTTCCGATGAAAAATAACATCGTGAAAAAAAGCATTTTAAAAGACTAATTAGTTCAGTTAGCTCTCACTCTAAGGTTAGATATTCTTCGCTAAGCGTTTTCTGGTATTTTCTGGTAGACTCATGATAATATAAATTAAAAATCCTATTATTTGATCCAATAGAGTCTATATTATTACTGCTTTTACAGTTTTATATGTAAGAACTATTTCATGTATTTCCTAATTATGGTATTCTTTATCTTAGGTATATAGTACTCGCCTCAACAACGTAAGTCTCGTCCAAATTTCTATATTCGTCACTTCTTAACGCTATTATAAATAGTTCGTTACTACCCCTTCCTTTAAAAAATGTTGGACCATTTTTTCCTTTTATCTCCCGATGGTATCCGTACTGTTACTATCTTAATAATATGCGAAAGTGGCAATATTATATGTAGTTGCCAAACGATAAGGATATTTAATAATTCTATCGCAACATATTCACCTCCAAGTGACGTAAGAGTTTGGCCCGAAATTTGAAAGGGAACTAATCTCGATAAATATATCCAGAAGCAAGGATTTGGGTCGTATTGTCAATGCCAATGCCGATAGTTTGCGTAATGAAGTAATCCGGGCGGCTATGTGGTTACAGACAATTACGCTGGCAGAGTTCCAGTTATGATCTTTTAGAACTATAGAGATAAATGACGATTTTTTTGGATTAACTTCTTGGTTTAGGGATTACTTGTAATAGGTAACATCCAATATTTTTTTCAATTATCAATTTATTTCAGTTATGAAGTAATTAACGCATCACATTTCATTTGTAAACTATACATTTCCAAAGTTGTTTCTTACGAAGCCCAAAGTATTGTGTTAACATTTTTTATATGTTATATGAAAAAATTTAAGCGCTCATTTCATGTGAACGAGTGTGGACGTGTAAACGTTTAATCAGAAAAAAGGATCAGATATATATCGTCACGAAGCCCCCAACATAGACAATATGCTAAAATTCAGTTTGTACTAAAGGTTGAAAACGTAAAAAACAAACAAACTTTCACTGCCATATTTATAATATTTTTTTTTTTTTATTGTAGCACGGCAAAGTGACTGCACTATGCCTGATGGTAAGCATAGTACAATCCAAAAATAATAGCGACCACCGATTGACAGACATCCATCGCCGGTCGCCACTATCATGCCGGCCTGTAAAAAGCTGGATATGCACAGGCTGATCCTGAAACGCGACCCGTAGAAGCGAATCACTATTACGGGCTTTTTCGCCATATACATATTAGGATATAGGTATATTAGTTAGGATAAGACATAAATTCATTTGTGGAAATAAATTTAGATAGTGATTTAGCTAATTCTTATTATGAAATACATAAAACATAAGAATCGAAGGTAAATTGTCTTGGTGTAGCCTAAGGATTTAATCCTTCTCAAATATTCTTGGATTCATCTAATCGATTTCACTAAAAGGAAAAAGGCGTAGCGGTCTCAATTGGCGTATTAAATTAAATTCCCAGTACATTTCCGTTGCTATTCGAGTAGTGAACGTAATCTCCTTGCCCAAGATTCGATCTTCGTGCAATTGCAGAGAGGAATTTTCATTTCTCAATAAAAAATAAATTAGTTCGTATTACTACGGTTGGAATCGCAGTGGACTTATCTTTAAGGGGAAATTGAATAAAGCGATGAAAATACTTATTTGTACTTACGTGGTCCTTTGAAAAACATAATAGCATCATTTAATACTGAAGATGTTTTGCTATTCCGTCTCAAATTACTCTCTGAGTAGCGAGTCTTGACATATTTCAGATCCTGGTGCGATAAACTATAGCAAACTATTTAATAACTTTTTTTTTCCTCGAACTGACTACGCTATTGGCATATATGAAAAAGTTTTTACAATGCTACCTAAAATATATTTCGTAGATGACCAAAAGCCAAAAACAAGTTAATGTTAAAGTATGAGATTCAGCACATTCAGATGTTAATAAAATAAATAAACCACATATAACTGCGAAATAAGGCATAATAATACTGTCTACAAAAGTACCCAAAACAATTATTTCGAATTTACAAAGATGTCATTTATTTCCCAATACAAAAAAGCTGTCCGTTCTAAGCGGAGGATTATCAGAGGTAGTAGTTTCGATTCCAGTTCAAGTAGACTCAATAGTCGGTATTTCTAATTAAAGTGATTTTCTTCGACAGAACATTCGAGACGCAAGAAAGACTGCCCTCAGGTACTTCGAAATTAGTAAGCTCAAGATTGGCAAAGAAATTGTCTTTTAAGAAACCTAAATTAAAACGTGTACTTGATTGGTAAGCGAATAGTTATAAGTGGTAGCTATAAAATTGGTTTCAATCTTTTTTTGTTTTCGTGTTCCGTTTAACTTAATGGACTGTTAAGTAGAATTGATCTGAATAATTTGAGCCAATTTAAATCAATTGGATATAAAGAATTGGAAGCAAAAAAATGAAGAATTATGAATAGTAGATGTTACATTTCAAACATTTCTATAAATACGACTTATACTAAAATACTATACTATTTAATCGATACGTTTTGTATATGCTTTTATTTAATTTTTATGAAGTATGTCTATGAATTACTTGTGGTATTATTTTTTTTTTTATATATATCTATATTAAATTATTTAGGTATTTAGTATTACAATCATTCCAGTATATTTTTATACACAATCAATATTTGAAAGCCGCTCGCTACGGTGTAAATTAGATCAATTTGTAATTAAAAATTATTCAAAGGGTTAATGGAGTCGAAAAAATAGGTAATTTGGTACTGTCTACGAAATTCCGCATTATAGTTTTATGCATATACGTTTAGCAGTTTTACGAGTTTTACGAGTTTACGAAGAACAGTATTTTCATTACGTATATAAATGATACAGCTGTAAGTAATTGTCTAATTACGCAACGACCGGATCATGTGATGTTACACTAACATAACACTTATTTTGTCTAGACGAGGGTTCATAGTACGTAGGTACTACTATTACACATATATTCACACTAAGAGCATATGCTAAGATGGGGCTTCGTTCAATTACGCTGGAGACACACCTCCTCTCCCCGCCCTTCTCTTTCCTTCCCCCTTTCCAATATTCCTCCCAAACACAGGCTGGCAACGCACTTGCGACTCCCCTGGTGTGCTAGTGGCTATGGACGGCGGTGATCACTTAATACCAAGTGACTCGCCTGTTCTTTTGCCTTCTATGATATAAATACCAAAAAGAGCAAAAGAAGATTTGCAAGAAAATCTAGATCAAAAATCTAGAAAAGGATACAAATTTCCAAGGCAAAAGTCAGACTTATTGAAATTACCAAATGAATAGGCTCTCACAGTTAAAGCGACTCTCATGTTTATTAATTCACAGGCTTTTCAATAAAAGCCATCCTTGGGGCCCTTTTAGGGTGATTGAGGCTTCGTTTAACACTACCCTTCCCTGGAATACAAAGGGTTATTTAAGTGTATAATAGAAATATTACGAACCTAAATGCTATCTTATCTTAAAATACACTGTACTAAAAATAAGGTGTAAATTTATTATATTTGTTAATGATTCATAATACAAGAATTAATTAGATTCATTTACATATAGGTGTGGTATTTTTGAATATTCTGGATAGAAGCTGAATTAATATTAATAAGTAATAGTAATTATGACCACAAATAAGGTTGGAATCCGGAAATATGGTTTATTTGTAATTTTCGTCAATATTTAGTAGTAATTCATAATGTAATAATTATCTAAACTCATCATAATGTTGGTTGAAACTATACCTAGGGGAGAGTGGGGGAATTGGAAACACTTAACTTCAAAGGCTAAAAAATAATAGATAAAAGTTATAAACTAAATCAAATTTTATTGCTACATGAACTTTAGTTATCTATGTACTTAGTAGTCATAAAACGTTATTTTAAATTTACATTTTAATAAAAATATAAACTAAAACAAAAAACATTGCCGTTCCTGTTCACCCGATACCCAATGGGGTAATTGAGTTGATCCCGTGAGGGAAATGGGAACGGTGTGAGGTAATTAAGAAAGACGTTTGATCGATCTTTCGTACGTAATTACGAGGCATCTGAAATAATTTGTAAAGTTTAAATATTTTTATACAATCATCCAGCATTACTATGAGTAATTAGGAGGGTAAGGGGTAATTGGGAACATTCCAAATTACCCACCTAATGTCGTTCCCAATTACCCGAATCAGTCAATATACATAAAAATTGTCGCCACTCTCAAAAGCATTTTTTATTAACTTCAAGCTATGTTGCATTCGAAAACAGATACTGCGTGAATGATATGAGCAAAAACACAATACCTTTGAACTCGAAAATATGATACTAACATGTGTTATAACTGATGGCAAATATTATATCAAAAATAATTGATCGACTTACAGTGACAACACTAGTGCGTCCTTTCAATCCCACTTTCGCATACGCAATGAATGGCTCTGCATTCAGCCGTAGAATAGGTTCACGACAGTGTAGTACGGGGAGATGTACTATTTATCTAACTGTTCCCAATTACCCGTCGTTCTCAATTACCCTACTCTCCCCTATACGTTTTTTTTTCTCGGACTGACTACGATGTGCAGCTCTGTTATAATTTATGTCGCTGGGTTGTTATTTCGATAAAAGAAGCACTTTAATATGTTGTATTTATATTTATTTATATATATTTAATTGATTACAAGACACACATATGTACTCGTTAAGTGGTAAGTCGTAAGAAGAAAAAGTTGCCAGTATAATATTTTAAATTGAACATAATTTATGTTGGGTTGCCAACAACGTTATTGACTTAGCAAGGTTGTAACAGCTTCACCGGACTACCTATACGTATAATAAGAATATAAATGTAAGAAGTCTCCACTTTTTAAATTTTTATAAATAAAATTCTTCAGGTGTCTAAGAATAAGAAAATAATAAAATATACTTCAATATTTTTTAGAAATGTCTGTCTTTTTGTTTGAACACGCATCATTGCTAAAATACTACTAATTCATGGTAAGCCTCTCGTCAAAAAATCATGATATATATTGATGATACATATATTTTGATGGCCTTATTAATCGCTATTTTTCTACACTAAGTTTCAACCGGACGAAGTCGCGGGATCTCATATAATATGAACAAAAGTAAAATTACCAGTCGAAAATAAGAACTTTGTACTACTCGTGTTCTTAGTATAATCATAGTTATAATTATAAACTAGCTGTGCCCGCGACTACGTCCGCTTTGAATAAAATGTAAAAGGACATTCATTAATAAAATCATATGTAAATAGTTGTAGTACAATCAACATGGACAATTTAATTTGATCGACGTTCCCTAGTATTTTATTACTATAGGGGACTATATAAACTTGCAGGTAGCATATACCATACTTTTCGGCGCTAACCATTCCGTATACCTAAGCGTTTTGTAAAATCTTATTTCTTTTGTTCCAAAATATTTCAATATAATTTTAAGTGAACAGCATGCAATCTTCCGGGCACATGTGTGCTCAAATATATTCGTAAGTTCATTGTGAATAACACACGTCAATACCTTGTTCCAATGTTTGGAGAGACAGGCTGGTACTGATCGTTCACTGCCATTATTTCATCGGGAGGCTTGAGACACACACTAGGCAATCTGAGGGTAGTGCGTTTATGTATTTGCTGTGTAGGTATATAAAAAAAATAGTGCATGTGTCAAGTGTGAACACGTAGAGGTAGTGAAAGTTCTTTAGCTTATATATATTAAATTATATATAGTAGCGCTCGTCCAATAGTCGAACTTCGTCCATAGAGAAAAAAGCTTTTCCATTTTGTATTTATAACACTATGTTCTGCATTACACTACGCTCGTCAATACCTAGAAGCCAAAAAAATATGAAGGAAATCGGCTGAGGAACAAAGGAAGGAGATGTGCTTCGCCTTTTCACACTGCCTATTTATATAGTCTGAAATTCTAGACAGTATTTACGGAGGATGCTTTGCACTAGATTCTCGTCCATTTATATTGCACCAATCATATTATATAGATCTCAGTTATGGGCTACAAAAGAGACGGATGAGAAAAGACTACATGTGGCAGAGATGCGAATGATAAGATGGATATGTTGTCTAAACAGAATGGATAACATTAGGAATATGTCAGAGGAAGTTTTAAAATAGCATCAGTGATAAAGAAGTTGAGGAGAAATATACTATTGCATAGTACGGGTATATTATGAGAAGAGATGAAAGTCATGCAACTAGAAAAGTATTGATTATGAAGGAGTTAATATACAGGAGCAAAGGACCGAAAAATGTATGGATGGAAATGTGTGTGAAACCTGATATGTGTGTAAAAGATGTGATGTGTACTATGATGATAGCAGACAGGAGAGTCGAAGAGAAAACAAGTTGTGTTAATACTATTTAGGTGAGATAAAGGTAAGAAGAAGAAGAATAACAATCACATATCTATTATCACAGCGTTTATCCTTTGTAACATTAATAGAATTGTATTTAGATAGCAGGCTTTAGATACTGAATTAATCAAAAGAATCAGTATTAAGCGGACCTTTAGTTTATATAATTAAAATAACGTGAAGCAGAAATTATGTTAGGTATGGAACTCCACGAATAAATTCCGTTAGATCACCGGGGCGGGTGCGTGTTACACGAACAATGCAGCACGCGATTGGCATCCCACAGGGAACGACGTCAGAATACCTCGGACTTAGTTGAGGCCGTTTTAATTAAGGACTCGGGGTTTATCTATATTAATAAATCTGTTGTTCAGTGTGTGCCTGTAATTTTTCTTCTATGTTTCTTTATACATCCCAAATCTAGATATATACAAATTCAGTGTCGTGATGTTTGTTCACGATGTACTCCGAAATTACTCAACCAATTTTCATGAAAGTTGGCGTCGCTACATATTAAAAAGGAAAGTCCTCTGTCACGTTTGTCTGTCTACCTGTCTTTTCGCGATAATCTCAAATCTACTGGATGGATTTTCATGCGGTCTTTTACCAGTAGATCGAGTGAATCATGAAGTAGGTTTAGCTATATGATTTATCAAAGTTTTTTAATTATCAGCGCGGTACAATATACGCCATACCTGCTAGTTTATATATAATTTGGTCAAATATGAGAGCCCGTATCATTTATATTTCGATTTATGGCCTCAATATTTTTAATTATAACTTAAATGATTGTCAATGTTGGTTATTGTTATTAATTGTATGTTTCATGAATCTTGAACAGATGGCGCTTTAAATGAGTTTGTTGACAGAAAACTTATAAATATTCATAGATGCCGGCTGCTATAAATATTCATAGATGGCGCCACGTTCTTATTTTGGATTTCCGTTGCAACTCGAGTTATGGTACACATATTCAATTCAATTTTATATACATAATACATGACTGAACCACATCACCGCGTGACAGGGTCAACTATTATAAATACCAATATGATTTTTTTTGTTACACTTTCTCGGCTTAAATACCCAATAAGTTATCATAAGATTTTGCATACATGTTAACAGAGATGTAAAAAAGGATATGTATGATAGTTTAGATAAAAAAAAAGTTCTTTTCTCGAAGGATAGGTCAAGTACCTTGATTATAATATTAGTAAGAATGTAAATATCAGTTTGTTTGTTACTCTCTCTGGGGTGAACTAATGAAAATTAAATTTTGCATACCGATTATCAGGAGCACAGAAAAAGACTAAGATATTTTATACAGAAAAATGTTCTGTTTCTGACGGATTGATCAAGTATACCTTAAGATAAACAAAGCTGCAAGCAAAAGCTATTGTCAAACATTAGTACAGACGCGAATGTGAGTTCGTTTGTTTGTTAGGCTTTCATGTCTTAACTATTCGGCGGGATATTATAAAATTAAGCCTACAAGTTTTCCAGGTTTCTATTAAAGCAAGATAAGCAGTAAATATAAGTACCAAAGCAAAGCGAGGTAAGTAGCTAAAAATATATAAAATATCATAATTTAGACCTACATGTTGAAATTGTGTAATGTATGTGAATACATGTTAAAATTTTTGTTTATTTGAAAATTAATTCCTCACTCGTTTCTTCTCACGACTTTGTCTGCCTAGAATAGGTACATTAGGCTAGCGCTAGCAGCAGAAGATCTTAAAAAGAAAATAAACGAGTTTGAAACAGTCTTCAATGCTTCTCCGCATTCTCCTTCTATTCGTCTTGTTGTAATTATATCCCTCGATAAATGAGCCATCAAAGGCTCAAAGATTTTTTCAAATTGGACCAGTAGTACCTAAGATTAGCGCGTTCAACCAAACAAAACAAACAAGGTCTTCAGCTTCAGACCTTAGTATAGATTAAACTATAACGTATAACACAAACGCAAACATATATATCTGGCTGCTTGATTGTGTTAGTAATGTACAAGGAAATGTCACGGCTAAATCGAATCACATCAATATTCCACAGATAACATGGATCTGAACTAGACATAGTATACAATATCAATTTAGTTGTGTAGTGAAGTAACATCTATACATTAATAGGAAGACAACAATTCGAAATCTTTTTCTTCTCAGTTCGTTAATGGACTTCCTTTATTATTCTTTTATTTACTAGCTATTGACATTCTTTAGTGTGAGTTTCGTTTTATTCTACCATTCCAGAAGCTTCTATTTTAAATGTCTTTATTTGTTATACTCTATGCTATATAAGTCTACAATTTATTATTAAAAGTATGTCGTTCTTTGGGCATCACTTAAACAACACTGAGTAGTTTTAAATCATTTATTGAAGTTGAAACTTCTTTAGATGCGTTGAGCGGTATTTTTTGGGAGGAGATAAATTTATAATATCGCGTCATGACATGCTAGTAAGCATGACTGAGCGTATAGCGATGAGTAATAAGACCAAAATCTACAAGACGGATTATGATGAAATTCGGTATGATAAACTATAATTCGATACTAATATTATAAATAGGCAAAATTTGTGAGTTTCTGACGTTGTGACGTTGTAGAGAGTAATCTCAGGAATTACTGGTCTGATTTGAAATATTCTTTCAGTGTTATATAGCTAATTTATCGAGGATGGTTATAGGTTATATATCATCATGCTAAGACCAATAGGAGCGGAGCACCAATGAAGAATGTTTAAAAATCGTTTTTTTTCCTCGTGAGAGCTTCTACTGCGTGTTAGCGTTAGCACAGAGTATCTGCTAGAGGCGAATGAAGTCGCATGCAGAGGCTAGTAGTTTATATATCGGTATAAGTTTTAAAATATGCTCTACATATAAATCACATTCGTATATCTTACTTGTAAGGAAACACAAAAGACAAGGAATTTACGAAAGAACTAGTTGACAGATTTTCTCGAAAGTTCGTAAGATTCACCAGCTTACAAATATTGCCACTATAAGTTTGGTCTACTCCACTTACTTTCATAGCTCAATATCATATGTACATGGTATTTTATGTTTGGTGACAGCAGCTGACTTAGAGACTATATTCCTACTACTAAATGGGCAGTACGCGCAATTTATAACAAGATGCATCGCGAATCATTCACTAAATTTTAGAAATTGGGTATCATAACTTTGCTTTCTCAAGATTATCTAACACTAGTGATAATTTAATGTGCGTCAGCAAAAACTTTAAAAACTGAATTTAAATAACCGATATAACTTCAGAATTAAAAAGAAATTGTTGTGACAAATTGATGATCTCATGTTTTAGGCTCAGTAAGACCAGTATTAGTTTTAAAAATATTGTAAGGGTTTACGACAAAGCGGCCAAGTATATTATCGATTTGCGGGATAGTAAGTTGAAGCAGCATATCAAGCTGGTATTGATTTCTAAAGGTTTAAAGCTTAATCAATATGTGAACGATTTTTATGTCCGTAATTAACACCTCTCTCTGTGCATCCGTCAAGAATGAACATAGCTATAATGTTTTTCAAATATACCTATATACTATGCACAACTAAGATGCAGTAGTGCCACGCTGCGTTTTGGAGAACAAAATCGTTCACAAAGGCTGAGGCTAATTAAATCGTCGATATCGAGTTCCAATATACTATACAATCTTATGATTTTATTAATTACTAGCTGTGAAAGAACCTTGAGAGATTCGAATCTGCATCTATTGACGCTAACCGCTTAGCAAAAGTATGCAGAAAATTATATGTCTTTTTTTTTCTCGAACTGACTACGCTATTGACCTAGCAAGGTCTTAACAGCGTCACCGGACTACTAAAAATTATATGTCACATGTTAACCACCTCCGGTGCCATTGAATGGCGTCCGGGAAGCAAGACCACAACGCTACCGGATCAGCGCCGCCGTAATAAAAATACATAAATAATAAATAGTTCATATCATTAATTATAAAGAGTTCATTATTATGTTACTATAATAACATTAATTTGATTTTGTCACTTGAATTATAGTTTGACTATTTTGTGTTACATAAATTATTATGCAGAATTACGAGGAAATAGTAATTACTTTGATTTTCATAATTCAGCCTATAAAAGAAAGATGTGGCTGATCTATAACATACCCACTTTTATATCGAAACATTAAAGATACATAAATAAGAATAATTGTATAATATGATAATAACAGTATCTGTACAGTGTTTCAATTGGTTAAGTAATATTACTTGCACCGTTATTTATCACTTTTGTGTAGAATTATGTATAAATAATAATTGCTTTGACTTGCATAATTCGGCCTATAAGAGGCAAGATGTCGCTGTTCGACATTTCACAACATATTACAGATACATAAATAAGAATAATCGTATAAAATGCTGTATTGCTTAAATAACATTAATTTGTTCGTTATTTATTATTTTAGTGTTACTTTAATTATTTTGTAGGATTATATGTAAATAATTATTGCCTTGACTTACATAGTTCGGCCTATAAAAGGCAAGATGTCGGTGCTATCTACACATTTTTTATATACGAACTACTGTGAGGCGAAGCTCTGCCCAATTAAATATTGAAAATAACTACAGTGTTGATTTGTCTACCCTGGCCCAACTATACTTCAACACACAATAGTTCTATACTTCTTATTATAAATGTATATACCAAGAACCACTTAAATAACTTGAAAAGAAGTACAAGTTTAATTTCATAGTTAAAATAGAAAACATTTTTGAAACTTTGTTGTTCTTAAATTTATACTACTCTGATACGTAATTCTGAAATATAACGTTATACCTAATATTTCTCTTTTAAAAGCATATTTCAATTCTTAGAGCTATAAAATTATGTAAACCTGACCGACGCGAAGGAAAAATCGCACATATACGCTCAGGGAAAACTTTTAAAATTATGGCAGCAAGAAGTCATTTGAATTTTACTGAATTATGAACTCCGGGTAAACGCTCTAAGTTTTTAAACAGTGGTGGTGTCTGAGATACAGGCGCTACTATGCGACAAGAGTACGGCTTCAAACCTTAGAGCTAGGTGGTAAGTAATTGTAATGTTTTTTTTTTTAATATGATACATTTATATACAATTATGGATAATGCAACAATCAACACTCCGATTAATAATATATTAACAATAATAAAAATATACTGACTATACACGGCGAGTTCCGCCCTGGTAAAGAAAGTCTTGGTAACTTAATACTTAAAACTGGTAAAATCGCATGAAAATCTTAGTTTTTAGTTTATAGTGAACTGACAAATAGACGTGGTAGAGGAATTTGTTTTATAATATGGAGTAATTTTCTGTCTTATTCTGTCAAATGATCATTATGATACGAATTAAGAAGAAATGACACAATACACTAATGTTATGCGATGGGTAAATATATAAATTTATTGCCATTTTAGTGGCTTATATTTATTTCAATGAGGGAAACTTGGCGAACGAATAATAAATCCAAACTTTCATCTTTCCCTTCCATTATTGTATTGATATAACAATACCTTGGAAGTCAGATTTAAGGTCGAAATCATAAATGCATGGGTATATACTAAGAATGTTATACAATATATTGAATGGAACGGTAATGGTACCGTATCTTCTGATTCTTAATCGTGGGATGTTTTTTATAATAATCTTGTGATTCGTACTTAACCCCATCATTATCCTTATCTTACTTTTCTTTTATCTAAGTACGGTCAGCCAACTAACCGTAACTTAACTCCAATAATTTTTATTGATTTTATGTTACCTTCGTTAAGATCCATCGTTACTGCTTAGCCCCTATAAAAAGCGTAATAATATATAGATTAGATTATACTCTAAAAGAACTTATATCTGCTTGAAAACTTTCATCAAATTTTAGTCAGCAGTCACTTCGGAGACCATTCCCGAAAAAAAAAAAACATCTAAATTTAATAAATCCAAATCAAAGTATCTATTTGTAAACGCGTGTCTTCAGTTATGAGCGTATATCCTTTATATTTAATATTTTTAGAAATATCAAATTAGTGGGTAGAATTCACAATGTCTATTGTAAACCGGTACATATGCTCACCAATATCATTCGATGTAGAGCTGTGGTGGCGCGCGGACGTTTTGTAAAAGTTTTTACAATGTTATGATTTGTTTTAAATATTCTATTAATTATTGACACCACTAGTAATTACTGTTAGAATGAAATGAAATAGCCAAACAATTATTTTGTATAATATTATTTAAGAAGATATATTATTTCGAATAAAGCAATATAACGAACTATATTACTACCATTACGGGCGAATGATCGAAGTTTCAAAAAATTTCTCTCGATCTCGGCTTGTCTTTCCACCGACATGTAATCTTCTTTTATTGCCAATTTCGAGATTCAGCATTTTTTAGATAATAGCTGTATCTTAGTTGAGAGATGCGATATTTTGAAAACAGTAGATATATTTAACGAAATCTTAGCTACTATGATTGACTATAACCATTTTATAATATATTTTCATTGCTATTTTTTACTTCTAAACTCCATTAAGAGAATATTACTACGCTATGACCACATTAGCAGGTGAATAATCCTATTGTATTATTGCGATAATAGTTCTCTGATGGCATTCGATCAAATTTAGAACGAGTGATGTGAGGCTATTCCTATAAACTTCGATGTTACCATTTTCAGGACAAATTATGCAAAATTCTTTAAATATCATCTTTAGAACCATGGCGTTATATATTACGGTAGCAAATTGGTCCTTTATACTATTCGAATTAAAAATCACTGGTGGATGCATATCTGCCTCTGTGATTTGAAAGGTTATTATTAGGATTATATAAAATTGATTCAGTTCCAGTTCAAAAAAAGTTGTCAGAATTTCAAAGCTCCCACATAAGAAGTTTTACTTAAAAAAACTGTATAAGAAAAGCTAAAACAGTCTGAAACCCTCACACCTAAAAGATTTGAGTTTCACGTGTAACAAAATTCCTTTACCTGTTTCATTTCAAGACGTAAATTTTGTTCAGAAACTAAAGTTACTTGTTCATATATTTCTCGTAACTGTAAGTTAGTCCCAACATAAAGTGCTAAGTAAATCTTAACAACATTTTATTATTTTCTATTACATAATCAAAAGACCCATAAAGTAATTCAGAACTTATATATAATATTATGTTTATTCGCAGCTCCACTCGCGTTTTCTAAATTGTACTCAAAAAATACAAAATTGTGAGAACATGTACAATTACAGAAATGCTCTTTAAAAACAATTGTAGGTACGACACGCACGCCACCTACAGGAACATGTAACGTGTACAATAGATAATCTGTTTTGAAAATTGTTCTTTAGACATTTTGATTAACAAAGGTAAGACAATCAGTTAAAATGTATTGTGGTTTAACCCAACTTCTTTAAATGTCTTACCTTATTTAAACATAAAATACCCATGATTGTTCCTTATAATATACCCAGAAAAAAGTTGTTGTGAACAGGTGAAATCAAATCAAGTAATATTTCATATGAAATCCCAAGCGACAGTATTTCCTTTTGCTAAGCACAGAGAGAACGATACGGGACCCTTTTAGTTCTTAGCAATAAATCAACCCCTAATGGGCCGTAAGGCTTTTCAGGTTTCGTCTCTCTCGATATTTGTAAAATATGTACTTACCGTATTTACGTGAATTGATAAATAGTCAACGTTTGGATTATTTTTCAACATCTTGACGAGGCACTTACGAGATTCTTACTCTACGGGCTGTACCGAAGCGTTTCCCTAATTGTAAGAACTGACATAATATTTAATTGAAAGCAATTTGTGTCGTATTTGAATGTGGCATTTATCAACATTAATATCGAATCCTATAAGTAGCTTTTTTTTGGGGGAAAGGTAAAGGGAAAGGGGAAGGGAAGGAGGCAGGGGTGAGGGGAGGAAAGATGGTCCTCCGGTGCTCTCGATTACCGAACGAAACACAACAATGCAAGCACTATTACTTCACGTCGGTTTTCTGTGAGAGGGTGGTACTATCCCGGGTGAGCCGATCCAAACTTTAAGAGGAGGAGGACGTTTTAATGGCCCTTTGGCTGACTACAATAAGCAACTTAAAACATTATCTGAAATGTACACATCCTTAACGAATGCTCAAGATAAAGAGATTTGTATTTATTTTCTATTTATTTAAACGATAATCTATCAATTAATTCGATTAGTGTTGATAAGACTATTAAAGCCAATATATATGTATAATTTTTTATATGGGATTCGTGCTATCAGTAACAATACGAAATGAGATTCTCAATATTTCAATATTCCACTGTAAAGGTAATTTAATATACAAAGGGATATGACCTTTAACATAATATGCGAAATTCACTACAAGGTCTCGAATATTTTTTAGTGCTAACAGAATTATTGGACTTTTAGCAAATTTCTTTGGGTGCTCGTCCTGGGAATTCACGCTCGCCGGTTATCTATGAAGAGATGTCTGAACTCTCAAATACAGTGCCAATTTTTTTATTACTTAAATGGATATTTTAGATGTTTGGCAATAAATTAGTAATAGTTAAAGAATTGGATAAAGTACATAAAATATGGCTCGTGACGTATAAATAAGCAAGCGGTTATTGTGTTTCAAGCATATCGGTTGTTTTTTTTATATTTATTAATCTAGCTGCGTTTACGAATTTGCGTGAAGGACACAATTATTTTCAGTTTTTTTTTTTAACGAAATTTTGTTTTTCATATCTTATAGGTTTTAGCGTTTGCTCAAAATCTCATCTTCTGATGTTAAATAGCATTGTGGTCTTATATCATATAGGAGGCAAATGAATAAGGGGATCATCTGATGTTAAGCGATCACCACCACCCATTGATATTAGCAACACCAGGGGAGTCACATGTGCGTTGCCAGCCTGCCAGCCTGTGTTTTGGGGGAATAGGGGAACGGCAATGGGGAGAGAAGAGGGTAGGGGAGAGAAGAGGGGAGATGGGTCTCCGGCTTTCCCAGTGACAGAACGAAACGCCACCATGCAAGCATTATTACTTCACTTCGATTATCTGTGAGAGCGTTGTAATACTCTAGGCGAGCCGACCTATTTATTCATGCTGAAGCCAGTTATAGTTCAGCGTGGCTCTACCACCCCCTAATAGGAAGCTCTAAGAAGATAAACACGCTAAACCTAGAGAAGGATGTCAAGTTCATATGCTAGAACACACTAATTGGTGCTTGGCAACAGATTTTCAACTCAAGGGTGGTAACTAGCCAGTCGGATTTAGAGAAAACCCTAACACTATGCAATGCATGCATGAAATACATCAAAATACTACTATTATATCTTAAAAATGCCTACAGCAAGTTACTCGATAAATGAATTTCACCTATGCTAATCCCATACCTGCATGAGGAGGCTTCGGTTACTTGTTGCAATAAAAACTAACCTCACAACTAACTTAGTAGTGGTAGAGCCGAGCTGAAGTTATTATTGTTTCAGCACTAATGGGTCGACTCGTCTGGGGAAGCACCACCCTTTCACAGAAAACCGACGTGAAGTAACAATGCTTGCATTGTTGCGTTTCGTTCGGTCAGTGAGAGAGCCGGAGACCCACCTACCTTCCCCTTCCTCCTTCCCTTCCTGCCACCCCCCCTCACCCTCCTCCCAAACACAGGCTGGCAACGCACTTCCGACTCCCCTGGTGTTGCAAGTGTCTATGGACGGTGGTGATCACTTAACATCAGGTGACCCATCTGTTCGTTTGCCTCTTATGACATAAAAAAAAAAACTCCAATAAAGATGCGGTAAAACTTTTGCACACCTTTATTAGACCATTAATGATTGGAATTTAGCATTCCCAAGCTCCTTTGATGAGTGTTAAAGCCACGGAGCCATTTATCATACTGTGTCAATCATCACGCGTCATGTAGCCCAAATGCTACATATAACATACTTATAACTATACACATTTATTTATTGCAACTGTAGATACAACTTCGTGGCGATACAAGCAAGTATCGGTATTATTAAAAGTAGCGGGTTAATTGCGACGTTATTTTGAATAATATACCCTTATACAATTAAACATTAGTTATTTTGAGCATCGAATGTAGTTAAAAATGTCCTTTACAGTATAATATTTCAATGAATATCTTAGAAATTATCGCAGAATTAAAATTAGGTCCAAAAAAAAAACTTTTGCATAACGAGATTTTCCTAATTATGTCTTTGCTTTGATTTTGATGAAATTTTATTATCAAAGTGACAAAAATGGATAGAATATAAAATATTTAAAATATTATTTACGTTTTAGTTACGTCGGGCATTGAATATAGATCGAAATTGCTCTTTATTGACAGCATATATCTCTCTTATGAAACCTTTCAAGTTATCGCAGATTGAAAATTACGCTCAACAAAAATGAAGTTGTTTGTGTGACTTACCAAGGTTCTTTGACTTTGTAGAGCTGTAGATGTCAAAGTGTCACACATAGATCTATATTATGTGATCAATTATGGTCATTATACGTTAATCTGCAACATACTTGAATTAATTATATTTTCTACATTTCACAGTTACAAGCCAACTATGTCAATCTTCAACCGACGCCGGGGTTTTTAATTTTGTTTGTTGAAAAGTTACTAATATTTTGACCTTTCTATTACTAGTTACAGATATACTTTTTCAGGTACACCTCGCACAAATAAAATCTGTTTTTTTCTGTAATTAAGCGTAGCGTAATCAATTCCACGTGGAAGTGTAAATCGTCCACTATAATAATATTACATTACTAGCTGTGTCCACGACTCCGTCCTCGTGGAACCTAATATAAATAATGGGACTAATAAAATCGTCTAAATATGTTAAGTTCATTTACTTTTCTCGTAATTAAGTCGCGTCTTCATCAAAATTACAATACCTTTTGATACACCAAACATTCAAAAATATGCTTTATGATTTTCTCGATAAGGTTTTATCATGATCGTAGTACTTTAATAGTGATGCGTGATCAAAAATACAGGCAGACAGACATTTCTAAAAATGATTGAAATTATTATTTATTGCAAGACACTTGCAACAATTTTTTTAACTAAAATCGCAAATGTACAGACACTTTAGACTTACATTCTTATTATATATACAGGAGATAGATGGATTCTCGCAAAGTAACGCTTTCTTCAATCAAACGTGGTGTGCCACTAGTTTTTAACCGCTGAAAAAATTGAAAAGCAAAAAATAATAAACTATTTACTTTATTAATCTGAACTAAGTTCTTAAAGCAAGTATACCTAAGTCATTTTGAATCGGCGCCAAATAATCAATGAACAAAGTTCACTTAAGTACCCTAAATTTTGGGGTGTAAGGGGTGTCGAATAACATAATAAGACTTGAGACACCCAAGCCAACTTCACCTGCACGTGGTGCACCCTGCTGAATAACGAACGAGGCAATGGCGCAAGCGGGGTGGTAGGGTTTTACAGCCCGACTGGGTCGCAACCACCATGTATATGGCGAAAAAGCCCGTAATAGTGATTTGCTTCTACGGGTCGCGTTTCGGGATCAGCCTGTGTATATCCAGCTTATTACAGGCCGGCATGATAGTGGCGACCGGCGATGGACAGTGTGTCAATCGGTGGTCGCTATTATTATTGGATTGTACTATGCTTACCATCAGGCATAGTGCAGTCACTTTGGCGTGCTACAATAAAAAAATAAATTCAAACAAATAACCAAATCAAATTAAAAATGCAACCGCCAGCGGTAACGTGTGTGCCCGTTCGGGTTGCTGTCTCGCTGATATTAACTTCGTAAACGCTCGGCATTTTCCGGAGAAATGTTTGGCGTCGACTTAAAATTACTTAGATATAGGGAAGGGAAGGGACTCCAATGTGGTGGATCGTAGGGTGGTCACCACCAGGCTGGAGAAAACTGCTATGGACCACTAATGGCGCACATCATACGCAGTTTCCTCCAGGCGAAACTAAACCACTGCACCGCTGCACAAGACTTGCTTAGTGCAGTCAGTGGCGGAGTGGGGAATCGGGCTCGCGGTCGCCATGGAACCGTTCTATGTTTCCTCTCAGCCACAGTGGGCTGGAGACCGGACTGGCTCTGTGACAATCGTAGCCCGCCGAGATTCGCCCCTGGCGGTGCGAAAGAGGGGTGAAGGGTTCGTGGCAGCCGTCTGGGGCGAGTACGCCATTGTGGAGGCATACTTCTCCCCTAACAGGCCCCTGGGGGAGTTCGAAGTTTTCCTCGGCTCCCTGCAGGGAGCTGTCAGGCGGCTCTCCCCGCTCCACGTGGTCCTCATGGGCGATTTGAATGCTAAATCCAGGACTTGAGAAGCGGCAGCCACGGACCTGAGGGGCGTGGGCGTTGAGGAATGGGCAGCCGAAGTGGGGCTGTCCCTCCTCAACCAGGGGGACGTCCACACGTGCGTGCGGCAGAACGGAGGGTCTGTGGTAGACGTCTCGTTTGCCACTCAGTCTGTCGCACCCCGTGTCCGGGGGTGGAGGGTGCTTTAGGAGGTGGAGACTCTGTCGGACCATTGATATATCAGGGTCGAGGTCGTCACCTCCCAAGCCGGGACCGGCACCCACCCCTGGAGGGGCATGAAGTTCCCCTGTTGGGCGGTGAACCGCCTCAACCGCGAACTAGCGGAAGAGAGGCGTCCATCGCCCAGGCGTGGGTCATGTCCCCCTTCACAGGACGATGTCGACGCGTCCGCAGCCCGCCTCCATGGTGCCCTCACGGAGGTTTGCGACGCGTCAATGCCCCGGAGCCTACACCGCTCAGACAAACGGGCGGTGTACTGGTGGTCGCCGGAGATCACCGATCTCCCGGGCAAAATTTGAGGAGGTGTCGGACAGTCCTCCCCCAATCACGGAGGGGGAGATGGGGAGAGCTGTTGAACGCCTCCTCAACCGGCGGAGAGCGCCCGGACCTGACGGGGTCCCGGACGGGATGCTTGGCCTTGCGCTGCGCGATCTTGGGGGGTGGCTTCGGGAGCTGTTCGACCGGTGTTTGGCGGTCGGGCAGTTTCCGAGGCTCTGGAAGTTGGGGCGGCTCTGCCCTAATGGCGAAGGAGGGCCGCCCTCCAGACTGCGCTTCCAGATATCGGCCCCTCGTCCTGCTAGACGACGTCGAGAAGGTGCTGGAGAGGATCGTCTCTTCCCGAATCGTCCAGCACCTGGAGGGAGTGGGGTCGAATTTGTCGGACGCGCAATTCTGCTTCCGGACAGGGCGTTCCACAGTGGAAACTGTGCCTGTGCCTCCTAAAGTTGCTGTCGATGGAGGCGACCTCCCAAGGAAAGAGGGTCTTGGCGATTTCCCTAGACATCGCCAACGCCTTCAACAGCCTGCCGCATAATGTCATACGGGAGGCTCTACGATATTTCAGAGTGCCTCCGTACATGCGGCGGCTATTAGAGGCGTACCTGGAGGACAGGAACGTCGCCTACGTCGACGGCAACGGGCGGATGGTCCGGCGGGAGTGCATTGGGAGGAGATGGGACTCCCTGTCGTTCAGGTTGGTGCAGGTGATCGCTCGCGGGGAGCCGACTGCCGCCTGCCATGAGTGCGGCGCTGAAGAAGATACCGTGCAGCACACTCTCTCTGAGTGTGCTGCGTGGGAGGTGGAGCGCTGCATTCTGGCGGCGGTGGTAGGAGAGGATTTGTCGCTGCCGAGCGTGGTCTCGTCCATGCGAGATGACTTCCACGCAAAAGGAGGCAGCGGAGAGGGCCCGCGAGGCGGACCCCCTCAGTGGCCGTCTTCGCCAACGGAGGACCGGCAGGAGGAGGCGGCGATTTGCCCAACTCCTCCTGCCACCGTAGCCGGACCTGAGGGGATGTAGTCAGGAGGCTCATCCCTTCATTGCACAGGTCCGGTGGACGAGGAAGGGCTGCTGGTGTGTACTCAGCTGCCTCTCTATAGGTAGGAGCCCGGCGGCAACCTTCCGCTGGGTGGACCGTTGGGGCGGCTATTCAAGGGGAATAGCAGAGAACGATCCCTTGCCGCCCCAACATCACGGTCTGTCGGTACACCGTGGGGTTTTAGTCCGTGCGAGTCGGACATAACCCATCTTCTCCCCTGGGAGGGTCCATAATCCATAAGGGATTTCCCCACGTAAAAAAAAAAACTTAGTTATTAAGATTAATAAAGTAAATGATTTATTATTCTTTGTATCTCAGTTTTTTGTTAAATGTTTTTATTGATATAATAAATCCTTAAGAAGTAAACTCACTAAAACATAAATTATAGGTATTCAAGAGTTTTAAATTATATCTCGTATATTATTAACAGAACTTAAAATATTGAACGGTTATACGCGCAGTTCTGAAAGGGATTCCGCTCCCAGTTGTTTAGCATCCGAACAACAAAGAAGAGAAACTTAAAGGGGCCGACCTCCATAAACGAGATTTCAGACTTTCCAGTTAAGTGGATGTTCTTTGTAATATGAAAACTTTGAGAGTTAAGCCAGAAAAGAACTTAAAAACTGTCCTTAAGGATATAATATTATATTACACTTTATCATTATATCGGATATTAACAGAGTTTTGTCTAGTTTATTTATAAACTACCTGAATCTGCGAGGATATACCTATATTTGTATAAATTTATAGAAGTATTTAAATTTAGGTAATTAATAAATAATACTTAATACAAAACCTTACAAAAAGCAATTGACTAAGGTCCAAGCGCTTGAGGGGATTTTCTCTTAAAGCAATTACTAACTACAGAACTATTAATTTCTCCACGTTTTGGAATCCATATAAATAAAATAATACAGGTCTGCCATAAGCTGCTGGATAGATTTCAAACATTTTTGAAGTGGATAACTAACTACGTTGAGTGATTTTATAGGTAAAATTAATTTGCTAGGGTGAAACGTATGTATTCCTTTCACCGATGCGTCACCGATGCGTCACCGATGACTTCGACTTGGTTATGACGTATTGCACTTGTGCCAGATATTGTATACTCGACTGTGTCATATATAGTACGTATCAAAATTTTTAGATTGATAAATTCTTGTGATTCCTTGTCACCGATAACGTCGACATGCTGATCACGTATTGCGCCAACCCTAGACTAATTGATACGTAGTACAGCAGCTTGTATGTAATATTGATATTCTGTATTGAATTTGTGCAGCTCATTATATTTGTAATTGATAAACTGTATTCAAACATATATAATTATTGCTAGGAGAGCCAAAACTACACAAATTTTAATAATAACAATTTACTAATCATGAAATTGAAATATATAAAGTTGATTGTTTTCAGTTTTCTCTTATGTTGGCATTTTTTAAAGTTCAACTGCATAGATATTTAAACCTTATTTAAATAAGTAGCGGTGCCCGCGACGCCGTCCGCGTGGAACCTAGTGTTCATGACACAGTGATTATTAAAATCATCTGAATGTAATTAGGTCCATTTAATTATGTACTTTTCTCTCATACTTAATTCGCGTCATCATAAAAACTACAACAACTTTTGATACAGTGGACCGATTTTAATGCAACAAAGACTAAGTCATTATCAGGGATATGTTTTATAATTTTCTTGGTTTGGAATTATCGTAAACGTAGTAATTTAACCGTGATGCGTGTTCATACAAATAGACCAACAGACAGACATTACTAAAAATGATTGAAATGTATCTTTATATGTAATATATGTTCCTAGATACCTACAGCATTTTTTTTGCATGAAAATCGAAAAAGCAGAGACGTGTTAGATTTACATTCTTATTATTTTTATAGTTGTTTTTTTATTGACTACGTTATTGGCCTGGCAAGGCCTTAACAGCTTCACTGAACTACAGTATATTTATATTTATATATATATTTATATCATAGCTGGCAAACGGACAGGTGGGTCACCTGATGTTAAGTGATCACCACCGTCCATAAACACTTGCAACACCAAAGGAGTTGGAAGTGCGTTGCCAGTTTATATTGGGGGGTGGGAAGGGGGAGTAGGATTGAGAAGAGGGAAGAGATGGTATTTAGACGCCCTCCCTGACCAAACGAAACACAACATTGCATGCAAGCACTGTTACTTCACGTCGGTTTGTCGGTTTGTTGTGGGAGGGTGATACTACCCCGGACGAGCCATTCATGCTGAAACCACTGATAGCTTAGGCGTGGCTCTACCACCTATAAATAATACCTTATTGTCATAATATCTTCATTTAGTATAAAGTTATTAGTTGTAAACTACGATTTCTATAACTACTAGGAGTACAGGACTGTGCATTTTCTTGCTACGGAGAAGTGCCACGGTGCGCAATACAACGCAGACAAAATTGCGGGTTTCTGCTACTCATCAATATATGACAGACTGGCGTTTTGATTTGTAATACAGGAACATAAAAACTCCTCCCATATTTTATATTGTTATCTACCCACCTCCGTTATCGCTCGGCATATTCAAAAACCGAGGCAACACGACCGGAACATTGACACTAGTGTCATTTTATTAAAACTACTTAAATAAGAATTATTATTATATATATTTCAATGACACATAAATTGATATTATTGTGCTGTACAAAGTATTTTGCAGAAGTTAATTAATAGTAATTGCTTTGACTTCCATAGTTTGGCCTATAAAAGGCTAGATGTCGCTACTCTACACACATAATTGTATGTCTAAATATACTTCAGATACATAAATAAGAATGATTATATAGAATTGATGTACCTAAATAATATTCATTTGTTCATTATTTAGTATTTTGGTGTTACTTATATCGTTGTGCAGAATTATAAGTAAATGGTAATTGCTTTGAATTATATAGTTCGTCTTATAAATTATATAGTTCGGCATATAAAAGGCAAGATGTCGGTGTTATCTACGCATTCCTATGTGGAAAGTTGTGTAAGCCGTAACTCTGGCCAAATAAAGAGTGAAACTACGAAGTGTTTATTTGCATCCTGACTACATCGACTAGGATACACCTCCTAACATAATATACCAGCAAAATTATTAGAAAATTGTTTAAAATAAAGACTTTCTTTTGCGCTAACTATATTGTGAAATCAAATGCTCAGTAAATTTTTCGGCTTTGTGACAAAAGCGCTTATGTCAAATATCCTTTTTTTTCTCAAAAGCATTAGAACAATCAAGAATAATATATGTTGTTATTAGATGTAGACCATGGGTATGTTCTCGGGAGAGTCCTATTATTATTTTGCGGAAGAACCTATTTTTATTCTTATAAAGTAAGACTTTTTTTCTTCTCGAACTGACTACGCTATTGACCTGGCAAGGTCTTTACAGATTCCACGGACTACTATTATGTAGTGCGAGCTATTTACTCTTTGTTCGAGCTGATTAAAGTAGAATAAATTATACATAAAATTAAACTTTATCAATCAATGCTGTTAAAAAAAATATGAATCTGGAATATTTTCACGTCAATGAACTAATCGAAAACTCGTTAAGTTTGGAAAATATCTTTCTAACATCATTAAATCTAATTGACGTGCTATGAAGCGTGTCTTAAATAACTTTACAGACGAAAAGTTTTACACGATGAAAAAGAAGTGTCAAATAAAACAACTTGTATAAAAAAAAAAACTATATGTCTCGTTATGAATCGAATTAACTTATAGTTATAAAATATATTGAAATGAACAAAGTAAAAAAGAATTGGCGAGAGTTGCTATAAAATACGCTTTAATGCTTGTCATCTGTCTTAATACAAGGTTTATGTTTTATTTCAGTTAGTTAATACTTAATTATATTTATTTTTAGAAAGCCTACGTTAGCTTCATAAACTTATAAACACTAGAAGATCCGGCAGACGTTATCCCAGACGAAAAAAAAAACTTTACAAATCAGATACGTAAACCTTCCTTGGTAACGTCATCTATTATTTCTACTATGTATTATTTCCTCTTCCTATTTATTATCTATGTATTTTATAGAACCCCATCCTTTCCCAACGAGCGGAACGCCAATCACCACCCGCGCCGCCATCCTTCTTCCCCTAATCGCTTACAAGATCGCACGCTAACTCGCACAGAAAAATAACGTATATTTAGTTGTTTACTATATTATCGGTGTATAAACATTACCAGGACAGAGTTATTCTCTTTATATTTTGTGTTGTAATTCTGGTGGAATCCGAGAACCAGCCAAGACCCGGTAAGTTCCGTTCAAACTCCTACCGCTAGTAGGATTACAACTATACTTAGTATATATTTACAACAATTTCCAGAACTTGTTACAAATCATTTTATCTGCTGGTGAAAACTGTATGGAAATCCGTTTACTAATTTTTGAGTTTATCGCAAATACACAGACAGCCGTGGCAGAGGATGTTGTTGTATAAGTGTGTAATGAAATTGAAATAAATGGAATAAACTGGTGATGGACGCTTTAACGCTTATTAACTGTTTCAGTATAAGTTTTGTTTTTCTATTTCAATTAATTGATGCTTAATTATATTTATTTTTAGAAATCCTACGTTCTTACATACTGTATTTATTTTATCTTTTCATATTTGTTAGTACCGTGTTGGTCGTATCTAATATTAAAATAACTAAGATTGCCTTTCATGTTTTAAATTAGAAAATTAGCTATGCCTGCGGTGTCGCTCGTGTAAACGAAAAATTAGCTGTGCATGCAGTATCGCTCGTGTAAACAAAAAATTCTAAAGCATAACTGGGCTACTCCCATGAAGGATTATTTCCATTTCATGTTATTTATTATTTCAGCATATATTACTACATATTTTATGTAGATTTAATTTACTTTAAACCAAATAACTCTTTTCATATATTACTAATGTAATATAATATACGATTTAATGTGATTAGAAAATACATATATTATTTTCAAAAAGTGTAGAGGCAGTGATGAGGACTGTCAACAGAACTGAAAACTCAAAATTATAGTGTGAATGATGATATTTAAATTTCAGGATTTGTTTATTGAAATTAATAACAGTTTGGTTATCATATATATTGGCATCCCTAACAATAATTATTATACATTTTTATACGCGTTAACGTAATACGGCCGGTCATGTTTACGTAGTATTTCATGACGCGAGATTACAAACTTATTTCCTGCCCAAAAGTACCACTCAACGCACCTAAAGAAATCAGACTGAACCACAGACAAACAAAACTGAAAACTCAAACAACTGTATACTATGTTTAATTTTTTAATATTTTAAGCTACTCTTGAAAATTTGAAGAGAACAATAATATAGCGGAATTGATTTCAACCTATCGAACAAGAGTTTAAATTCTACACTGTCTTAATTGTTCTTGAACAAAACATCGTTAAGCAACGACAGTATGGTTACATTGTCTAGGGGCCGCTTGAATAGATGCCAAACTTAAATTGAAAATCTGTTTTCAATCGTGAAAGCTGTTGATGTCTGGAAATAATATCCCTCTCTGTGTATTTGCTATAAACGATTGTAAATATAATGTATTTTTTTCAATATCTATGATTAGTTAAGCACGTAATTCCGTCCGCGTGAAACTTATTGAAACAAAAACAGTACCTAATAAGACTATCTGAATGAAAGTCCATTTACATATCTACTTTTCTCTCGTACTTAAGTCGCGTCATCATTAATATACAATTGATTGATAGTCAAACCTGATTTTAATGAGACCAAGACTAAATGTTACTCGAAAGCATGCTTCATGATTTTATATGTACGTTTTATCGTAGACGCAGTACTTTAGCAGCCATGCGTATCCAAACAAACAGACAGACAGACATTTTTTAAAATGATTAGATAGACACACCCAACATTTTTTAAAATAAATATTTAAAAAGTACAGAAACGTTATACCATTATGGTATATATGGAAGATGTACGGGCAAATGATAAACCGGATAGTTTCTTGACAGTTATTCTCGATGACTGGTTAGTTTTCGGAACCGGTGGTTTTGACGTTCAAAAGTATTTTCTCAGGGCCTAAATAAAGTATATATGATTTTGGTTTTAAAACATTTACTACTGAACTGGTAATATACAATATGTACAATACATATCTATACACTTTTAATATCAAACATATGATGGGCTGCACAAAACCAATTGTTAGAAAATACGTATATTTGAGCCGGTCGGTCAGGGAAACCATTAACACTCTGTAGACACTGACCATTTATCCGGGCAGAGCTTCGCCTTACAATAACTTTTACATAGGAATGCGTGTAGATCAACGGTATCTTGCCTTTTATATGTGGAACTGTGGAAGTCAAAGCAAATACTATTTACTCACATTTCCCTAAAATAATATTTAAGTGATATATCAATTCTATATAATCGTTCTTATTTATGTATATAAATTATATATCTCTAATACGGTGGATATAGTAATGTTTCGGTGGCGTTATAGTCCCGCCTCTCGGGTGTGTCGTACCGGTACCGGACGTAGTCATTAACACAATACAAAACATCATTATTAGATGTACAGAGGCCGCAATACGCTTGGTCATGCTTTACTAGCATGTTATGACTTTACCTCCTACCATAAATACCGCTTAACGAACCTAAAGAAGTGTTCACATCAAAAATTAAACCATAAAGTACTAGAATAATTCACCAAGTAGTTTTGAAATCTAGTCTTAGCCACAAAATTAATGTAATCTGAAAAGGCTTTAAAGGAAGTAAAGCAGACCACCTATTAGTATATATTTCAAAAGGTTATTATCCCCTACTACCTCTCATCGGTACAATTAGAAGGGGTTGTTCGTTTGATTGCTTCCCTACGCGTGTACTGTGAATACGACAAAACTGAATACTTCATACAAGTGGACGCCGGGGTGCTATCAGAGCTACTGTTTTGCATAAAATCATTCCGGTTTATCGCTCTAAAGCTTTACAGAGAAAGCCGGTGGTGATATGAGTTTTTATGTATTTGAACATGTTTTGTTTAAATCGCTTTTGTTTACCAACCAAACTAAAATTACTATAAAGTAAAAATTCAGTAGTGGTTATAGGTTTTTTTTTTTATGTCATAGGAGGGCAAACGAACAGAAGGGTCACCTGATGTTAAGTGATCACTGCCGTCCATAGACACTAGCAATCCTAGAGGAGTAGCAAGTGCGTTACCAGCCTGTATTTGGGGGAATGGAGACAAAGGGAGAGGCGTTAGAGGAAAGGGGAAGGTAGAGGAGAGCGGAGGGGAGATGGGTCTCCGGCACTCTCACTGACCGAACGCAACGCAACAAAAACTGTTACTTCAAGTCGGTTTTCTGTGAGAGGGTGGTGCTACCCCGGATGAGCCGACCCATTCATACTGAAACCAATAATAACTTCATCGTGGCTCTACCACCTACAAACTATGTTATTGATTTCCTTTTAAACGGCTGGACAGATTTTGATTCGATCCGGTAGGTGGTGCTGCGGATGACTATTAATATTTTTTTAATTATCTAGTTCGGACAACGTCCGCTGAACTCGTTGGTATCATATAAGATCGTGATCAAACTGTAAAATCTATAAAATATGAAATAAAAATATTAAAACCTATGGTAACATCTCTCTTACAACCTACCCTCTGATACATAAAGCATCTAAAAATTGGCTGTCTCAACATCCATATGCAAATCATCATCTTACCCACATCCCAATAAGTAGGTTCAGCACAACATGTTTTCCTTTTCCACTCTCGCTTATCAGATGTCATCTGAGTGTTGACAACATTTACACACATCATTTTTCACACATTCCGTCTATTTTCTATCTTCCTCTATCCTATATCCATCCAACATTATACTGTATGTAAATGTATATACCAAAAAATATTACAATTTCACCTGTTTCAGCTCTTTTATAGATTTCAGCATTACATCTTCTTAATGCTCACTATACCTCACCAATGAATTATTATGCGTGAAGAGAGGTATTCATCTAAAATCCATGTATTCAAATTCATACATCAACACACTTGTATTTATGTTTAAAGATGCTCACAGGAGCGTAGTTCAAAGCAACTTTCATAGTCAAATATTTAATACAAACTGTTTAGTGGCGAGGAGCGTTTTACACTTAGATTATTCGAAAGTCTAACAACGGAGATAAATATTATTTTAGGTGCATAAGGAAAGTTTTAGTGTAGTTATTTGGAGAGCTGTGGAAACACAAGTGCTTGTGTTTTAATGTTAATATGACTTTAACGGTCCTAAAAACATAAAGGTAGTGAAAGATTACACACGGTTTTGTGTTTATCGTTCGTGACAGTGTTTTTATTACCGTCGGGTACAAGTACTCAAATAATAACGGTTGGGATAATTTAAAAGTTATATCATGAATCCTGGGAATACATCAAATTCATGACTCGTTTTGAATCAATTATAAAAGCTGTGAATTCAGCGAAGTAATCAAAAGTTTAATACCCCCCTATGAAAAGCAATTGAAACTCGACAAAACTTAAGCGGATTAATACTTTGTTACAGACACAATCAGACTACTTGGAAACAAATCGTAAACAAATTTCTAAAAGTATAAAATGTTCCGAGAAATAGTCATGATATTATATCGTTAGATATATACCAATTTATGAAGTAAATAATGCAAATATTTAGAAATTAGACAAAGACAAATTAGGAAGATGGATATTGTATACAAGGCAAATGGTTTAACTCGACATTGGACAAAGCAGACATGAGTAAAGTTTTTTTTTTATAATTGATGGTAAGTGATCCCTACCATCCATAGATACTAGCAGCACCAGGGTAGTCAAAAAAAAAGTTGGAAATAGTACATTATACAATCAAAACAATTTTTATTAAAGAGACTGATCGCCTCTTAGCAGTATGTACCTACTGTCATGCAATTTCCAATACTGTTTGCTTGGTAATTGGACAAATACACCCAATCTGGCTTTTGTATATTTATAGAAAATTTAGGTTGCTACTGAATGAAATTGCAAAAAAATAAATATAGTTCTTCACCTCTCCGATAATATCAGTTCAGTTTAATATCAGTTGAGTCTATGTGGTGCCGGCAGAGTAGAATAGCACCACCCCATATCTTCCCGTGGGTATCGTAAAAGGCGATTAAGGGAGTGTGAGATAGTACTGACCCCTTGTATTTTCTCACCAGGATACTGTACCATCTGTCCGAGTTCTTCTCTGGTCGTAACAGTCTCCGTTCCACTGGGTCCAGAAGAACAAGGACGAGTATGTGCACCTGTGTTTTACGCGTACACTTGTGCACCTTAATATATCCTGCGCATCTGACTGCTTCTACTACTGAACTCCGAGTTTATAAGTTTAGGGGTCAAAGTGGTCGCCATAGCCGAAACCAGTCGAACTCATCGTATCAGTTCATACGCGTGACAAATAGAAGTATGAACAACGATTGAACCTTATCTTTGGCAGATATTGGTCCTGTTAATTTTTCTAAAATGCCTCACAGTTTACCAACCGCAGCTTCTAAACAAAACATACGGACGTTGCGACAAAAACATCTAAGTTATATTATTCTTCATATAAAAAAATTCGTTCATAGTATAACCATCTAGACTGTCGAGTACAAAAATGCGAAAAAAATCATAATAATCATTTTTGCCATAAAGCTAAGCTGTCTGGAGTTGAAAGACTCGTGTCATCTCTTGTCTTTTAAAATATAATAGCTGTCACGTTCTTAATAACAAATTTATTCAATGTTAAACGTAGTCAAAATTCAAGCGGATCCCTCGGCATCCAGTGGAATTTTGATGGATCTATAAAATGCAAATGATCATTAAGATCGAAGTACGGCGGGCCTGTTCCTCGGAAATGATACTGTCTTATCTTAAAATATAGTTATTAAAATTTACCGTCTCGGAATTGTTAATAACCACTTGAGTTTTGAAGTAGAGAGATGAATTAAATATTTAGACATTTGTCTTTGCCTTTCGAAGTTACTTGTTAATTAATACGCGTTTGTGCGTAAATTACACGAAAAGATAACTTTTGCTTTGAATATAATTCAGATGTAACAACAGTAAAGATTTTTGTATTTATTAACAACTTGGTGGTGGTAGAGCCACGCTGAAGCTATTACTGGTTTCAGCATCAATGAGTCCACTCGCCCGGAGTAGTACCTGCCTCTCACAAAAAACCAACGTGAAGTAACAATGCTTGAACTGTTGCGTTTCGTATCGTGAGTGAGAGAGCCAGAGGCCCTCTTCCCATCCCTACTCCTCCCTACCCTCTCCATTCCTCCCAAACACAGGCTGACAACGCACTTGCGACTCTCTTGCTATTACAAGTGTCTATGGGCGATGGTGATCACTTAACCCACCATAGGTGACTCACCTATTCGTATGCGTCCTATGATATAAAAAAATAGATGTCGAAAACTGAAGTTGTACAATTTCGATTTCTTAAAACATACAAGTACGTAATAATAATAATAATAATCTTACTACTATGCAACTGTACGCATGACTCATTTATACAATGAACTCGCATCCAAGCACATCTCATTAGATATATTTGACCATCCAGCTTTTAAATTCAAATAGAAAATTAAACACATATCATCGAGAAAAACCAACAAAAAATTCGACTGGGTACATTTTTTCAACATATATATCCATTACATCATACAGTAGCTTTTAGTGGATGCACAGAGAGGAGTCAATTCCATACATCACTATCGTTCACATACTAATCCACTCAATAATATCCTTTTTACACTAAAACCCGCACTTGTCGTGGCGCTTAAATTTACAGTCCGGCAAATCGGTTACATGTTTTGAGACTTTATTTTAAACCTAACATTATTACCTAAAAAACTATTACTGGTTTAGCTAAGTTTATAACATCAACACGACCAATTTATCACAGTTTCAAGTATATACATTGTGCCTGTCTTTTACTATATTCAGTTTATCAAAGTTTTACCGACATACATCAAGAACTTCGTTTTAAATGATTCGCGAGATTCCATATTATATATTGCTGGAACTGCCCGTTTTTGTAATAAAAATATGGTGTTTATCTCAGCAGCCATACCCTAAAGCAGAATACATTAAGACATTAAGCTATGGTAGTAAGCGAAGTAGTCTAACCTAGCAATGGCAATATCTGTAAGATGGTGAATCTTACGTATTGCGAATGCAGCGGGCCCTATTGTAATTTGGAATCTAGTGTAATTTCTAAGAATACAGTATTGTCAACTTACCCTACTTAATTCTCTTCGATCTTGATTCTACGGTCAGCCTGTCTAATATTGGGTAAAGTAGATCTTATACATTTCGTTTTATGTGCATTTAGCAATAGATTATTTAACGCAAACCAATGACAAATCTCATTCTAAGTATTATTCAGATGCCCAACCTCTGAATATATCCTTTTCACTTTAAATATTAAAGAAGTATCGTCCGCGAAAAGCACCATGTCAGTAGAGTCAAGTAGCAACGGCCCTAAAATGGAACCCTGTGGAACACCAATTCGTGCAAATGATCCAGCTGAAGTTGCCCCATATATGTTAACTTTCCGACAGTGATCTTTTAAATATGAGACTAGAAGGTCGAGAGAAGATCCACAAATAAGTACGCCTACATTTTCCCAAATACTGTATGCTCTCTATCTGCAGTAGTATACGTTTTTAAATTATTTTATTCATGTGTGATTCACATTGAGGTCTCAACTGAGAATTCTCCTTTTATGGGAGTTTTATCTTTATTCTTTGTTGAATATTGCATTTTAACTTAAAGTTTTAATTTTAAATGCAAAACTCCTGTATGAGTAGGGTGCTTTTTAAAGGACTTTTTTTAGCCCCAAATTAACATTTTGTAGGAAATATGTAAATAAAACTTGCTTGAAAATTTTAGCTCTTAACATTAACTCCAGGTCAGCTGCAAAAGTAGACAAATTAAACAAAATCGTAATAAAAAGTGGAAAATATCTTTTTTTTGTTTTTGACTCAGTAATACATCAACATTTTAAACTATAAAAAAACACTATACCTCGATAAATATCGATCTCAGAGATTTAGTTTGAAAAACTTATTTGTAGAAAAATAAATTTCCTACAAATGACCCCTTAACATATTTCCTGGAGAATTAGCAATTAATCAAATAACAAAAAGAAAGAAATTTCCACATATTTTAACTTTATTGTTCTATTGTCTCATCTTTGTGCTTACGGTTAATTCGCAATAGGTACTATTTTAGAACGCTCAATCCTGAGTAATTTACTTATTGAGTAATTAATATAAAAAAAAACTAAGTTTACTTGTAATTTATATGAAAAATCTTTCACGTTCTAGGAGAGTACTTAGAGTTAATATTGAGGTATCAGACATTTTCAGACAATTTTTGTTTGCATATTACCAACAAAATTTTGTTTCGGGACTGAAAAATAAAAAAAAAACGGCCATTTAAAAAATACACTCCAATGAGTATTCTGAAATGATTGATGATTTCTGTGATCATTGAAATGAAGTATTTACATCTTATTTACTGATACCTTTGAATTTGTGATGTTTTTATCATAAGAGACATATTTGATTAAATATAGAAATTATATGAATACAAATACATAAACTTTATCTCATTTAGGGTAAAAGGAAGTAATTCAGGTCAGTGACGCCATCGAAGATTTGAAAAATCTTCAGCTGATGTAATTCTAGTATAATTAAATTTAGATATGAATTACTGTGAGTGATAAATAAAATTAAATAACGTTTACTTGCTTTGATATTATATCTAACAGAATATTAATCCGTTTTATTGTAGTCGCACTGTTGAAACGTTCAATACAGCTGTGCAATTAGTACTAGAAAAATTATAAGTTATAATTTGAAAATAATGTAAAAACGCTATTACTACCACCGGTGAAGCCGTTAAGACCTTGCTAGGTCTTAACAAAAAAATATATTTTGCTCTATAATCTTATTAGCACAGTCTAATTCTAATCAACTTTACGCCGTAAAGATATTAGAGCCAACAAATGACTAAGGGATTTGTATTGTACAGGTATAGTGCCCTCATCTTCCAAACTTAGTCTTTCTGTCACTGGTTGTTCAGTTGCCTCTAGATTCAAAGCTGTAACATATAAAAGTAGTCTATATAATTATTATTTTAGCTTAAGTAATTTTAGGTTGTCATCCTTGAGCCTCTTTTGGAACAGACTTCCTGGAATACGGTTGAGTAAAATATAACTTTTTTTGACATTTACATAAAAAACCAACCTAATTCATGACAATATTAAAGTTGCCTAGAATCTTTCAGATGCCTTGGCTTCGGTTGTGAAATGGCTTACCCAGCACGGTGTCTTTCAGGGCTATTACATGGGACTTTACGTCCAAAAGAGACGGAAACACTAACTTCAATTCGGCTACGGGGCTATAATACTACTACAGGAGTAGTCATTTACTGACAGAGGGGTGACAGACTGCTTGCTGCCTTATGGCATTAAAATAAAGCTCTTGTAAAAATGTTATTCCATTTAATTATTTACAAAACTAAAACTTCTGCTCAAGTAAATTTATATATGTATATGTATCAAGCGAGTAATTCTCTTTTATACCGCCGAGACAAAACAAACCACTTTTCGAAACATAACACACACATAAACTTTAAATTAAGTTGTCGTCACAATTCAAAAACATGTAGCGTTTAAAATTTTCGTTCATTTACAAATCTTACACTCGAGTTTCAAATTACTTTAGGTGTGCTTATTATATTCTTCGAATCTCGGCTTCGAGGCACGGTATGTTGAATATGTAAACGACTCTCTTCAATGAGCTCTGCAACAACGACTCAAAAGAAAATACAGGTCCGCATTGACTAGCTTGTCTCTGTCTATTTAATACTCTTATATATTTAATGAAGCACACATTACATATAATGAAATGTAAGTTTATAGCATTTATTATAATTTTTTGGCCGTTTTATTATCCAACTTTAAAATATATACTCATAGTATGAAAATTATAATTTGTGTTTGGGAACTTCTAATGATATTACAAATTTTGGGGAACTTCGTTTCAAAATTTACCTAAAATGCCAAATAAAGACAAGTTAAGATACGTTTGAATATAGCTCCTGTGACAGACAAGTTAAGGAGTTTTAGGTTAGCATACTATGTAGCGTGATGACAGTCATGTAGCTAGAAAAGTCTTGAGTATGAATATGGGCGAATATAGGAGTAAAGAAATCCGAAAATGTATGGATGGATTGTAAGCAAAATGAAATGTGTATAAAAGGTGTGAATACTGAGATGATATCTGCGAGGAGAGAGTGGAACAAGAAGAAACATACAATATTCATACTATTTTCGCTAATATCCAAAAAGGTTCTTGGATAGCCTTTTAATGTATTTTTTTTTACATGGGGAAATCCTTACAGATATTCACCCAAGCACTAGCCCGACTTGCACGGACTAAAACCCCGTGGTGCCTTTAATCACGTATAAGCTGGGGAGCAGGAGCTGCAAAGCTGGCACTGCATCTACCCTCCGGCAGGTGTTGGCCCCTCATCATGGGTCTCGTCGCGGTTCAGTTAAGGTTATAAAGAGAGTATAAAATCCACTATACTTATGATCCATCAATTTATATATGATAATACGTTTTAAAAGTGGAATTTAAAAAATGTTAGCGCTCACTAATATTCTAAACGCGAATGTGTTGTTACGTTTTCAGACATGAAATACTATCATCCGACTGATTGTCAAGAAATTATGCATAAACATTATAAAGGTACCTCTCAGTTTCCAGATTATATCGCAACAATTTTAACGTGTAGCATTTACGAGGTTTGTAGTTTTATATTCAGTTTCTAGTTTTAAACATATGTATATGATTTATCATTACCCCCACTTGTACGTCTTAAGTGCGTACCTCAACATACCCTCATTCGATAAAGATGGAGTGAAGAGCAGGTAAAACAATTGAAATTCAAGTTACAACGTTGATGGTAACTTCCAGAGGCGTACATTTGAATTCAGATCTTAATTCATATATTAAATTGAGCGACACTTTGATAGTAATTTTGCCTTCCCTTCTTAGTTCATTTAAAGTACATAACATAATATTTATAGCAGAAATCAACTTTTGTTGTTGTTTTGATCTGTTACTGGAATTCGAGGTCAGATATTCAACTTTGTTAGAATTTTGTTTCACTTTATAAAATATCGTACCTTCTTGGGGAAAAGATAACTATATAAATATATTACAAAAAATGACACGGGTAAAGAAGTTGACTAGGGGGATAAGTATCAAGACTTGAATAAGATGTCGAAAAATGTCAATGAGAGGTTTAGTAGAAATGTGCATCCGTACGGCATGCCAGTTTGCTAAATAATCTATGCCGAAGTACACCTATATAATTATTTGCTAAATATAGTAATAGAAATAATTTATACACCAGATCTATGCAATCAGAGTTACCTCTTTATAATCTATTGTTATAATTACGCCTGTAAGTAGGCGAGTTGAATTCTAACATACCCATTAATGCGACTACCTAGTCATTTATCCATTCATTGTATCAGATAACCTCTAGTACTCGATTTCAACAAATTGATACTGAACTATAATATAAACAACGACAACTTTCAATTAGGTACTGAACTGTTTAATTAATAAAGGAAAAAGAGATCTCTCTTGCAACAATGACGCTATCAACCTTCCTTATGAAGAGACTAAATGAAGTAATTAAAAATCAACGAAGCGTAATATCGCAACTGTAGGTAAGTAAGTATAAAACTATTTCTGGCGAAGTTTTAATGAAATGAAAATCTGCATAGGTAGTGGCTCATCTAACATACTTGTATACTAAGTAATAGATTTTTTTTATTATCTTCATTCTTCTTTAACCTTATTTACTTGGATTGATGAAATCTGCAGTGCTGAAATGTGAGAGTAGAGTCTCTGTTATAATATAGTAGTAAAATATTCGTAACAAATTGTGTTCAAGAAATTAATGGAGAAAATTACACTCGTGCACTGAATACTGATGTTTTTATTAGTACACAACTACTAATTTTAATGAAATAATGCAGAAAATCAATGCAGCAATTTGGAAAATGGCTTAATACAAAAATTTCAATTTAATTTCCTTCTATTATTTGTCAAATTCATGTAAAATTCAATAAAAACGTAGTATATTTCTGTATAATGAGAACTCACTTATGAAACTAATATATATTAGTACAGGTTGGAAATTAAACTAACCCATAGACCATCACGGTAAAATATGACGCTCTCTTACACTGTCATACCTCCTTCTACGCCACCGTTTTCTCCTTCCTTTCTGTGTAAGCTGGTTACTATTTCTATCCGTTTAACCCGTTTTTTTTTTAATTATTATGTTAAACCTTTCACATCTGCCGGAAGTCTCGTGACGATCAAATTTTTTTTCAGAATTATTTCTGTAGTACGAATTATGTGTAGTACACATTGCAGTCCAAAAATAACGGTGAATATTATCATATGCATGATAGTTGCAACCCTTTTGGGTACAGATGTCTAAAAGCCCACGGTTACTGGATATTATCTCGGCTTACTCAAAAAGCCTAAATGAGCAATTATGGTGGATGTTACGTCTTGTAATCGATAATTATAATCAAGTCGGACAACAATAACTCATCTGTCCTACCATTTCAAAATTTAAATCTCCATTTTTGTTCATTTTTCTTCAAATTATTAAACTAGTGTTTCTAACATGGCTAAGTTTCGCAAAAAGGAAGTTATTATATATAATATAGGTATACTAAGGATTTTCGTAATTTTACCCAATAATTCCTGAAATGTTTCCAAATAAATCCATAAAAAGCCAGTAATACTTATTTTTCTGCCAGAGATATTCGTTCTTAAATTAAATTAAAATGGTTTTAAAATAAATAAAAACAAATAATATATATATAAGTTATATAGCTGATTGTTTCCTATATATGTATATAGCTATACAAACAGCAATATACTTTAAAATGTAAGATATAGAAACTGAATAGACATATTTCACATTCAATTTCAGCAAAAATAGAAGCGGTTCTCAGGACACTAACGTATGATTTTATTTCGATGATATGTTTATTTCCTCAATATGTTCTGTAATACAACTTTGAAACGTACATTTAATTCGTCTAAAACAAATTGTAACGGAAGATTGATATCTACCACAACTACCGTACCATTTAGAAGTGGTCTCCCGACCTCCAGATAGCCGCTTTCAAGTAAAAACGTGACTATCATTACGACTTGATTTATAACAGCCGTACTAAAAGGGGTTCTTCAAGGGTATTACATTTGTCCCTCAAACGCAGATGTTACGCAGATTTGGGTAAGGAGCTTTAACACGACACATATTAATGTGTTTGGGTTAGACGCTTTCAGTTACAATAGACGGATGTTATACCATTATTATGAGTGATGAGGTTTACAATGCAGACGCGGACGGTGTAAATTTGAGTGTATTTAATTTAGACGGGTTATTTGGTTAGGGGTTACTCATTATATCGTTTGGGGTAATGGTTATAATCAAGTTACTTCATCGGAATAATCTCATCTGGGTTTGCTTGAATAGATGTGTAGTAAGTATCCCTATCGTAACAATTTGACTCAAACTTTGAAATTTTCATTTTTTATTTACGTTGTTCAATATAAACATAAAGCAGAATATATAACAGAGTGTAATTATAACGAAGTCAGATGTTCTAACCTACAAAATTACAACAATAAGAATGAAGTAATTTTAGATTGGTTAATGATATATGAAATAACAATGCTACGATTTAAATATAAATGCTTTAAATACAATTATTCATGACTGTAAAATATGAAAAGTTTATATTTCAAGACAGAATAGTAGATAAAATAGTTAATTAGATACAGTATGCAAAAACGTAAACAACTCAGAACCAGGTTCTATCAAATCTGATCTCGCAAAAACGGAGTCAGCAAACACTCCAATTAACATGGAAAGCGTTTCAGCGTTCATGAGAGTTCTTGAAGAATACTAATCGCCTTACTCGTTTGGGAAACGGATCTTAATCGTCCCTTTGGTATAATAAGCTAGCTGTAGCTATTTCATATATATACTTTGTGATACGGGGAAATAATACATAGCTTCAAGTAAAAACATATGATAATGAGCATGACTTTAAATAGGTAGATGCGATCAGTATATTGAAAAAATATAAAGATCTATTTGTGCATTGGGATAATCTTAAATATATAAAAATCCAGAATCATAATGTTTCTCCTCCGAAACTACTCAATCAATCTTCATGAAAATTGACTTTTATATATAACTTGGTCAACTTAAGAGATAGGTTAGTTTATATTACGATTAATGGCCTAATGTGTTAATTACAGCTTAAATGATTGTCAGTTTTGATTGTCCTTATTATTTGTAAGTTTCATCAGTTTCGAACAGATGTCGCTTTAAATTAGTTTGTCGATAAAAAAACTGTGGGACTGACTGTTATAGATATCTCATAGATGGCACCACGCAAATACTTTATCATAATTTCAATTAAACATGTACTAACTGGGCCACAGCAACGCGAAGCCGTCCAGTTCGTAAAATATAAAGATAAATAAAAACACTACTTTGATAGCTCTAAGATTATTCTTGTACTGAATTGGACCGTGGTCACTGAATTACGGCTAATTGCTTTAGTAGCGTCAACATAGGCTGTGATGCATTCATCATGTCATTTCATTGAAGCCAGCCGTAATACAATTTGGCACGTAGACAGGCTTGATTCCATTCTCAGGTATGATGGACCTAGTACATAATTTAGTATAGAACTTGGAAATCTTGTATCTTGAATTTAGACTACGCTATAAACATTCGGTGATTTATATTCATGTAAAGTTACTATCATATTTATGATAAGCAAAGTGGCATCGAGGGAAACTAATTTGATTTTGAAGATCAAAAGAGCTTAAAACAAAATACAGTAGACATTTTTGCTTCATGACAATTTATTTAATAATTAAATGTAGGATGGATGAAATGGCAAAATGTGTCTGGGGTAGCTTGTGACCCACGAATGTCTTTGAAACTTAATGGGAAGGTTTATAAGACTATGATAAGGCCGGTCATTCTATATGCATCTCAGTGCTGAGCTACGAAAGAGACGGACAAGAGAAAATTACATGTAGCAGAGATGCGAATGTTAAGGTGGATGTGTGGTATGACTAGAATGCATAAGATTAAGAATGAGTATATCAAAGAAAGTTTGAAAATAGCACCAGAGACAAAGAAGTTGTAGGGTAATAGGTTAGCATGGTATGGGCATGTCATAAGGAGAAATGAAATGCATGCAAATAGAAAAGTATTGAGTATGATAGTGGATGGATATACGAGTAGAGGAAGACCGAAAAAGATATGGATGAACTGTGTGAAAAATGATATGTCAGTAAAAGATGTGAATACTGAGATGACATCTGACAGGAAGAAATGGAAAAAGAAAACAAGTCGTGCCCACCCTACTTAGGTGGGATAAGGTTATTGATGATGATGATGAATTATCGATTCTTAGTCTTGTGAAGCTGTGAAGACCCACTAGGCCAATGGCGTAGTCAATTCGATTTCTAAGAACGGTAATAAAATTCACTTTTAGCGGGCCCCTTCCTAAAAAACATTGTTATAAGTTGTCACATTAATGATATCACTTTGCTAACTTAGAACATTGGCTTGTACAAGGCATAGAATAGAGACAAAGGCAGTCATAAGTAGTTATAAGCAATGCATGATATTGCGAAACGCTACTATGTATTCGTTGTCGAATCCATCAGGATTAGAAAATATTTGTAAAATTTTTCATAATATGTTCTTCCTATTGTTATTCCTATTTATTGGTTTCAATAAAAAAATCAGTATGTAAAGAAGCGACATTACTTCGAAATTCAATTTTTTTGGTAGTAAACTAACTGGATCATCAAGACAGCTGTGATTCTGAGAACCATAAGTTGAATACTGTGGCTGACTATCTTCTTCTATGTAAATAAAATGATAGAGATCGGTCGTTGTGCACGCATCACATAATAACTACTGGATAGGTTATGACCGGTTTTTTTAATTTGTACTTAATGAGATTTGGTCCTTTGATCCTTACCTAAAACAAATTACCACTATATCTTTATTTAATATGTTATATGGTGGACATTTGTAGAAGACAAGCAGTAAATGGATAGCATAGTTTACAAATAAATTTTATAATTATTGTAAATTCCTTCTTGTTTATTTTTCTTCTGAACATGGAAGATGGTTTTTTTTATTAAATTTTGCTGGGATTTATTTTAATGTACATTGTTAATAATTAAAAAAAAAACACTCATAAATTCATATGCAACATTTGGAATAAATTTTGGGGTGTAAGGGGTGTCGAATAACATCTTAAGACTTGAGACACCCAAGCCAACCTCACCTGCACGTGGTGCACCCTGCTGATCAACGAACGCCGCAATGGCGAGAGCGGGGTGGTAGGGCTTTACAGCCCGACTGGGTCGCAACCACCATGCATATGGCGAAAAATACCGTCATAGTGACTCGCTTCTGCGCGTCGCGTTTCGGGATCAGCCTGTGCATATCCAGTACCGGGCGACTTTCGTCATTACGGCCGGCATGACAGCGGCGACCGACGATGGATAATCTGTCTCTCGGTGGTTGCCGATGTTTTTGGATTGTACTATGCTTAACATCAGGCTTAGTGCAGTCACTGTGTCGTGCTTCTATAAAAAAATAAAAAATAAATCTTTAAAATGAATGAAGAATCTGCAATCCAAATTAGTGGTACATTTGATTTGATTTTAATCTTACGACATACTTTGATATGATACTATGTACTTTATGTACTTTATTTTAACAACAAATACACTGTATTGTCTAAACTAAGAGTATTAACTCTAATTGAACAGAAATAATTATTAGCGGTGCAAAATATATAGAACATATGTAGCACACTTGATTTTTTTGTTTTTTCAGAAACATTATCGATTTTTAAATTGTATTGTGATTATACACTTACAAATATAAAATTTCAAAAATATGTTTAATGGCAATAAACGTATTCCTAAGAAGAATTGAATATAACATAAAAATAACCGTTCAGTATTGTCGAAAATAACATATTTATCATAACTCCTAAACACCAATGAAAATTCATGATTAAAGTTAATTAGTATGAGAAAAGCTTATTTTGTAATTATTGCGTCTAATTTACATTTGTTTGTTTTGTTATTATTCATATATGTAAGTAGTATAATGTGTATGTGCTACATTATATATAAAGGTTTAAAATATTTTTTTCACATCCAATACTATAATCGATAATATGTTATTATTAAAATTAGAAAATACACTTTTATCTCAATTACGTTTATTACAAAGTGAAATAATCATGACATGAAGTACACAAGGCTTCATAACCTTTTAAGAATTAACTTTGGAATAATCAAGATTTGTACACGCTGAACTAGGTTATCATAACATTATGAATTCCCGCGTTAAATACACTTGTGTACGCTTCAATTTCTGACGTGATAGGAATTCAGTAACCTCATAGTTAAGTCACTAACTATACAAAAGCGAGCGAAACTGTTATCAGATATTATTAATTTGAATCAACGTAAGACGAATTCTAATCCCACAGAGACGGCTTTCAAATTAAAATTTACTATAGTAGCCGAGACAGTAATCTATGTAAATGTAACTGATTTCGTACGTCTGCATCAAAAATCGCAATCCTCGAGATGTAGCTCTCCACTTCTGGAACAAAACCGTACAATTCATCAACATTACCACTTGACAGTCCGGTACCCCGCTGTGTATTGTAATAAATTGCCATCTCGCACAAAATAAAACAGATAAAGGAGGTCGACTTGAAGGTGAGAATTAGAATCACCAATTATTCAGCAATATCTTGGACATTTAGTTTCTCGTGTTGAACTAACTTTTAGTTCCCTACATATTCTTCATAATTTGACGTATGTCCGTGCAAAAACTTTGAAAAGCTGGATTTTGTTAAAGACAGACATGATTTAAATTCTAGAAACTGTGGCAAAATAGTCGTCCAATGTATCAGACTAAGTAAAACCAGTAACATTTTTTAGGTGTTAAGTATTACAATAAAGTCCCTCATCACATTACCGATTTACCGCACTGTAAGTTTAGGCGCCTTGTTAAGCGAGTTTTGGTACCAAAAGGCTTTTATAGAATGGATCAATATGTGAACGATGGTAATGTCTGGAATTGACTCTACTCTGTGTATATGTACGTTTATGTGTGTGTGTGTGTGTATGTTAAAAAAATAAACCCGATCGAGTTTCCTGCCGGTTCGTCTCGATGACTGGGTTGTTTTCTGAACTAACGTTAGTTTTTTGACATAAGCGCCATCTTAGGGCCTGAATAAAATAAAGTATTTTTGATTTATTAAATTATATATTATGAATACCAATAGTTGCAATAAATATGCAACGTTCCAATTAATTTTCATTCATTTAAAAAAATAGGGAGTTTATATTTGCATTACCAAAGATGACGTTAACAAGGAAGATTTCATTAAGGGCAACACAATTATAAGTGGTTCCTTTTTATCATCTTTCGCTTGGATGAGCGATGTGAACGGTTCAATGAACCCTGCACATTTTTTTAAGAATCTTGCTAGGCCTAGCTGACTTTCTAAATTATTCAAATTTCTCGGATAAAAGTCAAGTACTTACAAAAGATGTTTTAAGGTTACCTCAATTTTCGACAGTAGATGGATTTACAACTATGTATATATTTCTCATTAAATAAAAAAAAAAAAAAAAAACAGAAGTTGCAGTATCCCACATCTGTTTTTCTTGCAACATAGTAATGATCGAGTTATTTTTTCCGAAATTGAGAGTTTGGTAGATAATCTGTACAAGAATGCAAGCTATTTGGTTATTGAAGCTATATTCAGTAAATTATATCTAAATATTCTTGATTATATTTTCCCTCTTGGTTTTCTTTTCATTGGTTATTTTTTATATATAAATTCATTTTCTTATTTAAATACTTATGAATATTTAATGTAATATAATTTAATTTTTCAATATTAATTGTAAGTTTTATTGATGTGATAAGGCGTTGTAGCTTTTCAGACTAGTGTGCTTCTTCTTATTACTGATATTATATTATTCATTGCACTATTGACTGATGTATTATCCACTATTGTAAATAAATAAATGCTCAAAATAACAATCTATCAATATTTGGTTTTAGTTAAAACTGTGGTCATCTAGATATGTCTAAAAGCTTAAGAGCGATTAGGAAATCAAAAATTCTTGCAAACTCTAGCAAATAATGAAACGAGTGTTCCTTAGGATGTATTAGCATTAAAATTACTGTAAAACAAAGATTTAAAATATAAATTTGATGTAACTATTTTTACTCTGAAGTATCTGATGTACAGATTGAGCTTACATAATTAACGAGTAATCAATACAATACAAAAACATAGCTAATGCGAAGAATTCACTAACTACAAAAAGTTTGGATGAAGACTAAGAAGTAAATGTTGAACATAACTAAGATACACAAGAAAGAGGTAATGCACTTTTTTATTATTTTGAATTTCACTTAGAATTCACTTTCTTTGAAAGTTAACATCTCGGTGGTGTACGAAGATTAGTACATTACTCTAATTAACTATTTACTGAGGAACTACTACTCAAGCAGTATCCATATTTTAATTTAAGATCTGCCATGCATTGTATTATAATTATATTTCGTAGATATTTTATAAGCTGTATCCAAAGCAATGAACCTTCTATTTTACATCTGAACTGTGGGATAGTCCTTGAAAGCTTTCGGGTCTGGTTACATTTACAACAATTTGTTTAAACATCACTTCGTTCTCTGAAGCACGTCTCGGAAGGTCCCTTAAGAGATTAAATGCGAAATTTAATATTGAATAATAAAAATAAACGCGAGCAGATTACTTTTCTCGAATATTGAATACTGAAGTACAAGCTTCATCAGTTTTTTTCTTTCTCAAGTATTTTAATACTTAGATTATATACATATCTACAACGAAATTGATCACTAACTTTTGTATGAGATAAAGGGGATATAATATTAATTGGAACAATTTCGTCCTCAATTTTGAAGATATCCAAAAAAAAACAAGCATAAAGAGCAGTCTTACAGAAATCTTACAAAAATGCAAATGTATTTGTTTCCCACTTTAACTACATAACTGATTATCATGAAATTGCATATAGGTTGTTGAGGCTAACAAGGACATCGGGTAACTTTCGTACAGGAAAAGTACTTTTCACGAGGTACAGAAAAACATATTTCACTATATGAGTGGAGGTAAAGCAGTGGATGAAAGCCAATATTCATATACACATATCCATTTTTTTTATATTGTAGCGCGGCAAAGTGATTGAGCACTCACTATACCTGATTGTAAGCACAGTACAATCCAAAACCAAAGGCGACCACCGAGAGATACGCCATCCTTAGCAAGTTACCGCTGTCATGCCGGCCTGCGTATATGCTCCTTAACATTACGCTTCAAAGGTTCCATTTTATAGGAACGAGAGAACACACTGGCCTAAAAAGGTTAGATGTTGCGAAATTTTTAGTTCTTACCGTAAAACTGTGGCACTAAAACCCAGCGCACGTGTTTCGGTTATGGAAAGGAAAGGATACCTTCCTTAATTGAATAACTCTTCAGAATGACGAGCATGACACAAACGATAGAACATGCCCAGTAAGACAAGGTCTCTACGCAACTGCAGCGGCTCTATAAATTCCGTAATATCTGCATCATTAACAATGCGTACAGCTCGTCTCATTAACCTGTCCTGGGCATCCAGTAGGTATTTCATAACCGAAGAACCCGTTTCTATATGAACCATGTCCTTTTCTTATTGTCTTTTACGTTAGGGCGTAACCTCTTTCTAAATATTTATAATTAAAACAAGGTTAGGTGGAACCTTAAAAATAACCTTTAATTGTATACATATCTAGACAGGTTATTTCATTAAAAGATGGTTTGATATGCGACAACAGATGCTGCGTACTAAATACACTGGTTTAAAATCCCGAGGGATTTGGCAAACGTTCGTTGAATTTCGTTATTATTTGCCGTGAATAATTTATTAAAATTCTACCCAACGGCGTTAATTTAATTAAGAATTTTCTTATATTCCTAAAGCCTTTTGCATTCATTTTCTCTAGTTGTTAAGAGAAAAATACTGGTTAGGGTTATAACGTAGTTTTAACGCGTGAGGATTCTTGTATATTTTCTATAAATTTTAGCATAGCTTTTCTGCTTAACGTTTTCGGTTGTTATTCGCAATATTTATGGTGTTACACCACAATATAGTTTTAGTCTAGTAAATTACAATATTTTAATTAAACATTCACCGCCAATAATGATGCCTGTCATATACGTCCTTTGATGCGTTACCATCTTTGATGTATTTTATTTTAGTTAACCAGTTTAACTGTTATTTTTGCTATTATTTACGGACTTTTCTCTCCAGCTATGATAACTCCACCATTTTCTATTTATACTATTGTCAAAGACGTATATACATTTTCTTTTATAAAATCATCCTTCACCCATTCCACCCAGTGTACCTCTCATACCCCTGCACGTACTCCTGGAGTGATTATAAAGAGTAGCAAATTTTTGGCCGCTGGACTGTTCATCATAAATTGAACTTCGCAGTGTTAAACAGCGACAGATTAATCAATCGACGATAATAAAGATGGATACTCTATTTAAAGATAAGATTAAATAAGAAAAAATGTAATTCCTTTTAATGGTTGGTTTTATGTTATTAATTATGAATTAAGGAGATTATGAAATAATTATGGAAATTCAAACAAGAAATTAATTATACATCTTTCATGCGGGTTTCGGAAGGAATTAAATAAACCAACAAAAGATTAACGTATGTTCCGGCGAATACGGGTATTTGATAATTTAATCATAATTAATGTTACATTCAGTTCGTGGTTAGCAAAGAGAGTGGAGATAGAATTGATACAGGTATTATAACGGCCTCAAGTGGGCTAAAAGCTACGTTTGCGCATACCTTTTTGTTAACAGCTCTAAGGTACATAAAATTTATTTGGTTAGAAATTCATTGTTCAAGCAATTCTACTACTAAATCTAACTGTAGATGTATTATTAAAAAACTATAATTACTATTAAGTATATTCCGGATCCACATATTAAAGGGCAATTACGGCAAAAACATTAATTTTCCTATCGTCGGTCCGTTTACATCTCTGCAGACTTTCCTTATGTTCTGCTAAGCTAAGGATAATAAATATATTCTGAAGGGCTGCCTTTCATGAGATTCTTTATTATGAGTAAATCCTTTATGAGACCGAGTTTTATAAGTTCATTCTTGATAAGTCATACTTTCATAATTTTAGTCAGATCCTTGGGGTCAGCCCTCTCATGGAAATACAATCTACTTGTGCAACATTTAACAACGATTTATATGAAATTTTGTTAAAAAGAAATATCGCTAAACATTTAGAATTTAATATCAATCTATACACATATTAAAAGGCTAATGGACCAACATTTGTACGTTAAATATTTTAAAGAAAAAGTACTCTAGGGGGGCTTAGAAACAATAGCAGAACATATTTCCATTGTTTTTAGATTTTTTGTTCGTCTATCTGTCTGTCATTTGTACGTAACTCGTAACTCACGCAAAAATTACTGGACGGATTTTGAAGGAATTTGGTATGGAAATATTTGATGTACCGGTATATCATTTAGGACATGTTTTACATATATGTCGTATATATTTATAAGAGAACACAAAAGAGAAGGCTTATTATGAGGTTGTTTAATATGTGAACAATTTTAATGTCTGAAACTATCACTCACTGTGCATCCGTCAGAAATGAATGTAACTATAATGTTTTTTTTTAATATATACGATGTACATGCTGTACTGCCATGCTACGTCTCGGAGAACAAAATGACCGATGTTCAGTTTTAATACACAAAAGAATCCTATGATTTGATCAGTCACTATGTTTATAATTGCAATTTCACGCGGATGTAGTCGCGGACACAGTTAGTACACTCATAAGAGAATAAACTTCACTTCGAATTTTTATATCTCTGGAGACCGACGTGAATTGCACATTAGTTTCCAAATCATTGGACAGTAGTGATGATATTATGTCGTATAATCTCTTTTATTTCTATTGCAATGTTTTATATTTTTGAACAGATTAAAATAGGTTTTATCCATAACTACATATTGTATAAAACTTTCAGATTTACAGATAAAGTAATTCTTCGATAAATAGTGAACTTTAAATGATTTTTTAACTACACTTTTTCCCCCGGACATTATCCTAGACTTCATTTATTTATTTATGGCTATTCCTTTCAAAAAAAAAATCTCTTATTCCTATCGTTTTCCTATTCTATTTTTTTTTTTTGCTATCTCTGCCACTTGTTCTAAGAACGTCAAAAGCGGCTCTCTAGTATCTTCATCCTCAACTACTATATGTAGTACCTCTTCCTTGAGTTCGATGCCTATCTGGGAATGGAGGTCACACCTGGACGAGTCAAACCGGGGCCAGTGAAGAAGTAGGTGGATCACCGTCGCCTCGGTATCCGGGTCGCACATACAAACGGGATTGTCTTTGAATGAATTAATTAATTTATTTTGGTGACATGTGTAGAGTATTTTCAATATTGAAGTTATAGATTACCTACTAGTTATTATCAAGACTGTAACAACCACACATATAGTGAGAGTTATGTGCTTGACTAATGCAAAATATATTTCAGAATCAATCAAAATACATTATAAAGGTAGAGCGGTTAATCAATTGCTATATCTGAATTTATTACATACACAATACTTCATTATTCCTAAGTTAGTGTAAGGTTACTGGAATAATATTTTTAGTTTTTTTTTTATTTTTTTTTTTATTGTAGCACGGCAAAGTGACTGCACTATGCCTGATGGTAAGCACAGTACAATCCAAAAATAATAGCGACCACCGATTAACACACTCTCTATCGCCGGTCGCCACTATCATGCCGGCCTGTAATAAGCTGGATATGCACAGGCTGATCCCGAAACGCGACCCGTAGAAGCGAATCACTACTACGGGCTTTTTCGCCATATACATGGTGGTTGCGACCCAGTCAGGCTGTAAAACCTTACCACCCCGCTTGTGCCATTGCCTCGTTCGTTATTCAGCAGGTTGCACCACGTGCAGGTGAGGTTGGCTTGGGTGTCTCAAGTCTTATGATGTTATTCGACACCCCTTACACCCCGAACGTTTAGTACGAATAATAGAAGATAGTAATATTCCACTGTTTACAAGGTGAACCAAATAACAATTGTTTAGGCAAACGTTTTAGAATCTACAACAATATTATAAAGCACATTACCTATTTAGTTTAAAAGTAATATTTAAGGACCTTGCAAATCCTGACAAGAGACTATCAAAAACTTTTAATGAAATTTAGAAAATAATGTAAATGAACGCAATCGAAATTCTTTGAGGATTTTTTGTTGATAACAGGGATGTTTTCTGAAGAAATGTTAATATTTTTGACGTTTACAAACGACTTTTCGGGACTCAGACCCAGATTTTATGAATAAGGAATATTTGACTCTAAGACACATTACAGCTATTTACTAAGAAAATATAGAACAATAGTCACTTTTAATGTAATTATGATGCTCTCAAAGAAATATGATCAAGCTGATGAAAGATTAGTGCAAAGACGTTTCTACAACACAGTTAATAACTTTAATTTAGTGCAGTCCTGCAGTTTACGGTGAAGGAAGACTCTTTTGGGCAATTTGAAATTGCTGCACATCCGACCTAACGTGCAAATCGAACTCTAAGAAGTTTTAAGTATTGTAGCAGTTGCGTCTGAAGACTTGTAACCTTCCTAGGCTAGGCTTGATACCTTCATAAGCTTTAATTATGATCATCGTTCACTTACCCTTTTTATCTTACCGTAAGTAGAGTTGGCATTTTTCCTTTTGCACTCTCCTCTAAAAGATATCAATTCAATATTTACACGTTTTACACACCTATTATTTTTCATACAATCCGTTTATACATTTTTCAGTCTTCCTCTAAGTCTATATCCATTCAATATCATCAACATTATCATCAGCTTGTTAGAGCCCCACTGCAGCAATAGGCCTCTTCCTGAAGGAAGGTATGAGCGTAATCACCACGCCAGCCCACGACGTATTGGTGAATTCAAACTCTGAGAAATCAATAGTTTATATATTTTTCCATATACAGTTTTTCATTTCTTCCTTTCATTACGATATACATGTTGTGTTTGTGAATCATGCTATTTTTTAATTGCCTAATTCACAAATGAATACATATACTAATAGCTTAGAATAGTTTAGTTAGGTCAGATCGGGTTTACCTCGGTACAGCCCAAGCCGAGGTGTGCCATGCACTCTTGAGCGTGTTACCTGAATAAAATCGGCTGAGTGCCTTAAGCGTTCGCTTTAGTAGTCCGGTGAAGCTATAAAGGCCTAGTAAGGCCATTAGCGTAGTCAATTCGAAAAAAAAAGAAAAACCATATACAGCGGTACTATAAGAATATCTCTTAGGTTCAGGTTTCCTCACAATGTTTTCCTTCACCGTCAACCGATACTGTCACCAATTTAAATTAGTAAATGTACGCGATTTCCGAAAAATTCGTTGGTACATACCGGGGTTCGAACCTGCGGTTATCGAAATAATATTCCAGTGGCACAAACCACTAGGCCACCACGACTTCATGAGGGACTATTACATGACTTATCCACGACGATAGACTATCATACTCAATACTTTTCTAATTACATGATTTTGATCTCTCCTCGTGATATGCCCATACCATGCTTATTACTCCTCAACAACTCTGTCACTGGTGCTATTTTCAAACTTCCTCTGATATACTCATTCTTAATCTTAATCATTTTTGCTACACCACGCATTCACCTTAACATTGTCATCTCTACCACTTGTAGTTTTATTTCATCCTTCTCTGTGTACTCCAGTATTCATATGCATACAGCATGACAAGTTTTATAATAGTTTTACCTTCGTCAGTGTTCAAAGTCCACAAGCTTGTTTTAGAAATAAAAACGTTCGCAAAAAGTAATAAAAACCCATCCATTTAAGTCCATATTAAGCACACGACATTCTGATCCCTGCTGAATAGAATCACGACGCGTTTCAATTTATTGTCATGAATAATTTATAAAAAAATTCCCGCCGGTAACATTTCACGTTACCCGTTTCTTATTATTTTAAGGGATTTTCTGAATGGACAAGAAAGACGCCCGGAGAGATATCGCGACTATGGCGTTTCGCTGACTTAACTGCTCATAGGCTGTGGTTTGATGAACAAGAAAGTGCGTTTTTCCTATTTTTATTTCATACAGTATGGAAACAAACAGGCGGATCACCTGATGTTCTGCGATCATCGCCATCCGTAGACACTAGCCACACCAGGGGAGTCGCAAATGCGTTGCTAGCCTATGTTTTGGGGAAAAGGGGAAAACAATAAATACCGCCTCACTCTGTACATTCATTTTTGTGGGTGGTAGAACCACGTTGGAGCTATTACTGATTTCAGCATGAATGCTATGTCTCCCCCAGGGTAGTACTATCCTCTCATAAAGAACCGACGTGTAGTAACAGTGCTTGCATTGTTGCGTTTCATTCGGTCAGTGAGAGCACCGGGCACCCACTGAGTTATATATTTCTAAAGATCGAAAAAAGTTTTCTATGTTATTTGCATAGAAATTTACGTTTGAATGTGAATTACCTTAGAGTTAATATTAAGAACTCAAACTTTCAGGGATTTCTTTATCAATACGGAAGCTATTGAGTTCCTGGGATCAAAGAAATTCGAAAACACCCTTTCGAAAGACTACCATGCAGTGAAACATAAAGATAATAATAAGAAAGGATACACGTAATAAATTAATTTAAATTTTATATTTGGAAACGAATTAAACTTGGACCATCTGTAAATACATAACGGGTATACGTCTTTACACAATTTACATGATTTTCGTATCTCACACGAGCGTTCCATTGTACGTATTTTATTCGCGAGGATTCTAGAAGGTCGAATGGAATTTCGTTAGTGTGATAAATTTCATTTAAAATTTACTTCCACTTGTCTCACAAACAATTCAGTGTAAAATCGTTTACTATCTATACGTGTAGACAAAAAAATAGAATTTTGTCAGGAATAATTTGCAAAATAGCTAGACCAACATATAACCTTACCATACAGACTTAGGGATAATTGTGAGAAAGAAGAATGTGTCCAAAAGGTTTCTTTTTATATATCATAGGAAGTATTAGAACAGACGGGTCACGGGTTCGTAGGTGGTAGAGCCCCGCTGAAGCTATTTTTGGTTTCAGCATGAATGGGTCGGCTCCTCCGGGGTAGTACCACCCCTCTCACAGATAACCGACGTGAAATAACAATGCTTGCATTGTTGTGTTTCGTTCGGTCAGTGAGAGAGCCGGAGGCCCACGTCCCTTCCTCTTTCCTTCTTTCCCTTTCCTTCCCCTCCCCTTCTCCCATATACAGGCTGGCAACGCACTTGCGACGTCCCTGATATCGCTAGTGTCTATGGACGGTGGTGATCACTCAACATCACGTGACCCACCAGTTCGTTTGCCTCCTTTGATATAATAAAAAAAAAAAAAAACTGATGTTAAGTGATCACCGCCGTTCATAGACACTTGCAACATCAAGAGAGTCGCAAGGGAGAGTGGATGGGGTGGGATAGGAGGGGTGGGGAAAGGGAGGTATTTTTTCGATCTGACTGCGCTATTGACCTAACAAGCTTCACAGCTTTACCAGACTACTTCGGAAAGGGCGGTTGATCTCTGGCGCTCTCACTGACCGAATGAAATGCAACAATGCGAGCATAGTTACTTCATGTCGGTTTTCTGTGAGGTCAAGACGACCCATTGGTGCTGAAATCAGTAATAGCTTCAGCGTGGCTCTATCACCTTCAGAAAGCTATTTCAGGAAGCTCGATAAAACTCAACTGTATTGCAAGACTTCTGTTATCAAAGAGACAGAGAAATGATAATTTGAAAAATAGGAGTCAGGTGAAAATGTTAAGACCTTGTTGGGACCTTGTAGACATTTCGAAAACAAAAAAAAACTAATTTAAAACTATTTATAATTATTTAGTAGTAACAGACAGACAGACAAATAAGACAACAGGCACCTGATAGTTATTTTTAAATTAAACCAGAAGCTGTGTTCGCAGTTCTAATTTTTTTTTATTGTAGCGCGGCAAAGTGACTGCACTATGCCTGATGATAAGCCCGGTACAATCCAAAAATAATAGCGACCACCGATTGACACACTGTCCATCGCCGGTCGCCGCTATCATGCCGGCCTGTAATAAGCTGGATATACACAGGCTGATCCCGAAACGCGACCCGTAGATGCGAATCACTATTACGGGCTTTTTCGCCATATACATGGTGGCTGTGACCCAGTCGGGCTGTGAAACCCTATCACCCCGCTTGCGCCATTGCCTCGTTCGTTATTCAGCAGGGTGCACCACGTGCAGGTGAGGTTGGCTTGGGTGTCTCAAGTCTTATGATGTTATTCGACACCCCTTACACCCTAGTTCTGTATGCGTGAAGTATAAGACTACGGTTTCGTTGCTTTTTAATAAAGATTTTTAAATATTACACATATTTTAGAGATCAGTGTTTTAAAAGAATACCTACTGCATTATATTGGACAAGGTTTAATAGTTTACATAAAATATTGCAAAATAATGTTTTGATAGTTTTTTTGGCAAACAATCTAATGGATTATTACTGCTATTGTCGAATGTGTACTATATTACAAGTTTCTTGCGATCATTTTAATGTCTTATGGCCCTCTTAAAATAAAATATCCTATCTCTCAAGTTTGACTAAATTATACATAGATGCCATCTTTCATGAAGGTCGATTGAGTAGTTTCAGAATTCATAGTGGATAAAAATCATGACATTGGATTTTTGAAGTTATACTTCTTTTGACGTGTTACGGAAATGATGAGAATAAATTTTTAAAATGCGCGCGCACACCGTCACGAATAACCGACATCCTGAATTTAGCTATAGTCAATATTTTGTTACCTAAACAAAATCGGCTGAGTGCCTTAAGCGCTCGCCTTAGTAGTTCGGTGAAGCTGTGAAGGCCTAGTAAGGCCAATAGCGTAGTCAGTTCGAGAAAAAAGACAATATTTTGTTTCTTTGTATTTGTTATTAAAGCTTTCATTGTATTAAATACCTTTTTTCTATTGTCAGTGTCGTTTTTTCTACAAACGTAGAATAAGGCGAAAGATAAAAATTTTGAAAAGATCTTTTATCTTGTTATGCCAAAGAAGTATAACTTCAAACGCGTGTACCCACATACTTTTTTATATATTTAGATATTCACGCCTGTCATACTAACACTGTGATAAATCCGTCTCAGTAACTCTGCTTTAGTTTGCGTTTTGGTAAGTTTATACGGTGACAACTTGTAGATAGTACTGTCAGACCAGATACAGTGCTGTAAGTTTGTCGTGTTAAAAAATGGCGAAAAATGTGATAGAATCGAACGCTTTTCAGAGTGTAATTTTATAGTTGCGAACATTCTAACTGTCGCAGTTCGTTAAACCATCGACTGCTACGTAAAAAGTATAAAGAGTTTATTTGAAACATTGTGTAGCAGGCCGTTTCATTGTGAGCTGCGAACTAAACCGGCCCAAAAGACAATTATATATTTAATTTATCGAAAACCGTAATTTTTCCAGTTATCTGAACTAATTTACGTTTAAACCCGAGCTCGGTTTGTACGAACGTTGTTTGAGAATCGAGGAATTCTTAGCTGTTTCATTTCTTTTCGTATACATTAGGTTTAATTAGATTTTAACTATAGACAAAATATTATTTTGATGACAGCGTTTGCAAATGAGTTCTAAGTTTTTTTAGCGAAATATAAAATGTTACAATTGAATTTTCTTTTTCACAACCAATCTCCCAAATGACGGTGACTCTCTTTTTAGAAATTTTCAAAGAGTTGTTGAGACTAGTCAGAATCCATGCTCCGTGTATTGTTTCCCATCCACATCACTCTTGCACAATATCCAAATTAAATTACGTAAAACACCACCAATAATACAAAGTTAACCATCCACAAGATGATTATGAATAAAATATAAAATCGACTACATGACATTTCAAGATTCCACCAAAAATTCTCATATTAATAGTTATTTTATGTCAGCTTAATTCACTTTTAACTTTATAGTTTGTGTTTCATGTAACAGTCCATATAATAAAATCTAACCAGCTACATACAAGAATAAAGTCATGTTAATTTCTTCAGTACTTTCAGAGTTATAAACAAATTAACGGACAGACAGAAAGACATGACATTATATAATCTATACTTAATATTATAAAGCTGAAGAATTTTTTTGCTTGAACGCGCTAGTCTCAGAAACTATTCGTCCGATTTGAAAAATTCTTTCAGTGTTACATATCTCATTTATCGAGGAAGGCTATAGGCTATAATCATTATGCGAACACAAATAGAAGCGGAGCGCCAATAAAGACTATCTCAAAATCGGGGTTTTTCCTATGGAGAGCTTTCATTGCATGTTAGCGTTAGCCAAAAGTAACTATTTTTACAGTGGTAGAACCACGCTGATGCTCTAACTGGTTTCAGCAGGAATGAGTCGACTCGTCCGGGGTAGTATCACCCTCTCACAGAAAACCGACGTGAAGTAACAGTGTTGGTCAGTGATAGCGCCGGAGGTCTCCCTCCCCCCCTCCCCCTTCTCGCCCCTACCTCTCTTTTCCCCTCTCCCCATTCCGTACCAACACAGGCTGGCAACACACTTGCGACTCCTATGGTGTCCCTGGTGTCTATGGATGGTGGTGATCACTTAACATCAGGTGACCCATCTGTTCGTTTGCCTCTTATTACATAAAAAAAGTTATTCTACGCAAATGAAACCACAGGCAGAAGCTAGTATGTAACATAAGAAAAAGAACACATGTTGTACCATGACATACGGGAAAACAGTAATCCAATTTAGTCATTAAAAACCCTATCTAGCTACCAAGTAACCTATTAAATGTATGCCTCGGATAAAACTTTTTTTTTAAGTGAGAATGAGTAGTCCGATCATTTGAAGGCATTCAGAACTTAGAGTATAAATAAAGCAGTAAACTGCGGAAGTAGAATATAAATATATCGTTCCGTTAAATGTTAGTTGAAAAAATAAAGAAGTAGTTTCATTTCGTTCTCCCATGAACGAAACCATCCAATTACCGGGTCGCTATCGGGCAGTCCTAAATTGACTCCGAAATTGTCTATTAGATATGTAATGAGGGATCCTGTCAAATATTTACTATAGTTTATTGGAAGACCGAAATAGAGAAATAATAATATTTGTGCTTGATATCTCGAAATATTTGTAGGAAACTTAACAATATACCAGATCAATTCCTTGACAACTGCTTATTCCCGAAGGATGACACATGTTTAAACAATAGTTCGGCTTATAACAAACGAATTTGAAATGGAAGAAAAAATTAACAGTTGACCTATTTCGTTACAAAATAATAGGTTGAGAACTTACTCCAAGATATTTTTACTATATGTCCTTACTTAACCCTCATACGATAATATTTCCTTAATTGTAAATTAGATTTCTACGGCCTTACTAATTATAAAGATGGTTGGTTTGTTGGTTGAACGTGCTAATCTCAGGTACTACTGGTCCGGTTTGAATAATTATTTTATTGTTAATCTTGTTGACCCGTGCAAATTCGTCTGCACCAAATTGGTTATCACTGGTTTCAATTGTATTTTTAAACGCGAAAAAATTGAATAAAACTGATACCCGATTGCAGCCACAAATACCGTTTCCAATTGTGAATCCAAACTATCAACGTACTCACTCAAACATATATATATAGTATAATTTTCATGCTCAAAACCGGAAAACTAATGGAATGCTACTCGTTCCATTTTCACAGGAGCACTTCTTCTGCGATAACGCTTGATTTTATTTCAACTTGCTCGCTTTTTTGTGTTTTGTGTACTCGAACTCGTTCCATTCTAAGCTTGTCTACTTAATTATTACTCACTTTAGAACGCAAATGCTGCCATACCAAGACAAATGTTATCATTATCTGTCTGCCGGTGTTCATCAGTGCGATTTACATGTGAGGTTGCTCCTAGCACATTTCATTGACTTCGACGATCTATTTCAGCTCGTCTTTTCCTTGGCATTTTCAAACAATAACGGTAAATAAATATTTCACGTACTTACAAACTTCTGATAGAAGATTTTAATAACGGTATAGTTGTGACAGAATGATATTTAACTTTATAACCTTTCGTCTGACGTTTGACAGTCAAAAGTTTGACAGGAAAGAGGCTAGAACAGTTTGTTTGGGAAAATGAAATTGTAGGTTTTACTATCTTCCTCGTAACTTTTCCATATTGTAACTCACCTTTTAAGCCTTCCCTGGACTACGACGAACATTTCAAAACCAAAATCAGCTAAATCGGCTCAACCGTTCTCGAGTTTTAGACTAACGAACAGCAATTGATTTTTATATATATAGATAAGTCATTTAACAAGGAGGGCTATAGGCTATATTTCATAACGCTATGGCTAATAAGAACGGAGCACCAATTAAGAATGTTTCAAAGTCGGAGTGATTTTTCCTTTTGAGTGCTTCCGTTACGTGTTAAAGTTAGCACAAAGTAAGTATTCCATGTGGATGAAGTCACGGGCAAAAGCTAGTTATCATATTACAGGTAAATCTTTTCAAATCGTAGTTTGTGGCCTTCCAAATGATAAATGAAGCTCTTTTGTTATTAATGATAAGGACAAATTTGCTATAAGTTCAGCAGGAAGGCATTCAGTCGCCTTGTATCTAACAATGCATATCATAAAGTACAAGGTCTCTTAATTTCATGTGACATTGCAATCCAATTCTCAATTAGTAAATTGTCATTAGATATGTTTAGACGTTTTAGTATACATTTTGATAATTTTCGAATACATTGACAAGGTTTCTATATGAAATGCTAAAGTACTATTTCAAATCAAAAATATTTTATTCAGGATTAGCTCTAACAAGACCCTTGTGAATGTTAAAACTACGACCGGTTCGAAAAACAACCCAATCATCGAGAAGAACCGGCACGAAACTTGAACTGGTTTATCTTTTTTAACATATATATTTAAATTAAATTAACGATAAAATTGTTTTAGTGGATGCACAGAAAGATGTATCAATTCCAGACATTACTATCGTTAGCATATTGATCACTTTATAATAGTCTTTTAACAACGAAACCTGTCTGCTATGGCGCTTAAACTCACACTCACTTAGGCTATAAATGGTAACATGGGAACAGACTATCTCTTCCTTGTCTAAGTTATAAAACCCGACATTCAGTTTCAAGGGGACTTAAAGGCTTGATAGAGTCATGCGTATTTCAAAAAAAGCATATTTACCCATAGTCTATAAGCCCGTAGTACGAAAAAGACAGACTTAGAAAATAAACGATCAAAATCCGAAATCTTACGAAGCTATTTTCTTTTCAATTCGTGTATTACTACTCCTTATCTTGTCAGATCGCATAAATCTACAAAGGGTCGGTCGCTTGCCTTACATTCGTGAGCTTACGTTTGCTATCCTATGAATTTTTGAAGTCTAATATATTATACATACATCCAGGAATGGATAAATCTTGATTTATTTGTTCGATAAATATATTTATATATTTCGTTGATTCATTTTTTTTTATTGTAGCACAGCAAAGTGACTGCACTGTGCCTGATGGTGAGCACAGTACAATACAAAAACAATGGCGACCACCGAGAGACACGCCATCCCTCGGCGGACGCCGTTGTCAAATTATTGTATTACTTTGACAAACTATCCATGGTTAGTGTACATTATGTTAAACTAGCTTTGGCCTTTTGTTTAACTTTAAACATTTCGAAGTCAAAGTGGGTATTCATAAGGGATTAACTCTTAGCCCACTGCTGTTCAACCTGCTGATGTACTATGTAATTAAAATATACAGAATACCATACCATAGAACACGCTATATGCTGATGACATATTTGTGGCAGCCAAGACGAAACAACGCCCTACAGGACTTTCTTAATATGTGCATTATCTAGAGAAATACGGCCAACGAGTCAGTGGAAGTAAGAGTACTTGAAAAGCTCTTTCAATGGTAACAAAACTGAAACATTATATTTTGGGCAAACACCTGTCTCTACAACAGAGAAGTTTGAGTGCTTAAACTCTGTGCTTATTAAAGACGCCAATATTTCTTACAGGATAAACTGTTGGATAAATTGTATGGTCAAGGTGGTGAGTACTTATAGGGGTGATGCATTATCCTCGTATACCTATAATATTAATGAGCAAAGTCTTCAAAACAGCATCCGTACGACGGTACTATATGCTAGAAATAAAGAACCCAAGCTCAAGAAAATCCAGTTGCAAGAATCAACAGTAGCAGGTAGGTTAGTAGTTGGCGGAGCCACGCTGAAGCTGTTACTGGTTTCAGCATGAATGGGTCGGCTCGACCGTGGTAGTACAACCCAACCCACAGAAAACGGACGTGAAGTAACAGTGATTGAATTGTTGCGTTTCGTTCAGTGAGAGAGAGCGACGGAAACCCACTTCCCCTCCCCTCCCATCTCCTCTCCCCCTTCCCGTTTCCATTACCCCCTCACAGGCTGGCAACGCACTTACGACTCCCCTGGTGTTGCTAGTGTCTATGGACGGCGATGATCACTTAACATCAGGTGACCCGCCTGTACGCTTACTTGTTATGATATAAAAAAGGCAACTCAAGACAGATTGGTTGGGCGCAAAAATTTGAGGAGTCCCAACCTCAAGTCATGGGAAAGGGACGGACAAAGAATAAAAGCCCACTGCTTTGTTGCTCGCGTTAGTATAGATTTGATCTTTTCGTCTAAAAAAGTACTTTTGTTCTGCAAGAAAATTACCATGTGTCCTATTCTATACTCCTGATAACATTTCATAATTATCAATTGAATAATTAAGATGTAAAAGCGTAACAAACAAATAAACTTACATACATATTTATAATATTGTTTAGGATTATGATAGCTAGCATTAATTCATTTATATGTAATACGGCTATTTGCAAATTATATGCAATTGTTGTATGAAAGTACGAACAAAATTGGTTTAGATAAATGAGGTCATCGCGTCTCAGAATTTGACTGGTTAAGAGCCGTGAAATTAGGTATTTAACCCAACCAAGCACGGATACGAGTATATAGATTTCCCATTTAGGATTACGGCCCACATAAAAAGGGAACAGTACCTCAAGATTTCGGTTAATGACGAAACGTTAAAGAACATTAGGTTAATCTATGTCTTATTATATTGTATAGAAGATGGTACCATATCTAGGAATGTATATTGGTGTATTTGTTTATGAACGTGGTAAATATTACGCAACAGACCTTTCGATTTTGAAATATGTTAAGGTAAGCCCTTATACAAATTTTATTGAGTCTTTCGTCGCTCATCTCATATGTATACGAGTCAAACCATTGTACCGAATGAAAAGCTGTTAAATAAGCATTGGATAGAGTTATATTCAGAAGCTTTTACGTGACGCTGGCTTATTTGAAATTTATTTGGCGGGGTCGTAGGGTTTTACAGCCTGACTGGGTCGCAACCACCATGTATATGGCGAAAAAGCCCGTCATACTGACTCGCTTCTGCGTTTCGGGATCAACCTGTGCATATCCAGTACCGGGTGACTTTCGTCATTATGGCCGGCGTGACAGCGGCGACTGGCGATGAATAATCTGTCTGTCGGTGGTTGCCGATGTTTTTGGATTGTACTATGCTTAACATCAGGTATAGTGCAGTTACTATGTCGTACTTCAATAAAAATAAGGCCACAAAAATAATGGTCACAATTGAATGTGGTTGGCAACACGAGAGGAATCGATATCAATCGTTCAAGCGATAGCTCCGTATAATTTTTACCTTCCTAAATCTATAATGTTACTAATAGACTCGACTACGCGATACTATGACTTAGTTATAACATGTTGAATTAAAATTATTATAAAATATCTGGTATTATGGGGTAGTGAGTCTGCCTAAAAACTTGATACATAAAAGGGAGGATTATGTAGTAAATTGATTAACACATCTACTATTGAATTTGAAAAAGAAATTCAAAATTAAAATGTGGCTTCATCTATGGGATACCTATAACAGTCGGTTCTACAGTTTTCTGTCAACAAACTAGTTTAAAGCACCATCTGTCCGAAACTCATGAAACATACAATGACTAACAATAATCAATATTGACAATCATTTAATTTGTAATTGAAAAATGTTGAAGCCATTAATCGAAATATAACCTAACCTTTTGACTAACTTTGGAGATATAATACTAATCTACCACAAGCTCAATATCTTCAGATCATCACAAAAACGGCAAATTCTTGAATAGATTTAGAATTTACTATCACAATGCACAAGTTCAAAGGCTTTATGAAATTAAATGTTATAACAAATTCCTTTTAATTTTAAATTTATAAAGTACATGTTCCATCTACGGTAATCTACTTTTAAGACATAAACTTATATAACATCTGGTTCAAACTTTAAGATAAATAGATAGAACAAAATCGGCACGGCACCACTACCTCGAATTTCTAAACGGCTTTAGCTCCAAATCTCGAAAGTTTCAGTTCTAGTTTAGTTGTCGAGTTTGAAGGTTACGGATTTCACTAATTAGTTTTCATATTAAAACTTCAAATTCATTTATATTTTATTGTAATTCTTTTTAATTATTTAAATGGTCATTTTCAGTAACACTTTAATACTGGTGAGATAAATATATTGTAGAACGGCAAAGTAACTGCACTATGCCTGATGGTAAGCACAGTACAATCCAAAAATAATAGCGACCACCGATTGACACACTGTCCATCGCCGGTCGCCACTATCATGCCGACCTGTAATAGGCTGGATATGCATAGGCTGATCCCGAAACGCGACCCGTAGAAGCGAATCACTATTACGGGCTTTTTCGCCATATACATGGTAGTTGCGACCCAGTCGGGCTGTAAAACCCTACCAACCCGCTTGCACCATTGCCTCGTTCGTTATTCAGCAGGGTGCACCACGTGCAGGTGAGGTTGGCTTGGGTGTCTCAAGTCTTATGATGTTATTCGACACCCCTTACACCCCAAATCTTCTTACTAATTGAGATTGTCATAAGGACTCGCTACTTGTGTGAACAATGTTCGTTAGTTTATTTATTTAGCTTAATTACTTGATTTTGAATCTTGTCACGCATACAAACTCCAAACATTGCTCTATTCATAGATAGCTCTTTAAAAGGACACTTAAAGGAGATATTAGGACAAAAATCAGTAGTTTCTAATTGTTAATATTTTCTTACAATATATATATATATATATTTTTCTTTTTTTTTATAGAAGCACGACAAAGTGACTGCACTAAGCCTGATGTTAAGCATAGTACAATCCAAAAACATCGGCAACCACCGAAAGACAGATTATCCATCGCAGGTCGCCGCTGTCATGCCGGCCATAATGACGAAAGTCGCCCGGTACTGGATATGCACAGGCTGATCCCGAAACGCGACGCGCAGAAGCGAGTCACTATGACGGGCTTTTTCGCCATATGCATGGTGGTTGCAACCCAGTCGGGCTGTAAAACCCTACCACCCCGCTCTCGCCATTGCCTCGTTCGTTGATCAGCAGGGTGCACCACGTGCAGGTGAGGTTGGCTTGGGTGTCTCAAGTCTTAAGATGTTATTCGACACCCCTTACACCCCATTCGACACCCCTTACACCGCATTCGACACCCCTTACACCCCATTCGATATATGTTAAGATTAGGGTAAAATGAAATTGATAAATGTATGCTAATCCTCATTGAGTGCCACGACATATTTTTTGACATAATACGTAATATCAAAACATTTTTAGATATAGAAAAACGTGTATATGACATGAACGAAAAATCGAGAACACAAACATATAATTTGATAAAAGAAAGGATTACTTTGCGGAAATCCATTGCAGTTAGTGTCAAAAGGATATGATAGAGTGGATTAGCACTCCTTTCTGTGCATCCATTATAAGCTATTGTATGATGTATTGGGAATATATATATAAAAATGTACGAGATCTAGTTTCTTGCCGGTTCTTCTCGATGGCTGGGTTGTTTTCCGAACCGGTGGTAGTTTTTGACGTTCATAAGTGCCTTATTAGGGCCTAAACTGAATAAAGTATTTTTGTTTTTTTTTTTTAGTTGACGTCACTTTGCACTTCTGTTTGGAATTGATTGGGAGCTACCACGTCTTATTCTATTTATCATGTCGTCATTAACTATTTTGGGTACACCTCGTGCAAATAAAATCAAACGTTTTTTGTTGCAAAAAAACGTGGCAGCGGCCAATCTATTCCAGAAGTAAGTTCAAAGTAACCTCCACTACAATATTTACAAACATAAATAATTTAATTAAAAAATAGGTAATTTGAAGTAAATAATAAGAAAACTAGTCTGAAGAATATATCTAGAATGTATTAATTTCATGTAATTTTAATGAAAGAGTAGACAAATCCATCAACATTGATGGTATACTCGTATTTAAAGACTCGAAAAACAATCCGTGTATTTATATATCTTTACATGTAATTCGTCATACAAGTCTCAAGTTTTGTTTTCATTGCCAAAATAGTAATTTTATGCGAATAGAGTAGCTAATACAAACTAATAATATATTACAAAAACCTATTCGACTGCTATGCTGAAAGGCAGAAACAGTTTACAAAGCGCCTTATAATTAAGCTCGAAGAGAAACGAGAACGGACTAACAAAGCCTTTGAATTCGCTCGTTCAGAACATCGGAGCCGTCGTCAATTACTGAACGATATTCCAACTAATAGTTATTCTTTGGTTGATTCCACTATTATAAATTTCAATGGAATTATTCCCCACTAACTTTAATTAGCCTTCCTTAGAGAAAAGTAAACAACAGAAACTGCAGATATTGAAGTAAAAGCAAATTTATTTCAATTCGGTTGTCCATCATCTAATATTTATTATAACATAAACAAATCACTATTTGATAATTACTATAATATACTTCTGTTATAATGCTGAAGAGTTTATCTGTATGAATACGCTGAAATTCAGGAACTATTGGTCCGCTTTGAAATTCCTTTCGGTGTTAGATAGTTCATTCATCGAGGTTATAGGCTATATATCATCATTGTAAGATCAATAGGTAGCAACCAAAATTAGGTTTTCTGTCGTGTTGAGATCTTCTGCTGCGTGTTAGCGGTAGCACAAATTAAGACGAAGTCGCGAAGTGAAGCTAGTATACTCATAATCATCAAAAGATAAACAATAAAAAAAAAAATCAATAAAGCAATATCTGCTCGCATCACTTGTTTAATTTACACTCAAAACGAAAAACCTTGTGACCTGTAACTGTTTTATTTTTACATTATGAAGCAGTATATAATCATATACTTGCAATCAACTAAACCTTTAGCAGTCACTGCAGCCTATAATTATATATAACCATGTCAATAGAACTACAGTACTGTAACTAGTTATAACAGAACTCATGGGAACTACGTTGAAAGTTTTAATGTGTCATGTATATATGTAAAGAAAAAAATATAATTTTCTTTAATTTGAACTTTTCCGTGCATCAAACGTCATTGAACGCACACTCGATTGACAGATGACGTTTGTGATCTATGGAAAATATAATCTATAAGCGTCTCGTGATTGTTAAGAGAAAACAATAATTTATAATATTAATTCCATTGTTAAAGTATTCTAATTGTGATTAGGAACAGACATTGTTAATAATAACATTAAATGTCGTTTCTTTTCTTACAGGTATGTAAGTTTTTCTAACGTACTAAGTAAATACATACTTCTATTTCATGTATTTTAAACAATAAATCTTTTCTTACAGAGAAACTCAATTGTGTTTGACTGACTGTGTCATCCTAATCCTGAATTTATTAGAAAATATCTTATATATATTGCTAACTTTTTCTTTTAAAACTTTTGGAATGGAAAAGTAACTCAAGCACTGATGATTTACGGCAGAGAAAGAAAGTCGAAGCAGTCATAATGACTTGCTAAAAGAAATGAAGACTCAAAATAATGAATTGGCTTCTTTTTTTATTTTCTAATTCAATTATAGTCTGCACTAGCATATTGAGATCATCAGTGACGAGAATCCCTAAATTTTTCCCCTATCAATAATCGCTCAACGCAGCCAAAGAAGTTCTCACTCCAAAGATTAGGTTGTGGTGCTCTGAGAGTTAGCCTAGCACAAGTTCTCCTATTATGTCTTAAATTAGTTAAAAATAATTGTAAATTAACCATCAACACTTGTTTTTACTGAACCTATTGAAAATATTAGTATTCATTCGCATTCCTTAACATCACTAAACAGGTTTTACTATTTTTTAATCTTAAACAAGTAAATTCAGAGTCCTCTCAAGCTTGTTTGTTGCTTATTTAATGTTGTCCCTTATAATAACGGAGATAATTGTAAAGTATATAAGGGAACAATATCATACAAATATAATATAAATACAATTATTATATCTCAATGTCACAGTAATTGCATATTAAAGAAGAAAAAATTCAGTATTCGTTTTATAGGAGTGCGAAGCAAGTCGTTGCTTTACACGTAGTCCAGTGAAGTTATTAAGACCTTAGTCTTAGTCATTTCGAAAAAAAAAAAAAAAAAAAAAACGTTGCTTTACATGCTTAAGCGAGTTCTTGGGATACCCGTTTAAGAGAATAACGTTGTTTGTTAGGTCACAACTATTATCTAATCTTTTACAATGGTGTTGTTGCAACCTGAGTGTGAATACGACTGACAATGCAAATTCTTCATAATTATAACTTTAATTCAACTGTGCTGATGAACTTCATGAGTAGGGCGATATACAATCTACGCAACCGTACACGTTTTTTTTTTGTATTATTATTTACTTCAAATATAAAATTTAAATAAATTCCCGGATAGAAATACAATCGATAAAGTTACTGCACATCTTTCAACTATGAATTAAGCCGATACTGTCATTACTTTTTTTATTGTTTCAAGGTTACATTGATTGATTTGGAGAACTTGACTTAAAGAATTTCAAAAATTAAATTAATATTCCTGACCGAAGAGTGAAATATAGAAAACAATAGGTACAGAATTACTTAAGAGCGTGCAAATGAAAGAAAGGAAAACAACGAAGGAAAGATTGCCGAGGCAATTTGGGCTCCAGATTTGAATTTATTGTTTGACTACTCTATTTTTGCGCTTAAATGAGATTTTAAGGGTGCGTCCGAGACAATATGGCGTGAAATATCTTCGTTCCGAGATTTAATTAAAAGACTCGTTAAGCTATAGATAATTGTGCTGCGATTGACACCCTTCCTTAAATACATTTACAGGGATTTCTTAATGTTTGTTTTTTTAATTAAATTGCTTTATAGTTCCTTTTATTTTTTAATATGTATGTAATTATTTACATCCGATTACATAAAATATTTCTCTGGTAAAAGTTTTGTGTCAACGTTTTTTTTTTCTCTCTTACTGACGACGCTATTAACCTAGTAAGGTCTTAACGGTTTCACCGGACTACATGCCAACGCTTGTTTTTGAATCACACAAAGCAACCAATATACTGAGTTTTTGTGATTTGTCAAAGGTCTAAATAATCTATACATCAAACAAAGAAATAGCACGGCATATGCCTTATATTTTTCTGAGTGCTGGATTTTTATACATGCTTTTCACAGTACTACATATAATTTGCTCCAAATTAGTAATCGTTAAATATGAAATTATTGTTTTACTTACCTCTAACTTCGTATGTTATCTTGCAACCTGAAAATAAAATAAAATAGTTTAAAGTAACACCAAACTTTCATTTATAGATAAATATTGTAGTTGATCAACTAATGTAAAGAGCGAATAGTCCCTGATGATAATTAGTGAAGTTGGCATTAAGCTCCAAACTATTAAATATCTTAAAGAATCAACATCATTGCAATATGTTTATTACCCTAACACAAAATTTTCTTATAATTTCATTGGTTACAATATGGCTGACGATACCATAAGCAAAAACGTAGTACACGTATTCTTGGATTAGAGGAACCAAAGAAGCTTAAAATCACCAAATGTGTTTGCCAAATTGTGGAACATTAAAATACTGTCAGTATTATGAAGTAATGAATAATTACAACTCAGCAAGAACAAGAAAAACAAATATCAAATTTATACAATTGTTTTCTATCTTGATGAAGACGTAATTCTTTTAAGGGAAAGATTTCACAAAAAATAACTTCTTGGGAAGCGAAAATAAAGATAAAAATGTGTACGATACTTCTTGAAAAATAAAAGTACAGGTTTCAGAAGTTTTTAAAAGAGTATACTCTTATAATTAAAGTTTGTTTAATGGCTGAAATCACTAATATTAGCTGATCGTTTCATTCCGTGATATAAGCATAATCACTATAGCTTCTTTATTAATAAAAATCTCCCATTTAACATAATAATTATAAATTTAAATACGAAAATGTAGTAAACGAACGCATTTGCACATGTAAAGTATGCATCACGACCAGAGAAAGCGGGACCATTGTGACCTGGGCTTAGTTATTTGCATGAGGTATACGGGTTTTGGTTAAATAATACAACCGCCTTACTAGATATGGCTGCAAAATTAAGTGATAATTGAACCTAAAATACACCTTTTTCATGATTAATGTATGCATCAATATTGCTAAGTAGTCAATTTGATATTACTACAGTATTTCCGCTTAGAATTAATTGACTAAATATTACCACTTCACAGATGAGACACAATCTTTTACACCTGTCTCAACACATTCTCGGATTACTTGCTCACTAGTTTCAAAAATTCAGCAACAATCTCAGGATACTCAGTTAATTAGTAAAAATGTATAGTCAAATTCGATAGTTACACATCTATACAATAGATTACAGGCCGAAGTAGTAATGTAACATCAAATTGATAACTTAAAGCAGCGCCTTGATAAAATAAATATAGATGCTATCAGTTTACAACGTTCTATGTTTACTGTATCGTGAAGCTGTGGAACAATCTCCCGGTCAGTATTGTTCCTCATTCCTACAGCTTAGGATCCTTCAAACGTAATGACAAGAGATATTTATGCAGGCTGGCATGGCAGCGGCAACTGGCATTGGATGGTTTGTCTTTGGCTGGTCGTTATTGTTGTTGAATTGTACTTTGCTTACAATGAGACGTAGGCACTACGATAAAAATATATATTCAGTTAAGTTGCCTTTGCATAATTATTAAAGTCCATTAACCTATAAAAATTTATATACTTTCATAAACTTTTACAGAAGATTATTTTCCTCTAAAAAATTAATAAAATATTAGTCATATCACATCCAGAAATATTATCTTCGTGTTTGTATATTGTTCTCTCGGAAATACGAGATTTTTCAACTGCACACATTATATATGGTAAAACATGCTTTTTAATTACAATACGGCTTTTGTTTAGAAGTCTGTTCTCGTTAATCTCACTCCTTTCAACTTAAGTGATATAACTTGATGTTTTTATATCTTTAACATAGTCATAATACACGTTTACGCCACCGAAGTGCTAGTATTGAATTAAAATAGAAGCAATCTCAATCTCGATATCAATCTCCGATGTCAAATTTGGCGAGCTGTCAATAAGTTACATAATTATATGATCATCGCTCTACATAAATAAAGATTTTTTTGTACTTTTATTATAAGTTAATCCTTGAATTAAAGCTTCAATCGATTTTAAACAATGTTGTAATTAAGGTATGAATACCAGCATTACACTTTGGATTAGGAATGGCTGCTAAGTGTAGCTACTGGAACAAACTAATTGCTGTTTTGAGATACATGCTCAGTTAGAAAATGTGAGTTTCTTAAGCAAGCTTCAATAAATGCCTTCCCACTGTAATTGCTTTATTATAATGTCTTCCTTAATCGAAGTTTTAATATAGAATTTGGATACTTACAGTACCAAAACACAGCAAGCATCGCTTCGAGTTCTGTATGAGGTAATTGTAGTTTTGAAGCAATCATGTGATAAAATGCCCGATCCATACTAGAATTTTGCTCTAAAAAGACTGTTGTTGGATCACAATTGAAAAGTGCTTGATGTTAGAATATATTCTTATTTCTCAATTTTGTTGTTTTCGTAAAAATATATTTGTTAGCAATATAATGGGAAAAAAGGGGTTGCAATTTTATGTAAGTCACTTCCCTTCCACTTGACCTGTTGCATAAGCACTACGTAATACGGTCACGAAGATGACGTCATTCATGATTTAGGTGCAAGTCAGGAAGTCATGGTAATTTCAAAGTCCGATAAATGCCTTGAGATTAATGATGAAGCTTTACAAAATTATCAAACGATTTGAGACTTCAAGTAATGGAGAGATCGAAAGAACGTATGAGGAATGTTATAAAGTATTACCCTAGTCTCTACTTACTAGATCTGATCCGAATATAGAAATAACTATCAAAATAAGATATATTTTTTTTTATGAGTAAAATTCTTAGGTCGTACAATACAAACAGTAACGGTTTTAGATAGCTACCTTATCCAGAATCCTTTGCCCTTTGTCTACAAATAACTCTATAAGCTCTGATGAAAACAAACCAGCAGATAATATTAAATTCCTCACTCCACTCAGGCACACCGGAATCTATCATTCGACCCCTTTTTGTAGATAGACCGTGGTCGGTTGTATTCCTGACGTTAAAACTGAGTGCTCACTTCAAGAACGATACTGTGACAATGATTTTAGGTTGTTCAAAAAAAATTATGACTTAAGCAATATATTGTATTGATTCGTAGTTGAATAGTATTTATATTTAATGTCATGTGCTGATGTTTGAAAAGTATATTACCACTTCGGTATTCGTATATAAATGGAAGATTATTAAAAGAATTGTATATGGCGTGGGTGACGTTGGTAGCGGTTGTTACAAAACTATGACGTCAATCATAAATGACATCCTCCTCGTTATTTATACGATTACTAATTCAAGACCCATCAAGTATATATTGTAGTACAGATAATAATAAAAGCGTTTATTTTTAACTCTTCGACTATACTCTACTATTATACTCAGAGATATAAACGAACCAACGCGTTCCTATTTATCTGTGCTTCTTATTATAGGCTTGCTTTATATTAAAGGACGTAATATTTATATCAGTACAAATACTTTTTAACGGTTAAA